>LR990878.1:2041857-2601250 GCA_905163395.2 Endotricha flammealis
CCACCCCGGGACACCGTCTCCTCCGCCAGGGCCCTCACGCGCATGATGGCGTCTAAGTTAAATCTATCTAAGATCAGCTTAGGTTAAGGCTAGTTAAATCTAGCCTTAACCTAAGCTGATCTTTCTTACAAGTTGGTTACTTGCGGTGACTTGACTTCAGTCTGTAATATAATAGGGGGGGGGGGGGGGGGGGATACTCACCAGCAACGCGTGGTACTGATGCACGATGATGGAAACTAGCCTTAACAGTCGCATAGTGACAGGAAAGTGTGGACGTTCCACAGCAGCAGGGCTGGCTGGCGCTCCACCCCCTGGGATGTGGAGCATCGTGAACGCCGCCCTACAATAAGAACAGTTAATGACATATATTATGTCTGTCACTGTCAAACTAAAGAAGACAAAGAGAGATAGCTTGATATTTAATGTAGAATTAAAATTGATATGCATTTCAGAAGCTGGTTCTTTATTAGGAGAATCAATGTTAACATGCGTTTACTTTTTTAAATCCTCATTATTATTAAGAAAAATGATGAGATTTATTACATAGAAAACAGACTAAGAAAAACCAAATTCTAGTCAAGAGTGCAGAAAAGTTTAATAAAATTAAATATTACAATACCTGTATTTAACATTTGGCGAAAATAGTCTGATTATAAGAGCGCAGACGTGTTCCTTGAGCAAAAATCTGAATTCTGATATCTGTGAAAAGGTTAATTATTTTTATAAATATTTACATTTACAATAAATTACTGTTTAAAAAATTCAAAAAGAATTATGGGCCTACTCCAATTCCTTTCAGTTTTTCCCTATATTTTTCCTTTGACGACCTCCGTGGCGTAATGGTTACCATGCCAGACCGTCACCCAGGAGGTCCCGGGTTCGAATCCCGGTCGGGTCATGATGAAAAACGAACTTTTTCTGATTGGCCTCGGGTCTTGGATGTTTATCTATATATGTATTTGTTTGTTATAAAATATAGTATCATTGAGTTAGTATCCCATAACACAAGTTTCGAACTTACTTTGGAGCTAGCTCAATCCGTGTGATTTGTCCCTATATATTGTTTATTTATATGTCGTTGTCTCTATCCATTTATTTTCTGTCGCTTTCTTCATGTCATCTTTTCCGTGGTTTTTACACTATTCTTTGTCCGATGTCGATAGATTATGGAGACAGTTCTATTATTCTTATTTTAAAACAGATCAGAAGTAAAGTAACTTACTTTGAAAAAAACTTGTGAGAAGTCAGTAAGAACTGTGTCCAACAACTCCAGACCGAACGTCTTTGGCACATCCGAGATCCCGACCAGCCAGTGGGCTGCGTCGCCGTTCACTAACTGTATTATATCCTAAAAACAAAAAAAACATGCTTTTTTTGTAGTGGTAGATTTGACGACCTCCGTGGCGTAATGGTTACCACGCCAGACCGCCACCCAGGAGGTCCCGGGTTCGATCCCCGGTCGGGTCATGATGAAAAACGAACTTTTTCTGATTGGCCTCGGGTCTTGGATGTTTATCTATATATGTATTTGTTATAAAACATAATATCGTTGAGTTAGTATCCCATAACACAAGTTTCGAACTTACTTTGGGGCTAGCTCAATCTGTATGAGATCACTTATGAAATAGGCTAGCTCGACTGGGGAAGCACAGAATATTGGGGTAAATCAGCAATGTGTTTCCTTAGGTGAGTAAGCGATCCAGTCCCCGTATTCTCGTAACAAAAACCGATTCCATTTCGATTTAAGTTCTATTGAGGAGTAGTTTGTCCATCGAACTTCCCTATAAGGCTGACATAGTCAAGCATGGCTAAGGCCTCAAAGAAAAATAGAGAAAAAAAAAAGTTCTATCGATGTCTCACTCATACAAAATAGGAATTGAATGGGACAGCGAGTGTGTTCAACGCCTTTCTCTTCTTCTTTTCCTTATCTCATCTCTACCTAATCCCTTCATTGCTCTCAAGTAGTGTTTATGGTATTATAATTCTTATAGGTGTCGGTAACTTTCCATCAAGAGGCATGCGTGCTTGTTTGACTGTGGTATGAAATAAAATAATAATAATTTATACCTGCAGAATGAGGTAGGCATCAACTGCGCAAGGTTTCATATCCTTAGGTGCTTTGCTATTCGTCTGCGGCCTCACATCAGCCGGGTTTACTTTAAGAGTTCCTGTAATTTAAAAAAAACTTCAGACTCCAGAAAAAGACGTCACAAAAATTTATGTAAAAAAATCGGGTACATGCTTCGATTTGCTTGCTTTCATATATTAAGTAGGTACTATGTCATATTCCAAGACATCTGTATGTTTGAAACAAAGAAATTTTGATTTTATAACTTCATTGGCTACTACTCACTCAGTAACTACTAGAGCCTAATACTTAACCGTAATAGTTTTCCTCGTAGGGTTAACCATATGGACTACTATCATGATATTTTCCCAATTCCTAAACAACACTTTCGAAGATGGAGTGTTACCACCGTGTAAGCATGTTAAATGTAATTTAAAAATCTTCCTTACCATCAGCTTCAGCAAGCGCTCTCTCAAACACAAGTGCCACAAGTTGCCTGACCGTAGCCGCGGCCGCATGACTCGTGCTGACGTCACGGGTCTCATTAGTCGATACCATACGCATACACATTACCATAGTCTGAAATAAAAAATAAATAAATAAAATTGAGACGACAGAATATCCTTTTAAAAATTTTGTTGATTTAATTTCGAGATTTAGCTGAATAAAAAAAAATTTAAACAAAAAAAAATTGTTAAGATTCTATATGTATATCATTACCAGATGTTCACATTGTATTATAATAATAATTTAAAAAACCTTATATTTCTTACAAAAAGAGTAGGTATATTATATTTTAACACATAAAAAAAATGTGTTAAGTAGTATTATTGCATCGATTATAATTTTTATTAATTATGAATCTATTAGAAAATCTATGCAAGAGCTGACATATTTTATTTGTTAATATGTGAACCCGATCGCTACAATATAAACATTCTTACCCTAGCTAATGTATCACCGTGCACCAAATCAGATGTGGTCATCAATAAAGCAGCAGTCTGGAGTAGCTTCAGCTCCAGCACCCCTCCCTGGCCAAGATTGAAGAGACAGTCAACGACATGTCTTGCTCCTTTCGCATCTATACCTTGCTGTGCGATAAGCCGCTGGATCGTTCCGAGGCAGAACTGAAATATAATTAAATATGTTAAGGAATTACATAATTTATTTCTGGGTTGAAATTGTTTCCAGATAGTAGGCCATAACAGACAGATTGTCTAGTGACGTTTTACAAAAATTTATTCAAAGTTAATGAGTTTTTTTTGGAGATTTTTTAATTATATTTGACTATGATTTTTTATTTGGCAAACTACTCCTTCTTTACAATTTATCAATTTCTTCGCATCACATAAAAAAGGGTCAGATGAAAAAAAAACTGTTTTTATTTCATCCGAATATTTTGTTTTGTTTATATTCCCGCTACCCACCCGGCCTAATCGATGAAAACAATGCGTTCCTCAGAGTGTCCTGTGGGCCTATTGCTGACTCTACATTTGGGGGGTTTAAAGTTAGAAAAGAATCAAATACCTTGATAATCTTCAAGTCTTTTGATTCGCATCCTTGTACAAGTGGATATAGTATTTGGTTTACAACACCAAATAGTGACGCTTGAGGATTGTTGGAAGCCAGAGACAGCTTTTCTATTGCTTCATCACAAGCCTGAAAGAAATTGTATGATTAAATTAATAAGGTACTATAAAAACTACCACCATTTCTTATAGAAGTTTAATACAAATAATTAACAGCTAGTTGCACATAAACATTTTTTAAATTAATGACAGATTAAGTCATATACACTTTCTATTAAATTTATTTACAATGACCAAAATATCATTAAGTTAATGACATGTATTATTGCAATTCACTATTCGTTTTGTTCACTTTTTGAACTCATTTTATTATATTCAAACAGTTTCTGACATCAGTGTGTTCAACCAAACAAACTCATCAGCATTATATTAATAAAATTGCATTTAAAAAATCTACAGTAGTGATGTTAAAAAGTTAATGGTGATCAACATAAATCCTTGGTTTAGATGCTAAATAACTTATAATTAAATTATCATGAGTAATTACTATTGTACACATAGCTGGCAGAATGTAAAAATATATATTTTTTACAACTCATACAAGGTTAATTAAAATAGGTTTATTAACTATATTATACTGCAGGCGATATAATAAAAATGACTATAGATAAATATTATAATTTATATGTGATATTAACAAGAATACGATAAAAACCTCTCTTATCTGAGGATATTTCTTTTTCGTCTCTAAACTGAGTGTCTTGAAGTCATTTTGTAAGACTTCCATGAATTTCTTTGTAGAATCATCGCCGGTCACAGCACTGACGAATGCCATTTTTAAAGTCACTATTAGTAATTTAATTATTCACTTCATTATTTCCGTAAAAAATCATAAAAATTATAAATAATATGCCATGTACACAATCGACATGACAAATTTCTGTTCGGAAATATCATGTGAATGATGTGATGTGTGTAATGAAATGAAACGTCACTGCTAATGACGTTTCTGTCAATAACATTTCTGAACGTACATATTGGAAGAAAGTTTAAAATAAAGTTAAAAATATAGGTTTTTAATGTCGTAAAATAAAACAAACATGATATCAAAAATTTGTATGCATTCGCTTATATTCTGAAAAAATCTTATCATTGAAAAAGTACCGATTCTTTTCTGAGTGAAAAGGAGTGGAGCAGTGAAAACGTTTTTTTTAAATATTGCCATAGCAAAAAACGTGTGTCAAATTTTAGTCAAAAGATTCTTCTTAAAACTTTTGTAAACTACAAATTACCTATTCTAAAAGCTTTGAAAGAATATTTTAAAATGCAGTTTATATCAAATTTATATTTGTAGTCGTTCCCATTATAAAAAATATTTTTGCGAGCTTTAAAAATATTGTAATTAAAACGAATAGTAAGCTTCCTTCATGAAAATAATCATAATATTTAGTTAATAATATCGCAGCGGATACAGGAGCGCGATTATACGAAAGGATTGCTTGACAGTTTTGTATTGAATTTTAATAAAGTGAAAGTTTTATCAGAATGCAGTGATCAATGATTTTTATGACCCACTTTTCATATGTAAGATTTTTTTTTTCAATATAGCAACATCGATACTGATTGTGCAGAAGAAAAAACAATGGTGTGATTCCAGATTTTTATTTGTAAGTATTTATAGAATCCAATATCAATTTAGCTAAAGTAACGGTCTTGAGTTGATAAAATCTGTTACTGACCGGACGGTGCTGTTATAGAGGTATAAAACAAGTGGTGTGCCCCATAAATTCGCTTTCCTTCACTGACGTACTGTCATTTCAGTTTTTTACTCTTATTTATTCAGCTTGATATAACTATGCGCCATTTACTGCAATAGATCGTCGGATGGCTGCAGATTTTAGCACATCTTTAAATAAAACACGTTTCAGCGTTAGTGCAATGTCTGGGTGGTTCTGACGTATGGACTTATCGTTGCACTTCAGCCACCCGCTTTCTCGTTTAACATGTAAATTTTTTCATGCCGGTTCATAGTTTTCGTGATTATGTGGGGTTTGTGAAGTATATTTTGTGTGTTTGTGTGTACGTATTGCGGTTTGGTGACCTCGGCGTGTTGGAGGCCTATCTGTGCCCTGTCAGGTATTGTGTCAGAAGATCGAAGTGCAGTTTTTAATGTAACAAGACCGCCGCGATAAACAAAGCAACATGTTTCTTGATTATTTGTAAATAATTGTTGTATGTTCAAATGGAAGTTACATTTGTCGTCACATTAAGCCATTGTCCTCTCTATGTGACGGTGTCAATGTTTATAATTGCTTACAAGATTTGACAGATTCACATTCCATTAGTCATGTACACTCTCTTGTGACTGTTGCCTCATTATTGGTATGATTATCATCTAATTATTATTCAATTCTACACACGGTGGGAGGACGATGTTCCGAGACCGCAATGGCAGTGGATTGCTAAGGACCGTGAAAGATGGATGTCTTTGGAAGAGGCCTTCACCTGACGGGTTCCTTATAAACCAAGAAAATTAATTAATTATAGTGCGTTGAGCAACTTGTGAACTGATGAGGAAATAAAAGGCTTTTTATTATTTATCATATATTATATTATCCAGTTTAAAATACATAAATTTAATTTATACTAATATTTTTGATTGTTTGTTTAAATTGAATAGGCTTCTAAACTACTGGACCGATTTGTAAATTATTGTACTTTTGGGAAGCTATGCTATCCGCCGGTGACATATTGCTATATTAAATGTAAAAAAATAAACAAGAATTTGAACTAAGATCTGTGTGAAGTCGGGCGCTAGTTACATATAAATTTCACATATTGTGCAATGTTTGACAATTTTGATACTACACAACAAAAACAATAGTTCAAAATATCCAGATAAATGCAATTGTTCATCACATAAATTATTCTCCTGCATGGAAATTGCAACACACCCCTTTCAGCACCACAACACATAATATCTATAAACACATATTATGTGCAAACAGCTTACTCTCAATTCCGAACATGCACATACATTTTAACTTTTGACAACCTCCTTGGCGTAACGGTTACCACGCCAGACAGCCACCCAGGAGGTCCTGGGTTCGATTCCCGGTTGGGTCATGATGAATAACGAACATTTTCTGATTGACCTCGGGTCTTGGATGTTTATCTATATATGTATTTGTTATAAAATATAGTATCGTTGAAGTTGGGTTAGTATCCCATAACACAAGTTTCGGACTTACTTTGGGGCTAGCTCAATCTGTGTGATTTGTCCCTATATATTTATATTTATTTATTTAAAACTTCTTTGGTCCAAGGCCGAGATAAAAATGTAAATATTAAAATAATAATAGTCAATAATTTAAATGATAACTATGTCACAGGATCTAAATTGTTCCAAAAGTAGATCCGAATTATATTGACACTTGGCATAGACAAGTCAAATTCATTAAAAATCTATATTTCTATTATAAAGCATAATAATAGATACCAACTTGTTACCTAATTATTTCTTCATGGCCATATCCATCACAAGCTAAATCAGGCATGACAAACTCATTTTATTATGTGGGTTGTGTATACATAACAAATTTTATATGTGAAAGTTTATAAGCCGGCGCCAGATACTGCTTCTTATAATGAAGACTTGTTTGATTATGTGTGATGTTAGATTTTGAAACTTTTCAAATAGGGATCAATAATAGTATTGAAAAGTCATAGTTCAAAAGTTGGAATATTTTAACATTGTTCGCATCATAATATTTGTGGGTAATATTAGTTAAGTTGCCATACATTTCATACTCTAAGCAGAAAAATAGTCAGTTTATTAAAAAAAAGCTTTATTTATTTCGTAAGTATGGACAGTTCAGAAAAAACCTTCTTCCAAGGAGCTCTCTTATCTCCACTCATCTTGTGTATTCATGAAATAACAATATTTTAGAATCTAAACAAAGTTTTGTAGTCAACATTGTAAAAAACGACCTTTTTACCAGTTCTCCAGACATATCTTATTTTAGTTAGATGGATCTAAAGTTTGGCACTCCTGCAACAGATTGCTATCATTTGGAGTACAACCACATCTTGATAGTTTGATCAATATTTACATGTTTGTAAATAATTATAGCCCACTCTAGTTAATTTTAGATTATATCATATCTCATATTATCACATTCAAATTTCATATGCGTTTTTGAATGATTGTCGGCAAAGAAGTTGTAGGGCTGTAGTTAGACTAAATTAAGAAAATGTAGTTTGTAATATCCATATAAGGAAAAAGGCAAACTGACTAAAAGTCCGAAAAAATAAATGTTTACTTAACAAAACAATTACAATTTAAATATATATACATATAAAATTATTATTAAATATATATATGTATATATAAATTAATAAAAAATAACAATTTATTTTGCAAGTAGATTTGCAAGATATACTTTTGCATGTCAATATTATTTATCCTACCAACACTTGAACGTGAATGGCCTGTTGAGAAGTGCCGCAAGAAACTCGACAGTTAGCCATTTTTAATTGCTGTGTGTGACATTATGTACAATATTCTGTTTGAATAAAACTGATGGGCTATATACTCAATGATAAAACTATTCTGTTTGTATTCTTGACAGGTCTTCAAATAAGTATTCAATTGGAACTTTACAAACTGTTCACGTTTGCCTAATTGATCCTTCTCCTTGTTTCAGATAACATCAAAGCAAAACCTGCATTAAATTTTCCAAAATCTTCCTCAAGACTGTTAATTTAGATTAGTTTTTCGCTTAGCTTAAAGGGTGTACGGTGATAGAGAGGGATGCCAACACAGAGAGAGAGAAAAAAGACGGACTTTAGCTATTTATTTAATTAATATTACCCGTTATAATTATTTTTGTAGTTAACCGTTGTACTCCATAGTTTATATGATTGAAATGATTTTAACTGATTGAGATTATATTTATTGAGTTATTAAATATGAGAATTTACGAACTAATTTGTCGTTAGAGTGGACAAAATGGAAAATATATCCTCGAATGTATCTCTGAGGGGTAAGCAGAGGAAAGAAAATCTGATAACGAGGAAGCAGGATAAGAGTCCGGAGAAAACGATTAGGGGTACTAGGGGTGCGTATAGGGGGGTACCCTCCACATCAAAGAGGGGGGAGGAAGATGAGACGGGGTCGACGGAAAGACTGGATAGACCAAAGAAGTTCATATCGCAGAAAAGTAGTTATGGATTGGGGAAGAGGCCGGACTTCTCGTTGAAGAACAGGAATGTGCATTTAGCATCTTCTCGGTATGGGCAGGTGAGTTCTTTATTATTTACGACTTTTACAGCCAGTTTCTGAAACGTATTTTTAAAGTTAATGACACATTAAATTAAAAAAAGATAGCTCGAGACTTGAACGTGGAATTCATATTAAAATGCGTTTCAGAAACGGCTCTTATATTGATATTTGAGTTTGCACCTGTCCTCACGGACTTTCAGATAGGACAAAATAGTACTAACTCTCCCCTCTCTTATTTTATTTCGGAATTGAATCCACTACACGTTTTACTACCAGATATTTAGTTTGTAAGTAGATTCACAGCAAACACTTTCACGTCAAATTTTGTAAAGAACTCTTATACTCAAAATCTTCAACCAAACCAACTGCGCACGCCAACCTGCCTGCCAAGCGTGGCGAGATTTAATAAAATGAAATAAAATATATATTTTGCTAGTAGATTTACAGGAATAATATTCGTAAAACCCCCTCCCCAAAATATGTCGGCCAGTAAATAATTCAAAGTGACAGAATCTTGTGGGTGGACCTCTATATTCTGTAGGTCAATTGTATGTGGGGTCACCTAGATCCTTGATCATTACATACGATATAGCCGACACGTGTAAACGTGAATTGGCGCGTGCGCATACTGTGAGTCATTTTTGTCATGTTATAACATACTAACTGTTGCATGCGGTTTCATCCGCCCTTTTTGCTCATCTTCTATATATATAAAAGGAGAAGCTGACTGACTGACTTATTGACTGACATATCAACCTTTTATAACGTAGGGGAGCACTAAGAAGGATTTTTTTAAATTCCCACGGGAAAACCTCCCATCCCCCCCTAAGTGGAGCTCTGGAGACCTTACTCACCGTAGGAACACAACATGGTCGAGACCAATGCTATTTGGCTACGATCTTCTGTAAGGTGGAGTCCTTCCCCAGACGGGTTGCTCCGATTTGAGCGGATTATCCGCTGTGCCCTACCTCTCTTAACGTAAAGAGGTTGGTTATCATGCGTTACCTGATGGTAAATCATGACCACTTTGTAACGGAGACGCCATGGGAGTCCCTGAGCGGTCCCATTTAATGGGGACAGTCAAGGAAATGAAAATTGGATAGAGGATTATTTCTGCTTCACGCCTACATTCTGTGAGAGGGTGGTATTTCGTCGGTCAATTTAGCTCATTTCATGCTTTCACTAACCTTATGTGGACTTAAGATTTAAATGTGTTAGTACAATTACCACACACACAATTGAAACACACTTAGTTAACCTGGATTAACACATAGGTTAGTTTTTATACCGGACTAGTTTTTGCCCGCGGCTTCGCTCGCGTTAAATTCAGGGTAACACGGTTCCCCTTGCTTCCTACCTTAAAAACTGCGAAAAGTCCCATATAAAATTTCACCCCCTATTTTTAGGGGTTGGGGGCAAATAAAAAAAAAATGATGCACGATTTGTTTGTTAGTCACAAATAGTCCGCATACCAATTTTTAGCTTTCTTTTCTACCTTGAAAATTGCGGAATGCTCCATACAAACTTTCTTCCCCCATTTTAGGGAAGTGGCGGGTTAGAACGAGACAAAAAGTAGTCCGTTTTGCCGTGAAAGACGTACAAACAAACAGACACACACACTTTCCCATTTATAATATTAGTATGGAAGTATGGATTAGTTCCACCAGTCTGAAAAAAGAGATGAGACTTAATGTGGAATTCAAATTAAATGCGTTTCAAAAAGTGACTGATAGTCGAACGAAGTACTATTTGAAAGAATATGTAATGATTGTCCACATCGACCGTTTAAAAGTGTGTTTATATTGTAGTAAATACATAAAGTTAAAAATAGGTGTGTCTGTCTATCGAATCGAGTATTTGTTCGTTTTGTTTGGGTTCTGTTATTGCGTAGTTATGTGACGTAAGTTATGACGAGTGTTACAAATGTAAACAGTTTTCAACGGAATAAACGGAATTTAAAAAACTGGTCAAGTGCGAGTCGGAATACACTTTATTTGAGTAGTTTGAGCGAAGAGATTAACAAACATGTGGGTTACTTTGTGGTGAAGTGATCACCGTTGAGGAGCTGAATGGCGTCGTTGTGTGTCGCACTCTAATATGAACACGCAAGTTAAGCGATGTCGACCCTAGCCAGCGTTTCGATGGGTTTCGTTATCTCGAGCTTCTCCGTGCTTCGGAGGGCACGTTAAGCTGACGGTCCCGGCGGTAGCCGATAGACGGCAGTCCATAAGTCAAGTCGGTGGCCTTCGGGCGCCTTGAAAACACCGGCCTCTGCCAATCCGCATTAGAGCAGCGTGGCAGAGTAAGCTCTAATCACCTTCGTTTGAAGGGAGACTCGTATCCCTGCAGTGGGATGATTATGGGTTGATATGATAAAGATAAGTCACCTTCACCCATGGAGCACAGAGCTGTGGCCATCCTTGGCGAAAATGAGGAAAAAAGAGGAGGAATTTGGTTTACCTCATTCACTGAACGAACGAATGTCTGCTTTACGGCCTATATTTTGTGAGGGTATTTCCCTATTCGAGATAGCCCATTTCATAAAATATTGTGTACAGTCAGGAGCAGGTCGACCTTTACATAACGTACTTTGTACCATTCTTAATTTCTACGGCATAAGAGCCAAAATTGTACAGCAAGTGTAAATCTCAACGTGCTCCTGATTGTACTAGCGACCCGCCCCGGCTTCGCACGGGTTAAAAAAAACACGCTTTTATATAGTAGGAATAGATAAATTAATTAGAGATCCTATTAAAAAAAAAAATATAATATAGCTTACGTCACCCGGGGATAGGGTAGCTTGCTAATGCCGAAAGAATTTTTCAAACCGGTCCAATAGTTTTGGAGCAAACAAACAATCAAATATTTCCTCTTTATTAGTGTAGATAACCTGATAAGTTTATGTCTTGAATAGAGGTACTGTAGATTCAATGAAGCGTACACTTGTGGTACAATTGAATCATATTAGCATACTTGTTTATTTCGACCTTACTTATTTATAATACTATACACATATCAATCATAATACCGTAGCAGACAGATGTACCCGGCTTCTCTCGCATGAGGGTGCTTAGATAAAGAGACATGTTTCCGGTACAGACAATTCTGTGCGAATCAGTACCGATAGTGGGTAGTCGGGACCGATACAGATATATTTTTCTATGTAACTTAATGGGATTATTTATAAAGAAACAGGCACAACCCTCACAGAATTGTCTGTACGGGAAACTCGCCTATTTTGCACTGAAGCGAGCTTCCCGTCCAAAAAACAACAAAAAACACCAAAAGGCCAATTTTTTTGGGAAAATGCATATTTACATCTGCATTTTCCCAAAAAATTGGTAACAAAGCCTTAGAAATAAGAAAGGGTCGTATTGAAGTCAGAAAAATCAGGAAACAATCTAAAACTGCGCGTGACTGCAATAGACTAATGACTAACGAGTATACTAACTTCACACTTGCTCAAACAGATCGACTATGATCTATGCCTATTATCTAATCTATGGTTTAATCTTTAATTACAGTAAATTTTATACGTAATCCCACGACCTTTCTCGTCAGTTCAGTGTGATAACGTGATTAAAAACAGTTTCGTGGGAATAATCGGAATTTACGAAAATTAAAAAAATGTTTTATTGCAACCAAGTGTTGTTCACCCCTGAACCAAAAGGGGTGTGAGTTTGGTGTGTGTGTTTGTAACTCGGAAACGGATTATCTGATTTTAAAATGCGTTTTTTTTTGTTTGAATGTTTACTTGATCTACGTTCTAGATTACTCTTTGAGTTTAGGCTAGTTTATATTTTTTTTACATATCTTACTGTATCACACCCCTAAATTTCCGAAGGGTTAGGTAGAGTTCAACGCTTCCCAGACCAGAATATTACACTATTACCCAGCAAGCTTTGAATTACGCGTTTAGTGTAAAAACAGTATGATTAAAATATTATTTTCTAAAAAAAACCGATGTTCGTAAATTTTACACGACTGCCGTAAGGAGGGTTGTGTTTTTCGAGCTCAATGTATGTATGTCTCATTCTTTGGCACGCTTTACAACCCAAAACGTTTAACTGATTTTAACATAAGAGCTGTCATTTGCAGTTCGGGGGTGACTATTTTATGAAATTCCCACGGGAACGGGAATGACAGGATCTTGTTTCTTTTAAATTCCCTTTTTATGTAGTTTATTTTTTACGCAGTCAGGTTTTTTATATTTATTATTAAAAATAATATATGTTTGAATATTATAAGAATTTTTTGAAAATATTTATCACATACCAATGATTTTATACCGTCGTTAACACACGATAGGCATTATCAACCTTCCTAGTATTTTGGCTGGCGCCATTATTATCAGTAATTGGTATTTATTTATGTAAACATGTCGTAACTGTGTCAATTTAAAGAAAGTACACAAAGCTTGGGTTGGACGTGGATGTTAAGGAAATGAAACACGTGAAATTGAATTAAAATAACGAAATAACTATATTTTCACATCAGAAGAATTTATTGACTAGTGACTTGAACATTTACTTACGTTTTTAGGGTTCCGTAGAACTACAAGGAACCCTTACAGTTTCGCCATTTCTGTCTGTCCGTCTGTCCGCGGTGTAGCGCCTAGACGCCTAATGCTAGAAAGCTGTAATTTGGTATGTATACGCATATTAACAATGCTAACAAAGTGCTGGAACTAAATTTGGAAAATATATTTTTTTGAGGTGCCTCCCCTACATGTAAAGAGTTCCTCTTCACTTGTTGTTCACTTCTCACCTCTTGTTGTGGGTTATCGTTAGATAGGTCTCTTCAAAACATTGAGAGTGTGGGAAGATCATTTTATTTGAAAAAAATCATGCTAGTAGTCCTTATAGTGAACCTACAAGGAAAACTATAACGGTTAAGTAGGTACTACTAGTTACCGAGTAATAGCCGACGAACTGATGAAGTAAAATTTCTTTGACGAAAACGTATGTCATTGTACTCATTTGCAATTAAGAATGGGCTCCAATACGGAACCCTACATTGTGCGTGGCCCGACACCTATTTGCCCGGTTTTTTATTTGAACCATTCATAGACGTTTATAGGTATAATAAGTATAAAACATTAATCACCATGAAGGTGTGTTACATCTAATAGTGGATATCTCCATTTTTAGGGTCCCGTAGTTAACCAAGGAACTCTTATGCTCGTTTTCACCTACGCCCCCTAGCGGTAGGAATAACCTTAAGGTGCTCCTTCACCAGAGCATTCGCGTGTAATGTAACTTTTCAGATTCGATGATGGGCATTACATTACAATACTACCTCCCTGACTGACGAGCGTTCGCCTCCTTCACTGCTGTAATGCTCGAATCTGCTAGGTTACTCTGCATAGCAATCGCGATTTTAATTTCAATTCTGTATAATTTCAAATGCAAAATTAACAGCAAATCCTAATTCGTACCATTGAAATTTTATACTTTACTATTTGGTTAGCATACAATCCGATTTCATTTAGTTTAGTATTTAGTTAGCGCTAGTTTAGCTGTAAAGAGTACATAAAATTAACAATCCAATTGCGATTGCGAAATTATCTTCAAGAGTAAGGGGGCTGAGCGTTACATTAGACGCGAATGCTCCCGGTGAACGAGCACCTTTAGGTCATCAAATGTCATACAAATTATTCTAGTTCGGTTATTCCTAACGCCAGGAGGCGTTTATAGTTTCGCCATGTCCTGTACGCGGTCTAACTAAGAGACTCTTAATATTAGACAACCGCCTGTCGTGTTTTTTGAGGAGTTTGTCTAGTGAGTGTATTTGTTTTATATGACATTGTAATATTGTACATATTTGACTTTTTATAATTTGCACATACACACGGGAAAATGTTTTTCGGTCAAGGTGGTGTTAGTTTAAATTATCATTGTAATTTTTAATTAAATAAACATTTATGATTACACAAACTTGATGTATTTTACAAAGTCAAAATAGCATAAAACCGTCGCTCAATACAGTGTATTGTGATTTGAACACTTTGAAGATTTCGATACTGTAGCAAAAGTGCAACTATCATATATCTATGACTTATAATGATTGTTAGTTGGTTTAGAGAGGTAGGGCACAGCCGATAATCCGCTCAAATCGGTGCAGTCCGTCTGGGGAAGGACCTCCACCTTACAGAAGATCGTATCGATCAGAAGATCGTAGCCAAATAGCATTGGTCTCGGCCATGTTGTGTTCCTACGGTGAGTAAGATCTCCAAAGCTCCACTTGGGTTGGGAGGGTTGGCAATGCGTGAGTGATACCCCCGATATTGCATGATACCCCTGGTATTGCAAGCGTCTATAGGCTACGGTGATGCTTACCATCAGGCGGGCCGTATGCTGGTTCGCCAGTTTTGTGGCATAAAAAAAACGATACCATGTTAGCGAGCATTCTAGCGAAAGAAGAGTTTTGCGAGAATTAGCACGTTTAGGGCATTTCACGTATCGGTCACTGTGATCTTACGATTTGCGCGTCTGACATTTTGCGTATCTGACATAGTGTACGAATATAGTTTTTAACGGCAGTACGTTGGGTATGAAAAAGTAGGTTTGGAAAACGGTCTATAGGTAAATATGAATGAATTGAATAAGTTATTTATTCGAACAGCATTTCTCAAACTGTGAGCCACGCATGACCCACTGTTGGTTCGCAAGCAAATATTGACTGAGCACTATAAAACAATTATATAAGAATACTCAAAAAACGTTCAAATTATCGACTGATTTTATGATTTTCTTAATCAATTCAAGAAACAGATTTTCTTGATCACTAAAACTGTATCAAAATCGGATTATCCGTTCGGAAGGTACCATGTCACAAACAAAACTTCAAATACACACACGTCAAACTTGAGTGTTACACCACTTTTTAGGTCGGGGTTTCAAAATATACAATCCAGAAATATTAGTCATCATTGACTGACAGCGACTTGCTAGACAAGCGTCGCCTATAGTCCCATAATACCTATTACCCGAGTGCTAAAGAAGACTATTTTTTATGGCAGCCAAGAATCGATTCAAATTCTTTATCAAGTCACAAAAGAAGGTGTTACAATGAGTTGTATGTACATGTGACGCCCTGTAAGGGCACAGGATATTTAAAGAGGTTTAAACGACTGATAATGAAAATCAAAGAAAGCAATTAACTGTATTTTCACATCAGAGAAAAATTACATAATATAAGAAAAGGGAGGAAAGGGAAAAAGAAGGGAGATGTAATTTTTCTTTTAAAAATATTTTCATAAAAAAAGCATAGAAAAATAATACAAATTATAAGAAAGTAAAATTCACAAAAAAAGGTTCACAGTCGTGGACAGAGGCAACCTAGTTGCCTTTGCCAACTGTGAGTCTCTGCGAAGTTTTTGTTAGGTGGGTCATTGGTGGGTCACGATTTAATCAACTTTGGGAACCGCTAAAAGGATGTATGTGAATTTGAGGTGTGTGTACTGCGACTCGGGCGTCAAAATGAGGATAGGCGACGTCTTGTGTACAGAATGTGACCTTCATCTTTTTGAGGTGATTCAATCATTTATTATTGATACTTAGTCTAGATTAACATTTGTACCGTGCTGTGTGTGTTTGTGAAAATGTTTGAGGTGTACTGTCCGCTTAATTAATATTTTAAACTATATGCCCGCGGTTATTCCCGCGAAATACCGGTCTGTGCGCTCGTCATATACAGATGTATAACAATAAATAATTAATTCTTATTAGATAAAGTACACCATAGATTTAGTATACACTAGCGTGCCTATAGATCGGCTTTGATTGAGGCGAGACCAAAAACAAAATACACTAGTGTGCGTGGAATGTACATGTGTGCAAGCAAGATATATAATTTTGTGGATTTTCCTTTTAGTTTGAGTTACATCCAGGCACTGCACAAGTAACCATATTTAATCACGTCAAATTAACACCAAAACTACACTTATAAACCATAAATTTTGTAAAAATAAGTGGGATTTGTTTTAACATAACTGACGTTAGGGCGATACAAGCCCATAGCATGTATAGGAAAAATGGTCTCGTCTATCTATCTCGCTCTAACAAACGCGTATGCTATGATCTTTCTCTTTTGCATTGCCAATCTTCTTACGCTAGTAAGTTATAATAAATCTATGAAGTACACTATATGTAAACTACGCTATAAACTACAACCACTTCGGAAACAGCAGAATGATCACCGGTAAAAGAATCGAAAGAAAACCTGTTGTGTAATACTTCATACATGTTTTATGCGACATTGCTAATTCTAAAAGTGACCAGTGGGTTCAGTAATTGTGACCTATTGACCTCCACTAGACTCCCCAAGCGCTAGTCCTCGTGTAAACGATTTAGGGGACTAAATTGTTGTTTATTATCAAACGTGGGATAACAATTTAACACTTTATCAAGTCGCATCGTCGTTGCTTTTTTTATAAATTTTCCATTGAAGTATTATAGGTAGTAAGGGTATTTCTATGCATTATATGATGGCTACGGTGACCGCTCACCATCAGGCGGACTGTAAGCTTGTTTGCCACTATTGTGGAATAAAAAAAAACTGTACTATATACTAAAAAACTATACTATAATATTATAAAGCTAAAGAGTTTGTTTGTTTGTTTGTTAGAACGCGCTAATTTCAGGAATGGTACGAATTGAAAAAATATTTTTGTGTTGGATAATCCATTTGTCGAGGAAGGCTTTAAGCTATATAACATTACGCTGCGACCAATAGGAGCGAAGCGTCAGTGAAAAATGTTGCAAAAACGGGGAAAATTTTTCATATCGCGATAGTGTTTTGGACAACCACGCGAACGAAGTCGCGGGCACAGCTAGTAAATATATATTTTGACGACCTCCGTGGCGTAATGGTTACTACGCCAGACCGCCACCCAGGAGGTCCCGGGTTCGAATCCCGGTCGGGTCATGATTAAAAACGAACTTTTTCGGATTGGCCTCGGGTCTTGGATGTTTATCTAAAAATGTTTTTGAATCAAAAAAGGTGCTTCTTCACCGAGAGCATTAGCGTGTAATGTAACGCTCAGATTCGAGCATTACAGCAATGAGGGAGGCGAACGCTCGTCAGTCAGGGAGGTAGATAGATATAATACTTTTTATTTGCATTACACACAGGAAAAAGTACAAAAACAATCTTATAAACTAGTGTAAATGCAACAAGGTGGTCATAATGCTAAAAAGCAATCTTTTCAAGGCAACCTTAAGGTAACGAATTTCTGTATGGAGTGGGCAGGGCTAGCACGACAAGAAAATAAATACTAAACAAGAAAATGATAGATAAGTATCTAGGACATCTAAATATTAAAACAAAAATTAATAAATAACTTCAATCACATATATTATATTACTATACTATAGAGTATTGTAATGTATTGTAATGTAGAGGTAGTATTGTAATGTGGAGGTAGTATTGTAATGTAATGCTCAAAGTCGAATCTAAAATGTTACATTACACGCGAATGCTCGCGGTGAAGGAGCACCTTTAGGATCAATAAAATTCTCATCTCTGTGTATTCAATAAATGGGTCTTCATTCACATACTAGATAAGCTTTTAGGGAATTTCATGAAATGTCCATTCATCTAGGATGAATTTTACATAAAGAGTGAGCATAGTGAGAATTTAAATTGTGAATTCATTTAAATTGTGAATTCATTTAAATTGTGAAGATTCGAAAGAGTTTGTCATAGGCCCATTTAAATGAAAATATTGTCTTTTACGTATTTCCAGATGACATCGGGCTTGCACGGCCATGGGCACCAGATATCGCAGCCGGGCCACCACCTCGAGTCATCGGGCGTCCTCTCCACAAAAGAGAAGACCGTGCATGGCAAGGAGAAGACATTTAAGGTACTGTCAACTATTTAGTCTGCATATTTAATCTTTTATAATAATTCACATTATTTTGTAATCTTTTATATTGTATATTTTCATTGTAATCAATTGGTTTTTATTGTATGGCCATTGAAAAATTATCTATATTGACAGTTTCTTTTGATATTTCTTCTCATCAACGTTCGTTCCGAAATGCTGGTATATCATAAAAAAAATCTAACGTAAAGGATGTGTGTAAGTGCCCGCGAGGACCCACAGAATAAAGAATTTTTGATGCGTCTTTGTAGTCATATTATTTGTTGGCATGGAAGTGTAGCGTGCTGGTAAAAGTGCAAGTATGACTTAACCATACAGTCATCTAAGACCGATAAAAGAAATTATCGATGTGTTTATCACACATTATGATTCCGTAAGCTGTTTTTTATGCCTAAGTGCATCACTCGAGATAATATGTTGACTCAGGAAGTTATACATCATTTTGTGTAAACTGCAAAATAAATATTTGTGTCTTTTTATTTGTCATATATTTTTAGAAACTATTCTGAGGATTACAGGTGAGGTGTTGTTATATCCTCTATATTGACAGCCTGTTAGTGCGTTGGTAGTGAACCTTCGCATCAGGAGGCGTGGGTTCGATTCCCGGACCAATATTTATGTAATGGCATTTGTGTTTCTTCTCGAGTCTGCCTCTGTTGCACATCCAATCCTCCTTACTCTTGAAGATAATCCCGCTCGATCGCCATTAAATAATAAATAAAATAAATATATATAAGTAACAATCCAATGACGACCTCCGTGGCGCAATGGTTGTTACCATGCCTGCCCGCCACCCAGGAGGTCCCGGGTTCGAATCCCGGTCGGGTCATGATGAAAAACGAACTTTTTCTGATTGGCCTCGGGTCTTGGATGTTTATCTATAAATGTTTTTGTTATAAAATATAGTATTGTTGAGTTAGTATCCCATAACACAAGTTTCGAACTTACTTTGGGGCTAGCTCAATCTGTGAGATTTGTCCCTATATATTTATTTATAATACACTGGCTAGGATCGACGTCTCTTAAATAATACCATTAATAAATAAAAATTCCAGTAAATCCTTCCATCAATTACTTGAATCATCTGCTACCCTGTATACCTCTTTCATTTACCGACTTTACATGTTCCTCTATTTTGTTTCTAGGTGGTGGTCGGCGGCGAAGTGGGCGTAATGAAGGGCCAGGTACTAGGTCCAAGGCCTTACAACGCACTCGCGATCATACACACGCAGCAGAGCAACACCTTCGAGATGCTCAACTCGCTAACTACTAGCGTGGTGAGTGGCACGCTAGTAGTTAACGAGACACCGTTTGTTGCTGAATATATATAGCTATATACCATTCCAATAGTGCTTGGCACAAAAACTACAAACAGTGATCTGTGGCCCTATATTTTTTTCCAATCAGAAAAAGTTAGTTTTTCATCATGACCCGACCGGGATTCGAACCCGGGACCTCCTGGGTGGTGGTCTGGTAACCATTACGCCACGGAGGTCGTCTTAGTCTTGTAACAAAAACAGTGTCAATCTCATCTTAAACTCATGCGCTGTCTCGCTCCATTCCTACTTTGTATGAATAGAATAGAATATGTTTTATTGTTGAACTGGTAGAACACAGATTACATTTCTCTGGAAATCTTGTGCCGAGTATATTGGAACTGATTTTATATACTCGTCAAAATAATAATAAGGGCCGCTCGTAAAATAAAATCATTTTGCAAGTAGATTCACAGGAAATACTTTCGCACGATTTTTTTTTAATTCTACCATCACTTCGACGTGAATGGCCTGTTGAGAAGGAGTGCCGCAAGAAACTCAACAAACAGCATTTTTTGAAAGCCAATATACATATTTAAAAGTAGTTAAAAGTTTTTTATACATTGCACAATATGTTTGGTGCAGAGTAGCAAATTACTAGACCACAAATTTTTATCTTTAAAATAATCACCTAATTCTTTAATATCATTTTTTCATCAAGCAACAGTCAGTCCACTTAAATTTATGCAGACGCAATAAATAATTTATTAGTAATTTAATACTATAACACAGGCCCGGTGGTCGAGTGGCTAGCAATGGTCACTTTATCCTAAGGGCCGCTGGTTCGAATACTGCGCAAGGCAAACATTGTCTGCATGAACATGTCTGTTTGCCTTGGTCCGGGTGTTTTCTATGTATAATAAGAATTTATTTATTTAAGTATGTTTATCAGCAATCTAGTACCCATGGTACAAGCTTAGTTGCTTAGTTTGGGACTAGATGGCGTTGTGTGATTCGTTCAAGAATATTTTTATTTATAAACAACCACAGATTTTATTTAACGTTATGTTATGTACCGGTTGATACATAGTGTCTTAGTTTCTTGTGTGAAATTGATTCAAACGGATCCACCAAGTGTTTTTTATCGTTTTAAACACATAAAGTGGCCTTTATTTTATTTTGACTAGTATACATACCGTTGCACACCTATATCAAAACTCGGACAACTCACAATAATCGTGAAAACACATAAAATACAGTAATACCGTTATCTCTTCCTTCAATACGAAAAGAGAGGTAGGGCACAGCGGATAATCCGCTCAAATCGGAGGAGCCCGTCTGGGGAAGAACCTCTACCTTACAGAAGATCGTAGCCAAATAGCATTGGTCTCGACCATGTTGTGTTCCTACGGTGAGTAAGGTCTCCGGAGCTCCACTTGGGAGGGTTGGGAGGGTTGGCAACGCGTGAGTGATACCTCCGGTATTGCAAGCGTCTATAGGCTACGGTGATGCTTACCATCAGGCGGGTCGTATGCTATATTAAATGGATTTTTTACTTTGAAACTTTGCACAGCTGCGCAGAAATGAACTCATGTTTATTGCTTTTTGAAAAATCTACTTCCGATGAACGAGTAGTAAGTTTCTCGCACATTTCCGCTACGCTCACAATCGCAACGCAACCAATTGCAATCATTTGGCACTACCAATAGTAACATAAAATTTTCAGTACTTGTTTGTTAAATAACAGACAGATTTTACCACTATTACACCATATTAGAATTATCTATACTAATATTATAAAGAGGAAACATTTATATTTTTGTTTGTAACGAATAAACACAAAAACTACTTGAACATTTTCAAAAATTCTTACACTGTTAAAAAGCTACTCTATCCCTGGGTGACATAGGCTATCCTACTAATATTATAACGGCGAAAGTTGTGTGTATGTTTGTTACTTCTTCGCGCTCAAATGGCTGTTCTAATATTTATGATATTTGGTATGTAGGTAGCCGATACCTTGGATTAACACATAGGATACTTTTTATCACGTAAAGTACGAGATTCCCGTAGGATTTGATCAAAAGTCTGATATAGGTGGTGCTGCTGTGCATAAATAAATACACGCAAACGAAGTTGCGCGGGTTTCTCTAGTATTGTATATATTTTAAATTAGGCATTCTTACAAAACCCGTGCGAAGCTAGGCGACAGTTATACATAAATTAGAAATTATTATAAATTAAAATTACATGTTATAAATTCTCTCTCTATGAATTCCAGGCGAGCCAACCAGTCGTGGGCGTGGGTGTCGGCGTGGGCGTGGGCGTGGGCGTGGCCGTGGGCGGCTACCGGCGCCGCAGCTCCGGCGCGGGCGCGCTGTGCGACCCCGAGCTGGATGACAGCGGGAACAAGTTGGTGGCGAGGTTGGAAGACGATGCCTTTATATCCGAGCAGGATTTGGTAAGATATTGGTGCTAATTCTGTTGTACATTTAACTAGACTAAACTAATTTTGACAGGACTAAAAGTGTTGTTGTATCCTTGTCACTAATTGTAAACCAAGGAAGGACAACAACACCTTTGGTCCTGTCAAAATAGTTTAGTCTAGTTAAATGTACAACAGAATTAGCACCAGTGTTAACATTATTTTATCTGTGGAGTGTACATGATATTTTAATTCTGTGCAAATTCGCGCCTATATGTTTGACTTGTCTACGACTCTCTGCTCTGTGACATTCATATTGATCGATACTTCTTTACATAGTATAAAATGAAGTCGATTCTCGTTGTCTGTCTGTCTGTTCCTATGTATGCATAAATCTTTAAAACTACGCACCTGATTTTGATGAGGGTTTTTTTTAATAGATGGAGTGATTTAAGAAGGTTTTTAGGTGTTAATACATTTCGAAATTCCCACGGGAAAGCGGGATACACGATAACGAAGCGCGTGTGGCGCTAGTACTAATTAAACCCATTTTAATGCAAATATAAATTATTGTTATTTCAATAAATCAAATCGATATAAAAAAAAATCAAGTGCGGGTAGAAATTTCGCAAGGGTACTGTACCAGCAAGTAAATATAATAGCTGGCTGATTTAAAATTAAAATTGCGCTAATATTTAAATAAAATTTTAATCGTCGATCACTGTTTAATAATGACGACCTCCGTGGCGTAATGGTTACTACGTCAGACCGCAACCCAGGAGATCTCGGGTTCGAATCCCGGTCGGGTCATGATGAAAAACGAACTTTTTCTCATTGGACTCGGGTTTTGGATGTTTATGTATTTGTTATAAAATATAGTATCGCTAAGTTAGTATCCCATAACACAAGTTTCGAACTTACTATGGGGCTAGCTCAATCTGTGTGATTTGTCCCTATATATTATTATTAATAATTACAGGAGGAGAACATAGAAATAGCGACGGCAACAGAAAAAGGTTTGCAGCCCGATGCTGACGCTACCGGGGAGGAGCAGCCGCAGGAACAACAGAACGGTAAGCAATGTGTAATGTTAAAATCAGGATGGATTCCCACCGCGGCGTACGAACAGTCAACAAATGAAACTAAAACTTCTAAATACTGCGGGAAGGGATTAGTCAATTTTTTGTTTATCACTATGTAATTACAAAGATTTTTTTTTTGTTATGCTACAAAGTTGGCATACAAGCATACGGCCCGCCTAATTGTAAGCGTCACCGTAGCCTATAGACGCTTGCAATACCGGGGGAATCACTCACGCGTTACCAACCCTCCCAACCCCCCCAAGTGGAGCTCTGGAGACCTTTCTCACCGTAGGGACACAATATGACCGAGACCAATGCTATTTGGCTACGATCTTCTGTAAGGTGGAGGTCCTTTCCCAGACGGGCTGCGAAAGATGCGGAGCGGATTATCCGCCGTACCCTACCTCTCCTAAAATTACAAAGTTTCATAACGATGCTTATGTTATAAGTATAAAAATGTTTTTAGTTCTCTACCTAGTTTAGGTTAGGTTAGGTCTTTTGCTTCAAATTGCTGTTTTTCACGTAGTTGTTAAGGAGGGAAGTCCTTTCAATACTTCCTACTCCGACCATCTTCTTTCTGATTAAATTCGTTGTGAGTTCCAAGACAGCTGTAGTTTTCTCCCCCGGGACGTCAATAAGCTTCATTGCTTAATGTCAATCTGAGGTCGCCGTTGTTGATCCTGGCTACACAGGAGACACATCGGTGGGAATGTGTAGTTGGCTTGTCCCGATACCCAGGTTACCTCTTTCATTCATTGACTGTCGATGGACCACGTTATCTAATACGTCTGAATTAATTTTGATAAGTCTTCGCCATATGACTTTAGGTCTTTCCATTTTAACAAGCATCAACTGATAACTTCACTTTATGACTGTCATCAAGAACTGATGACTTTTTTTTGACGTCTGGAGCACGGAAAAGCGCGAAAATAAACCCATCCAGAAACTTGACTAATATCGTCGATGTTTAACTTCCTTGTTTACCCAGACACTGGCTACGACGCCAAGCCTAATTAGCGCATTAGTCATAATTGGTCTAGATAATACGTAATATTACACTTATATAGATACAATATTGATAAGCCTTATCGTGAGGATATTTGTGCATTACGCATAATGCGCTTCATATGACGTTACTAGGAATTGACCCCAATTCTTGAAATAATAATGTAAATAACCAAAACTGATATAATAGTCATTAATAATAAACTTGTATTGACAATATTAACAGTTTTATAATAATACGTGTTGGTCGTATCCGAAATTAATTTATTAATTGATATAATAATCAATATAATAATTGAATTAAATTGATATAAATCTTTTTAAATATTAATATCTTTTAAAGCGTAAAGGGGAAGCTTTTGCCCAGCAGTGGGATCTTAATAGCCAATAAAAAAAAAGTTATATGGACTCGTGTGTTCCATTTGTGTTGCCAATAGTTTTAAAATAATATGTGTTGGTAATAAATTTAAATATAAGAAAATCTAGTTAATTTTTTTGTTAAAGAGAGAGTTGAGTGACAGTTTAAATATTTTAAGTGAAAAATTAACAATCTCCGTACTAAGCAAGGGATTTTAAGGTTTAGTTTGAAGAAAAATATAATTTTTTGAATGTAATAGTTTTCTTATGGACACACGAACATATTTGTTTATAGGTATGAACATTGTGGAAGTGATAATATTAAAATATAAAAAAAACTTTAATTTAACTATTAACGAAGTGCCTAGAGAATAAAGTTGTGTCAAAAAGTATTTTGTTATTATTTTGATTTCGATTGAAATCAATAATGGTGCTGGTCAGGAGTCGAGTTAGTTATAATTTAGGTAAGATATCCATACTTCCATACTTAATAATTATATATGTGAAAGTGTGTTTGTTTGTCCCTTCGCGTCGAAAGTAATGAACGGATTGATATGATTTTTTAAGCTATTGCAAATCTTTTATCGCGGGCTTTAAGCGCGGCGACCATTGTAAGCCACTCTACCTGGCCTGTCAAACAATCAAGTATCTATGTATATTGTTGCAGGTCTTGTATACAGTCCTATGTACAAGCTAGATAAGCTGGAGCTCCAGAAGGACAAGGAGAAAGATGACAAAGAAGATGAGGAGGAGCCAATAGGGGTCTCGCCGTGCGGCAGGTTAGACATTCGCCCTCTTGGCGTCGTGGCCCTTGTTAAGGGTCGTGAGTCCTCTGATGATTCATCGACATCCTGTGTTTAGCATAATGGAGGGCGTCATGCAGCTTTGTATTAGACATATTGTTGCAATTTTGCTTTTAAGTCGATATAGTAAGGATTTTTCAATGCAGATGTATAAATATAGTTGCGCGTGATTGTACATAATTAAAGGTATAGTGTTTCAAATTTCTGTTCCTCACATTGCTAACGAGGGTTGATTTCAAACCTTTTTATTCTGTTTAATACCTACTGTAAAAGATGAAAGTACTTACTTACGTAAGAAAAGTGGAGAACAAGAGAAAAATATATAAAAAGAATAACCTATCAAAAAGTATTTACTTCCAGCCTGATGGCTAGTCCGTAACACCTAGATTTTTTTATTGATTGCATGCAAGAATTTTTGTGGCGACCTCTTTCTCTCAAAGAGTAATGTGTCTATTTTATAAAACATTTTGAATTTTGATGTTTCTAGGTTCTTCAAGTACGACAAGGAGGTCGGCCGGGGCTCGTTCAAGACAGTCTACCATGGGCTCGACACGCAGACCGGCGTCGCCGTGGCCTGGTGCGAGTTGCTGGTACGGCGGCCATTGCTAAACACAAATGCACCAATATTCTCATATTTGTTTAAGTCCGAGGCCATTTCATTGACACACTATCGAACTATTATTGATCTTTTCGGTATTATCTTTCACATAAAAGCGATTTAACTGAAATAGTTGTTCATGGTAGATTTTAACTGTCGATTATTCCGTTCATATTCCACTGACACTATTAGTCAATACATTGAGATACTAGTTAACTTTTAGCAGAATACTAAATTTGGCACTATGGAAATATAATGACAATAGGGTGGTGGTATGGCAATAATTGGTCACCTAATTTAAAATGGCAGACTTGGGCCCCTGTTAGCTTATTTTAATTTAACACGTTGCCGCGTCGTAAGTTACTGTCAACCAGTGAAAGAGGTGACCAGAAGAACTAAGAAAAATTCTTTCACGTTAGAAAGCTACATTATCCCCGTGTGACATTATATTTTCAAAAAAAGTATAAACCCTTACCAAAACTTGTGCTAAGCCGGGTCGGGCCGCTTGTAATTGAAATAAAATTACATGATATAATGTGTTTTATTAATTTCAGGAGAAAAAACTGAACAAAACAGAACGCCTCCGGTTCAGGGAGGAGGCTGATATGTTGAAGAAACTCCAGCATCCGAATATTGTCCGCTTCTACAACTACTGGGAGGGTATCGTCGCGAAGAAGAAGAACATTGTGCTTATCACTGAGCTTATGCTGTCTGGGACACTCAAAGCGTGAGTATATAAATTCAATTTATTCATTTGATCAGCAGTGTTGTTTATCACGATCAGCGCCATCTTGGAGTCGAAAACGATACATTTGTGTATCGAAAAAGATACATATGGCGTTGAGCGCGTTATATCGAGCACGTTTGGCTTAGCTACATTAGCGGGCTACAGCGAATATTCGTGTTAACGCGATAGCATAGAATAAGTAATAAACCTGGATAGAATGGCCACTCTTCGCCTCACACCGAATCGCGTTACCTTACCCCATGCGGGTATCGAGGCGGGGCAGTCGCAAAGGAGTGCGTTTAGTGAACGAATGTGTACACGTGTGCGCATACGCATGCGCGTGTATAGATGACATTAGCCTATGTAAGAGAAATAGGTAATTATTTCACGCACGTTGTAGGAAGTGTCCGGTTGTGGCGATAGTGTGGCCGGATAGATCGTTGCAACGCGTAGTTTGCTTACTCGCTCGAACTTTTGTAACACTTTACGGTGAAGATGTATAAACGTAAATGATGTGTTTAACGCGACACGAATCTTCGTACGCTAATGTAGCCGCAGCAGAAGAAATATAATAATAAAATTACTTATTTTCTTGTTAATACAAGAAGGCAAACCCAGTTTTTCGTCCCATAGTTCATCATTTTTATAGCTCTTAAACGTGACCATAAGCATATTAACCGTGTGGAATTGGCACTTCAAATATGAAGAGAAAAAAATATAACTGTGTCCCCCCCCCCCCCCGGTGCTGCGTTTCGTTTATTCGTAAATGTTAGATAATGTAAGTAAACGTCCTTCTTGTGTGCGTGTCGTGTCTTTCGAACATGTATGTCCCTCTCTCTCGCTCCTGGAATAAAAGTACTTAACAGTAAACATCGATTGATTTTGTTCACAGATATTTAAGGAGGTTTAAGCGGATCAACCCGAAGGTGCTGAAGTCTTGGTGTAGGCAGATCCTCAAGGGGTTAAATTTCTTACATTCGCGGACGCCACCTATTATTCACAGGTACGTAAGATGCGTTTTACACGCAATTTTACAACTAAAACAGTCATCAATTAGTTAGCATCAAATTTCAAAATTTTATGTTTTTTGTTTGTTTTATATATGAAACAAAATTATCCATTTAGTTGGTTACACGCAATTTTACAACTAAAACAGTCATCAATTAGTTAGCATCAAATTTCAAAATTTTATGTTTTTTTTGTTTGTTTTATATATCAAACAAAATTATCCATTTAGTTGGTATATGTCTGAAGCAATAGATGTTATTCGATGTTTCAATACTTACTTTTCATCGTGACAAGGACAAATACCATCTCGCATTAGACAAGGTGCATTTTCACGTCCAAACTCCTTCACGCCCATGAATAATAGGAACTCATGGAATAGGGGTAGGGAGGCCTTTGCCCAGCAGTGGGACAGTTTAGGCTAATAATAATGATGTAATATCCGTTACAGGGATCTAAAGTGCGACAACATCTTCATCACGGGCACCACGGGCAGCGTCAAGATCGGAGATCTGGGTCTCGCGACTCTCAAAAACAGGAGTTTCGCCAAATCTGTCATAGGTACAATCAAGTGATGTATTGTAATGGTATTATTGGCTACAGAGAGATGTACTATTTCACGAAGTCGGTTTGGCTATGAATGTTTGTAACGTTAATACACATTGTTTTAGTGTGCGTGACCTGGGATGCGTTCGTAATCTCGGTTACGCACACAAAAACAATGTATATGTGCACGTTACACTTTGCTTGCTATACCGGGGGTATCACTCGCGCTTTTTTGGTGCAGTAAAACTGTTGTGTTGTATGACAGGTACACCAGAGTTCATGGCGCCGGAGATGTACGAAGAGCACTACGATGAGTCTGTAGACGTGTACGCCTTCGGCATGTGCATGCTGGAGATGGCGACAGGGGAATACCCCTACAGCGAGTGCAGCGGACCCGCCCAGATATACAAGAAAGTTGTATCGGTACGTGACACAAACAATTATAATCAAAAGTTCTAATAATAACTTTTAAACTTTGGCGTTGCATTATTATAAATTAATAATATACCGGGAATTAACGCGATCATACCGCATCATGCGGCATGCAACGTGCAACGTCAGGCAATATCAAGGTATGATCGCGTTAATTCCCGGTATATTATTAATTTATAAAAGTTCTAATATTTTTACCATCACCTGGAAAGGGTGGGAGGTGTATATATTTAATTGAAGACATATATCGTCTTAATAAACGATTGAATTGACAAACAATGTCGTTAGTTGAAAACAATATTCGAAAAACAATGTCGTCTAAGGTGAAACGGCGCGAAACTGCGTCGCGACGTGCCGCGCTGCTTCACTGCAGTGCGTTTTATGTCATAAGAATGTCAAAAATATTTTTCTTGACACGCCTTTCCGCTGCAATGTCGCTCTAGTGCGGTTTCACCTTTAGGGTGCTTACATAATGAAACGGGTTACCGGAAACCTGTCTTTTTATGTAAGTGACCTTACGTTGCGTTTTGGATTTTCTTGCCTTTTTAATTCGCAAATAATATTAAAAAATCTTCTGTGATATGTGACAAATGTCTATTCCTATATCATGGCAGTGTCGCTTATTTCTCTTAAATTATCTCCAGGGTGTAAAGCCTCAGAGTCTGGAGAAGGTGACGATCCCGGAGGTGCGGGACATCATCGAGTCCTGTATCAGGCCAAACAAGGTGGACAGGTGATTATTAACACTACTACTGTAGTTTGTAAACTAGCTGTTGTCCGCGGTTTCGCCCGCATGAGTCTCACAAATAATGTGGCTTTCTATCGTTAAAATAAATTTTAAAATTGATATAGTAGATACAACTTCGCAAACTTTACCTCATTAATATTAGTATTAAGCCCGTTCTGCACCGACCCCACGTAAAGTGGGTTATGGGTAGAAGTAGGCCCGTTGGGCAGACGACGTGCATGACGGTAACCAACTGGATTAGACTGGCACATAGTAGTATGGCACACATGGCAAGTGGCGTGAGAAAATCAGGCCCTATACCCAGCAGTATGTAATTGTGGGATAAAAAAAGAATAAGTAAAACAATAGTTGTAAAACTTTCAATACTATCGACTACTACGGAGAGTGGAAAAATGGTCGGCTGCTCCAGTTTTGAGAGACAGACCCGTTAACTGGCGCAGCCGTTTCCGATAGATCTGTCAACATAGTATTATTATGCTATAAAAAATAAATAAAACTATTTATATTTCCGAAATTGATCAAGCATTTTTGTACACAGGCCGAAGGTTAAAGATTTGTTAAATCACGAGTTCTTCGGTGAAGATATCGGGTTGAGATTGGAGATTGTTGGTCGGGACCTCGTCACCTCTTCGGATATCACGAAAATTCAGTTCCGATTGAAGATCATCGACCCGAAGAAAAGGTGTGGATATAAATGTTTTTTTAAACCTATTGTACCATACGTATACCTTGCTTTAGAAAACTAAAAGTATATGCACTTGATTGACACTTGGTGGGACATTTTCTTTCGGATTTTAAAAGAACTATGATGCGATTTTGTGATTAATGATAATTTTAGATATATCCAAATCCTATCACAATATTAAAAAATTGCTAATAGCAGGCGAAGTTGCCCATAACAAAAATCCGTCCCGCGGGACTTTTTCCTATAACAAAATATGTATGCCGAATTGAGCTCTGAATTAAGAATTAATAGATCCACTCTTCAGCTATCTATGGGTTTATTCACTATGTCTTAAGCATTGACATGTAAAGAAGTAGACTTATATTTTTAATTTTCTTACGACTGGGAATTTGGGAAACCTAAATATGGCAACTGTAAGGCCACTATATGCAGTCGTGCCTTCAACTGTAGCTGACTGTAGTTGATATTGACTTCACTCGACTGCAGCCGATCGCGTGCAGTTGATATCATGACTGCACGAATTCGAACGTACAACTGCATGCAGTTAAATATATCGACCGCGCGCGGTCGCTGCGATGCAGTCCGTCTGATGTCAGCCTAAAATCAAACTTGTGTAGTGTGTACTTCAAAAATCCAAATCTCAAAAAAATTCCAATATTCTATTGAAAGTTGTAATTGTGCATACAGATCGTACACGCATAAAGAAAACGAAGCCATACAATTTGAGTTCGACGTGGAGAGCGATGATTGTGAGGAGGTTGCGAATGACATGGCGAAGGCTGGGCTGATCATGGAGGAGGACGCGAGGATAGTCTTCAAGCTGCTCAAGTCACAGCTCATCAGCCTCAACAGGTGAGTTAATTACGCTGGTTGCACGGTAGTGTGGATTATGTACATACAGCGTTTGTTCTGTTTTGGGCACTGACAACTGATTCAACTCAACAATAAATTGTTGTAGAAAGATTACTTGGAATGACTTCTTCGCATCTATCTTTTTACTTCGTGGAATCTATCTCTCTTTCTAACTTATCGTATGAGAAAGAGAGAAAAAATATAAATTTTAGTCTATTTCAGTATAGAAAAACGCCCTGTAATGACTTCGTCGCCGCTGTTTTTTTTTCTAACTTAGATATAGGAAATTATTTTTTAATAAACGGGAAATAAATTAGTAGACTTCTTAATGGAACGCGTGTCATAATTTTGCCCTCGCTATTGCGAGCGTCTATAGGCTATTGTGATGCTTACCATCAGGCGGGCGGAGTCGCGGACACAGCTAGCTTAACTATAAAATGCAAAAAGATTTTTTTTATAATCCGACGTTTGCACACGCACGTGTTATACATACGTAACCTAGATTTCGATTGTGTGGTTATAATTATGCATGCAATTAACAACGTCGGATACATACGAGTTATACGACCCTGAATTACAAACATAATTTGTTATAACGAGTAATAGGACGATATAGTGCATTAGAAAACAATTCATAACTTCATCTATACTAATATTATAAAGAGGAAAGATTTGATTGTTTGTTTGTTTGAATTGAATAGGCTCCGAAACTACTGGATCGATTTCAAAAATTCTTTCACCAGTAGAAAGCTACATTATCAGGGAGTGACATAGGCTATAGCTTTTCCCGAAATTCAATGTGGCTCCCACGGGAACGGGTCCGGAACTTCACGCGAAGTCGCGAGCAAAAAAGATAGTGTTCCATTAATACGTTTCGTGTCTTCGTGTGTGATTGCGATTATGTTGTTTGTGATTTTTAACTTATAGCGGAGACCATAGAAAAATGAAACTGGAGGCCCATTTAGACGATTTATTGCCGGTGGCATACAATAATGTTATAGCAATAACTGGCATGCATCGTCTGAACGACAGTTGCTTACAATTTTTGAAGGACAAATTATTTCTTTCACTAGATTGCATGCAATTATTTCTCTTGAATGTACAAGAAACAGACGTCGTGTAAATGGGCCTTAGAAGTGGCCAATACGATATTATGTTGCGTGTGAATAGATCCTTATCCGTTTGACGTATTATGGTGACGCAAACGCCACAATACACCTTAGAGCGATAGAAACACGGCGTATTTTAAACGCGCAGGTGACGCGTGTATCTTTATTCTTCGCGGAGTTCCAATCATTCATCGTGAAGTCTAGGGTGCTTCATCACCGGGAGCATTCGCGTGTAATGTAACATTATAGATTCGACTTTGCGCATTACATTACAATACTACCTCCCTGACTGACGAGCGGTCGCGTATAATGTAACGTTTAGTATAGATTGGAATTTGCATTGATATTACAAGTTGTATCAAGATTTTGACAACCTCCGTGGCGTAATGGTTACCACGCCAGACCGCCACCCAGGAGGTCCCGGGTTCGATCCCCGGTCGGGTCATGATGGAAAACGAACTTTTTCTGATTGGCCACGGGTCTTGGATGTTTAACTATATGTATATATGTATTTGTTATAAAATATAGTATCGTTGAGTTGAGTTAGTATCCCATAACACAAGTTTCGAACTTACTTTGGGGCTAGCTCAATCTGTATGAATTGTCCCTATATATTTATTTATTTATTATTATTACACATTGTATCATTACACGGTGCACAATGCTCGGTTCTCCTCCTTCACTGATGTAAACTCGTTTTGTGTCATTACAGGTGCGCATTAATGCTCGGTTCTCCTCCCTCACTGATGTAATGCTCGAATCTGTAACGTTACATTACACGCGAATGCTCCCGGTGAAGGAACATCTTAACATACAAAGTGTTCAATGTAGCACGAAACGCGCGTCCTCTGCGTATTTATCGCACGTCGTGCGTGTGCTATCGCTCTTAACCTTTACATATCTTTGATGGCTCGAAACAAAATAAGGGCCGTTCGAAATTTCGTTTACCATTAACGTTTACAATAATTTAAATTTATGTTACAGGCTCAGGTAAGTGTCTGTAATGTTTCTAGTGTGTAATTGATCCATGAATATCCACAAAATTAAGACAATTTTTGAGAGGGCACAGCGTATAATCCGCTCAAATCGGAGCAGCCCGTCTGGGGAAAGACCTCCACCTTACAGAAGATCGTAGCCAAATAACATTGGTCTCCGGCCATGTTGTGTTCCTACGGTGAGTAAGGTCTCCAGAGCTCCACATGGGTGGGTTGGGAGGGTTAGCAACGCGTCATACCCCCGGTATTGCAAGCGTCTTTAGGCTACGGTGACGGCTTACCATCAGCCCGGCCGTATGCTAGTTTGCCACCTTTGTGGTATAAAAAGAGTCACTTAAAAATTTGTGGCCCGTCTTTTATTTTGACTAGTATACAATGCTAATCAGTTTGCTTAAAATAAGTTAAACACTGATTGTTAACGTCATAGAATAACTTTTACGTAAGAACCAAGAATGGTTCGTTGGCGAATTTATTTCGCTAACCACGTCACGCGATTTCGTGTAGTACACTTGTATTGAATATTGTTAAATATTTTTATCATCATCATCATCATATCAACCCGTAATCTTCCCACTGCTGCGATACGGGTGTCCCTTCAATCGTACTCTGCCACGCTGCTCCAATGCGGATTGGCAGAGGCCGGTGTTTTCAAACCGCCCCAAGGCCACCGACTTGGCTTAACGACTGTCATTCATCGACAACAGCCGGGACCGACGGCTTAACGTGCCCTCCGAAGCACGGAGAAGCTCGAGATAACGAAACCCATCCAAACGCTGGGTAGGGTCGACGTCGCTTAACTTGCGTGTTCACATTAGAGTGCGTCACACAGCGACGCCATCGAACTCCTCTATTTTCAATATTTTTATAGTTATTCTAAATGCTATGTATTGTTTTCACGTTGTTTTTAATGACAGTTATCGAAACAAGCTCTCACCACACACACCGCTGTGTCTTCTATATAGCCAGGATCAACAACGGCGACCTCAGATTGACAATAAGAAATGAAGCTTGTTGTTCTCCGTCCGACTACAGCTGTCTTGAAACTCACAACGAATTTAATGAGAAAGAAAATTAAGAACTTAGTTAGTTGAGTCTATGATTTCGTCCGCGCTATTGTCTCTTCTATAACGGACCACGCACAATGTGGGGTTCTTTATTTGCTGTGCTTTGCTTGCCGTCAGTTGAGTCCAATATCAAATTCTATCACATTTATGTTATAGTTTTCATTGAAGGTTCAGCATATGGATTACTATCATGTTTTTTTTTAAATTTCTAAACATAAGGCTTTCGGAGATAGAGGGGGGGGGACCACCGTGCAAGAGACCTATCTAACGATAACCCACAAGATAGCGGGCGCAAAAAAAAAATTCATTTTCACTTTACATAAGGCACCCTAAAAAAACTTTTTTTCAAAATTTTGTTCCAGCACTTTGTTACCTTTGTTAATATGTGTATACATATCAAATTCTAGCTTTCTAGCATTAAGCGTGGCGCTCGATCGCGGACGGACGGACAGATAGACATGGTGAAACTATCAGGGTTTACTACGGAACTCTATTTCCCGGTATAAAAATGTTTCTGTGGACTGACACGTGAATCAACATCTATACCTATGAGGATTATTTATTCGAACAACAAAACTACTCGACTGTACATTTAAAAACGTCTCGTGTCGTGCTCGCCTCGCCTTTGCGAATTATTATGTAGATTGTCTTTGGGTAGGTACACGAAACAAAGATTGCTTTGTTCTAAGTCTTTATTGATGTTTATTTTTACCATGTTAACCTTTTTAGTAAAGTCAAACATTATAAACAGTAATCGTGTCGGGCCACGCACAGTATAGGGTTCCGTGTTTACCCGTAGAGACCATAGGCTATATTTTTTTTTTATCTTTTCTAAATCTTTACAAAACCCCGTACAAATTCGGGGCGGACCGTTAGTTTTATTCTAAATCGTCAATATTCATTTTATACTACCATCATCTCGCATAACACGAAATCGCCTTACATTTGACGCTTCAACGACCACGGTTTACGCTATGACGACATCAGTCTTATTGTGCGGGTATAAGCGTCAAATAGATCAAAACGTAAGTCCAATATAAGAGGGATAGATAAAATATTTTGTCCTTGCTAAAATTCCCCACGGGTGGAGTTCCACGCACATTTAGTTGACAAAAATTCAGATTGTAGTGTACCATATTTCAACCAAATCAATAGAGCGTCGAATAATGAAGAAAATAAGAGATATCTTTGAGACTCAACAGCGAGTTTCTGGTAGCTCGCCATTAGTTCTTTAGCCATTAGTTCCTTAGCTAAACCATCATTAGCAGTAATCATATCGTATAATGGTTGTTGTACAAAAACATTTTCATTTTCTAAAATCATTCATTTAAAAAAAAAATGTTTGTGCAGTAATTTGTTAATTGGAATGTTTACTTTAAATGCATGAATGAACATATGATTTCGGCTTCCTTAACTGCTAATCTAACATTAACTGTACATCCGTTTGGCGCTCCAAAACTACACGTAAACATAACATTACGCCACCTTGTACGTTGCAGTCGGTTAATATTTTCCATAATAAGTTCTTTTAATTGGTAGTTTAAATTGAAGTTTCGTCATTAAATAATATTATACGTAGTTTATTTTTAAAATATGTAACATTGTATATAATACGCGTATATTAAGACTTTATAGTTTTTTCTTTTAAATATATATTTTCTACAGTCGTAACTGTCATCGTCGTGGGACGGTATGAGTTCGTGAACGTTCGTAGTGATTGGTTTGATTTAAAAAGTAATATTTGAAAAAATAATACATATAAAAAAAAAACAGTGATTAATTCTGAAGAGGCTAAAGGTATGTAATTATACTAATATGATAAACGCGAAAATTTGTGAGGATGTATGTCTGTTTGTTACTCTCAAAATCGGCTGGAGAGATTTACATGAAATTTGGTACACAATTATCTCCGTTTTTAAGAGAGGGGCAAAGAGTAATTGAGCGGGTCACCTGACGGTAAGAAATTACTGAGCTGCTCATGTGCAGTCACCTCTATAAATATGTAATCAATTTAGTACCTTGTCAACTATAACATTGTTGACATGTTCACTCAAATGTCATAAGTAATTGAAATTTAATGAATGAATTTGAATGAAAACATTCTCTATAGGGTTTGCGTCCAAGGACTTGGTATAATTACTAATTTTCTAAGTTTTCTAATGAAAAAGACCCGGGAGACGTCTCAAGTCTCAGGTCTCGAGATCCAAACTCAAATCCACGACCACATCGCCACCTTGAACTTATTGTAGTCCAGGTTATTTTGCCTGCCTTTAACTAGAAGGGAAATGAGTTATTGGTTGGAAGCATGTAAAATATATTTAATTTTTAATGATTGTACTCTTTGACTAGACAGCCTTTGAAGGACTACACTTTGAATAAATGATTTGATTAATAAAAACAGAGAATACGGCAGAATTTTCCATTGCTTTGTTGTCTGTTAATATGTATTGTGTGTCCATGGATGTAAATAAATAAAAAACTATTTATCAGATCAACACGATTTACTAAACATTGATATTCTATGAGAAGGCGCATAAGTATCAAGTTGTATATATTACTTCTGTATCACAAAATAACGTCAATACGCACAATTCTAAGATACCAATCGATCATAATCTCCAGTTGTCATGACAACGGTTTCTATGTTACAAACGTATTTCGACATTGCGTGTTTTTATATCTTTAAAGTGGCATCTCACTTAGCATTCGCTGTAAAAGAAGTATTTATATTCTGGCAACCTTAAGACTATAAAGTTACGTTCTACGGGTGTCGTAAATTATGCTGCAATATTTTATTTAGAGATTATGCACTTTCACTTTATACATCTTTAACATTAAATAATTCTAATTATCTTAAATACATTATATGTCAAACTACTACCATTTCAGAAACAAAGCAACCGGTGGCCATTGCCACCGGTAAAAGAAATGGTAAAAGAAAACTGGTTACGACCCTTTTTGTCATCCTAACTAATATTATAAATGAGAAAGTGAGTTTGTTTGTTTGTTTGTTATTTCACGGCTTGACTAAGCAGCCGATCATTATGAAAATTTGCATACATATTGTTAGGGGTACAGAGCCCAACATAGGCTACTTTTTATCCCGTGAAAGTATGTCGTTCCAATGGGAAAATAAATTTTCTACTATAGAGGGCGCTGTATCGGCCAACAGATGGCGGCCGCGCTATGGGTTGTTTTGTTGTCAAACGAGATCTATGTCATAAAATTAACGCGAGTGAAGCCGCGAGGATAAGCTAGTTTAACATATATTGAAACCACAATTTAATACATGAACCTAGTAACTCGGATAAAATAAGTATTAGATTGTTACATTACAAGCTTTTGTTCTGGTGAGACCCCACCTTTAAATACAGTTTCTTTATATCAAGGTTGTGGTGTGTGATTGACGCTTCATATTAATCATCATATAACTATCTCCCTCTATCCTACGACGTTGAAAAGGAAGGGAAAATATCACAAGTGTTTTTAAAATTTTCGGGTGTTGTAAATTTTGAATTTAACGCGTTTGATAAAAAGGAATATAATGGCTTATAGAAAGGGTATCCTTTTGGGCGTGGAAATGATAATTAGTGTAAAGATTTGATTGCCTACAATTATTATCAGATAATTAAAAAAGGACGGGTTGCACTCCGGGAGTGCCGGCAGAAGTGAAAACTTAAACATCAACGTTGTGCATTTTTGAATATTTTGCTTACGCTTTTTCGATCAGGCTACGGATCTCACGCGAATTTAACATTATTTACCCATCTAAAAAAAAAGCTGCTAAAGAAGTTTTCACTTCAAAAATATTACTTACACATATAGATGAGTCGTCTTATCCCACATGTGTAACTTACGGTGTCCTAACTTGGTCATACATATCATTGACAACCAGTGGTCATTTTGCTTTTGTTTCCGAAATGGTAGTAGCTTAGGGGGTATATTTACACAAATACTCTGTGACGAGAGAAAGTATCTGTGAAGACCTACTCTGTACATAAACGTTTTAAATCTTTTGACTAAAAAAAAAAAAAACCTCTCGAGCGACAGGAATTCCTGGAGGCGTAAATAGGAAGCTTTTTCCCAGCAATGACGTTTGAATACCTAAACCCTGTTTTTCTTAACTTGACCAATGTAAACAATCTTAGCACGTCTTTTTAACGAAAATAGTCAATTAAAATTATCATTCACACCCAAATAATACTAATATAGTTAGAAATGGCATTTAACACAACACTCTTATTATTCTGGCGATTTATCGATTTTACACGTGGATAATTGAATATAAAGACACGCTAAGATTGTTTACTACATTGTGACCAATGTAGTAAACAATCTTAGCGTGTCTTTAAGTTAAGAAAAAGACGTATAAAACTTCGTACTGATGTTACCAAGAAGTGGTCTAGTTGTCTTATCTATAAATCGTCTTCTGAAGTCTCTACTGAATAAATAAATCTAAATAATGTTACTATTTTCATATAAGTTGTAGTTCTAACAATCGGATGACTGGCTAAAATATTCGTTTCAAAGGAAAAATTTACGTGAGATCATCAGACAGTACCAATTTCATCAATATATTGTGTCTCTTTCTGTCACCAGGGAGAGGAGTGAAAAGAAATCTCAGATGCTGTTCAACCAGGAACTGATCAATGAGCAGAATCTACAGAAGCAGCTGTTGCTTGAGCAGCAGTTGCGGCAGGTCAGTAAAGGCAAACATAAAATTCCATTTTTTTATTGTATAATTGACAGATCGGCAATGCAGTTGATAAGTGACCTTTGGTACCAGAGGTACGAGTTCAAACCCCGCACGATGCAAACATATAATATTCATAAATATTCAAAATATACTAAATATCTCTGAAATAATATGTAAAATATGACTAGAGAACATGTATGTGAAGGCCAACTATCTGAATAAACGGTTTTAATTTTCATTTTGTTATGGTATTTGTATGGAGTCTCAGCGTTTTCCATATATTAAGTTTTCAGCATTAAGTTGTCTGGTACCTAGAATATAAGCCGTTTTAATTCCTAGCTTACTTCGGGACCAGGTGGGGCAGCGTAAATTATCTTTTTTTTTTTAAATTGTCATCTTAAGTAAAATTGGTGGTTGTTATTATAATCTAAAAATTAAATTTGAAACTACTAGTATTAAAATTTGATACTCAGATTTTGTAATCTCAGTAGAAATTGTTTCATTTTAAATTATAACTGTCTTGGAGCAAAATAATATCTATGGCACTAGGTATACGTTTAAATAATTCTAGGTTCATGTTAATTTTGTTGACAGGTCAAAATGATCCAGAACCAACAGCAGACCGGCCCAGTGGATCCATCAAAGGCTGGACTCCTCAACGGTGTCGGTGCACAGCCGGCACTCCAAGGCGTACAGTAAGTTTATCTATATATTTCAAGATGACTGATGATGATGATGAAAATAATTGATGACCTTTCAGTGCACAGGCATTGGAATAATTTTTTTCATATAGATTTCACTTGTAAAAAGGTAATTTATAAATCAAAGCGTTTATTGCAACCATAATTTATACTAAACAGGTAAATAACATATTTCTCAATTTTGGACGCGCGCCGAGCTGACTATATAATTTTTGGAAATTCCTATGAGAACGAGACCAGCGGGATTTCATTATAGTTATTATAATATGTAGAAGATTATGGCTTACTAAAGCTTTTAGATTCATCTGAGTCATTTCATCATTCATCTCATTCATTCACTCATTAATTTATTTTGGTGTTTCCCACAATTGTTCTTGAATATTTTAACATTTCAACCACAACTAATGAAGTACCAGAGTTCTTCAACTATAACTCAATTTCTAAATACCGTATAGTTCATTAGTTATAAAACCAATAATAATTTTAAAGGCTAGATCAACAATCCCAACTGTTGCAAGCCCAACAGCAGCTCCTCCAGCACCAATTCCAGCAGCTGAACAACGAGGAGATGAAGCTGCTGCAGCACAATCTGATGCAGGCGAGGATATCACCAGGCGAGCAGCAGTTACGCCAGCAGGTGTTACTTGAGCAGAACTTAAAACAGCAGGTGAGTGATACTGTAATACTACCCGTCTGCTTCAAGTTTGCCGTTACCTCCCGCCGCGCACACCCCACCGCACCTCAAGGCAGACCCGATAATAATATGCTAAGCAACTGCGGATCTGCCTTGAGGTGCGGTGGAGTGTGCTCGGCGGGAGGTAACGGCAAACTTTAGGCGGACAGGTAGTACCTATATTGTAAATTCTGATGTTCGTCATGATGGACGGAATAGTAAACATTATTGCACTATTATGTCTTATACCAACATAATGCAAATTAGTTATGTTGTTATGAAATAAGTATAATATATTAGCATCATGCAAAAATCTTTATTCCTTTATTTTGTGTACATTAGGTGTTAGGTTAGGTCACTACTTTAAACATTTTACAAATGAGCCCTGCAAGTGCGCTGAAATGTACAATTCTATTTAAATCAATTAAATTGAGTATTTAAATGACTTCTAATAATACTTCCAAATACTTAAATTAATTTTCATATTACAAAAGTTACATTATAAAAATTGCATTATCTAATATTGAAAATAAAATTATTATGTCATGTTGCAGGTGATGATGGAACAGAATCTCCTAAACCAGCAGATGCTGGAGCAAACGGTTCAGAACCAACTGATAGAGCAACACGTTCAACAGACAAACCCATCTCAAACCCAATTACAACCTACGTTGCTTAACCAACAGTTAACAGCAGAGCTGAACAACCAGAACCAAGTGTTACAACAGCAAATTATACAACAACAACAGAATATAATAGCCCAACAAGCAGCAGCAATACAACAAAAGCAGTTAGAAGAACAATTTACACAGGAAAATATAATATCTACACCACAGAATCTCGTCACTGGCCAAATACTCGATCCCTCGTTACAGAACCTGCAGAATATACTATCGCAAATCATACACAGACCTGAGACGTTGCAGTCTAGGAAAGAGTCAGAGTCGGAAACGCAGCAGGCGCAGCCACAACAACAGCAGATCATCAATCAACAAACTGAGATGGAACAACAACAAACGCAGGAACAAGAAATACAGCAAATGCAGAATTTAATTGGCGCACAAATGCAACAAAACATAAACTTTCAACAAAATCAACAGTACATGCAACCTATGTTATCTGTGGACCCGACAATCGTTGCTCGACAACAGCAGGTTGCCCAAGCCCAACAACAGTTATCCCAAGCACAGCAGCAACTTAACATGCAGAAGCAAATGTTAGCGCAACACCAGATAGCGTTACAACAACAGATTCTGACTCAACAGCAGTTACACATACCAGGGCAGACGCTATCCCCACAACATTATAGAAATCTCCAACAGCAACAGTATTTAGCTCAACAGGAGTTGCATTTGCAACAACAACAGAATCTGATTGAACGGCAGAATTTGGCGTTATATGCGCAGACGCAGCAACTGATGGGCCAACAGCAGAGGGAAGTAGAAGAGATTCTTCGAGCGCAAAGGCCGATGTATACAAGGCAAGGGTCAGAACAGAGTCAGATTAGCTCGGCAGATATGCACGACCAACAGCAACCACAAGTCCCAGATCAGTATCAACAGAAACCACCTCTCCAACCACAAATGTCGCTCGATCAAATGCAGTATCAAAATTTCACTGAACTCCAAAATCTGATGCAAAAGCAGCAGATGAACGAAGATCATTATCAACCTCGAATGCACCCGATGCAAGGGCAGTCACTGCCACATAATATGCAAATGGCTCACAACTTTCTGGTACAGAACGATATGCAGATGTCTAGTCATGAAGGCACACCAGTGCAGAATTATTCTGCTAATCCTCTACAAATGTACCAGCCAGCGCAGAGTCAGCCAATGCAGTCGCTAATGCAGAATATACAAGTGATGCAGCCTGTCCCACAGAGTATACCTCAGACCGCCCCTGAATCTGTCTCGCAACAGATCAGTACAGCGCCATCTGTTCCTCTATCTTCTGTTCCACAATCAGTCAATTCTGTTCCCCAGTCGGTTTCACAGTCAATACCTCAGTCGATACCGCAGTCAATGGCAAATGTGCAATCTATGCCTCAATCATTACCGTCTGTTCCTGTACAGTCAGTCCCCCAACAAGTACAGTCGGTCCCACAGGCTGTCCAGTCAGTCCAACAGCCTGTTCAATCTGTCCCACAATCTATACAAATGGTCCCACAATCTGTTCAGCCTCAGACAACTTTACCATTAACTGCGATTCAGCCAGTTCAGTCTGTCCCACAGACCGTGACAACGGTCCCACCAGCGTCCGTCCCACAGTCCGTAAATACTCTAGATTTGCCTCAGCAATTAAGTTTAGGTGAACACGACAATGGTTACCACTCCAACGGTGGGCAGAAAGAACAGTTCCTGACTCCTTTGAGTGAATTCCCATCTGGCGCGACACATACAGAGGCTATTAAACAACCAGAATTAAGTTCTGTGGAAGAAAAGCAAGGAGAACAGGAAGGTAAATATGTTTATTTTCTATGATAGATATAGGGTGACAGGTTTTTGGTTAAATTCCTGAAAAGTGGTTAAACTACAGGTAATTTGCAACAAATTAGCCCCCATCAACAGGGGGTCAAAAGTGAGCAGTTTTCGAGATTTTTGTGTTTTAAGGTTTTTTCGATTTCCGACATTATCCGACTTTCATCAAAAATACAACTTTACTGATATAGTTCTTGTTTTTGGGCACTCAAGTGACACGTTTCTGGAAGCTGATTACTATTTTCAAAGAATGAATGCTCTACTACTCACGAATCTCTATCATCATGTATATTTTAATCCGAATTATTATTTCAGCCGGTACAGCAATACCATCACCAATCACAAGCGACAAGAAATCACGTGGTTCGAAAAAAAGGTCTCGTGAGAAAGACAAGCTTCCCAAATTAACAGTATTGGAAGTGAACGAAGATGCCAACGTGGTGGAGTGTCAGCTCGAGTCCAAATCCAAAACTGTGACATTCAAATTTGACGTCACAGATGTCAACCCTGAGGAGATTGCTAGCAATTTGGTGAGAAAATTTAATATTTCAGTGCTACACACAGCAACACCGTCTGACCGCATTTTGGGTTTTCTCAATTTACTCAAAAATAATATGCATAACACATGGACTTTCAAAAAATTATACATGTCATGTTGTACACATGTATATTACAACTATCGATCGAGTTTGTATTCAAGTTTTTTTTTAAATATTGCAGGTATCTAACAATCTGCTTCCCGAGTGGCAGAGCGCGCCGTTCATGGAGCTGATCCGCGACATAGTGTCTCAGCTGTTGGCCAACCCCGGCGTGCCGCCTGTCCTTACCCCTGCGCTGCGTCTCAACATTGACAAGGTAACCTGACAATAATGTTGCTGCTGTCTTGGCACTCAGTTACGGTTTATAAATTAGTACTCTTCACTACATAGTATAAAACAAAGTCGCTTTCTCTGTCCCTATGTCCCTTTGTATGCTTAAATCTTTAAAACTACTAGCATCAGAATCCGTTGCGATTCTGATGCGGTTTTTTTTAATAGATAGAGTGATTCAAGAGGTAGGTTTTTAGGTATAATACATTCCGAAATTCCCACGGGAAAGTGGGATACACGCAGACGAAGTTGCGCGGGTTTAGCTAGTAGATAATAATTTCTAAACTTTGCTCTTGAACGTGACCGTGCATTGCTAATTCGACGTCAATAAGATCTGTGGTCGCTGTTGTTGATCCTGGCTTTACAATAGTGAGAAGCTATAACGATGTAGTCCTCCGCAGACGGACTACGACTCGGAGACGACGGAGCGCGAAGAGAACCTGACGGACTCGAACCAGGACAACTCGGAGTGCACCACGCCCACGGCCTCGCACGACGGACTCGCCGCCGAGCTCGCCGACGAGCCCGCGCCCGCGCCCGCCGACAGGAAGATCAGCACCGCCTCCTCTATAGGTATATTAGCTATAGCGCCATCTGTTGGCCTTGTTTGTACATACAAAAGATTCTTTCTTTGGATTTCCGTTTAAATTTTATACGCCGACCGCTTCCTCTATATGCATTACACTAACCCTTTTATATACAACTGGCCTTTGCTACGAGTTCGTCACCGAGCTGGCTGAGCCTGCGCCCGCGCCGGCAGATAGGAAGATCAACACCGCCTTGTCTATATGCACGTTACTAAACTATTGCGCCATCTGTTGGCCGACGTATGAATTTGGAATAGGATTTGGCAATTGCGACGTCATCTACAATGGAAATGTGCTTTATATATTTCTCGTTGGAATGAGATAATTTCACGGGATAAAAAGTAGCCTATATCTCTGTATCCCTGATAATGTGTTAAAAATTTTCATAATGATTGGCTTGACTCCCTATAAACATATAAACAAAGATCAATTTAGATCAATTTTAGATTAACCAAAATTTGTTTTGAATCTTTTGCATTTTTTACAATTTATTTTTAATTTTTAACATAGTATTTATTTCGTCGTTACCAGGTTCCAATCAATCCGACGGCGGATCAATGGCTCCCGAGCGTTCCGGCAGTACGGAATCGCAAAACGGAGAGAAGAAGCCACAGAAGCCATCACGGAAGATATCTAGATTCTTAGTCAGTCCAGTAGTAGATAGAGGCGAGGATGTGCCCGAGGAACGAAACGAAAATGACCCGCCGCGGGAATTGAACGGGCTACCCGAACCACAAGAAGTTCCTACACATCAGTACGCGCAACAAGCACCCATACTTGAACAGAAGCCTTTAGAAGCAGTATCTGATTTAGAACCGGTCCCACAGACCCTACCGACAGCGGCCATACCCGCCCCCATTCCTAGTAACATACAGTCTACATTACCTCAGCAAATGAACACGTTACAACCTAATTTAAATAATTTAACTACGCCCCTACAAATAGCTACGGATACACCATTACTGGGGTTAAGTCAAGTGGGGACACCAATGAGTGTGGGGACGGATATGGGGTTGGGGGTGGGATTGCAGGCGCCTCTGGACCCACTGCTGGGCGCCAGGTTGTCTACGCAGCAGAACTTGACGCCCACTTCTGGGATAGATACGATGGCCAACGCCGAGAATATACAGAGGATGCTGCTCAAACAGAATATTATGAAGTGAGTAACGTTTGTTAATTTGCTAACATATTAGTTGATATAGCGGTCGCCGCTCCGGGAAGTCTATTTTTCTCTCTACAAGGAAGGAAATAACCTCCGACGACCTCCGTGGCGCAATGGTTACCATGCCTGCCCGCCACCCAGGAGGTCCTGTGTTCGAATATCGGTCGGGTTATGATGAAAAACGAACTTTTTCTGATTGGCCTCTGGTCTTGGATGTTTATCTATATATGTATTTGTTATAAAATAAGTATAGTATCGTCGAGTTAGTATCCCATAACTCAAGTTTCGAACTTACTTTGGGGCTCGCTCAATCTGTATGATTTGTCCCAATATATTTATTTATTTAAATAAGGGAGAGAAGGCATAAGGAGAAAGAAAGGAGTTGGTCTTTCTGATCTCTCATTCACCGAACGCATTACTCCGATATTCTGTTACTAACGGTGTTGTGGAACTAATTTACATTCTGTGCAGGTGATACTTCCGGTCGAGCTAAATAAAAAAATGTTGAATGCTCATTCATAAAACACCCACCTTCCGCTTGGATCCATTGCTTCATCGCTCAATGGATCCTAGGCGAAATCGTTTTTTGAAGTGGTAGATCACTTCTAAAAAAAAATGTGGTTATAACCTAGTCTCTCATTACGGAAGCACAAAATATCTACCGGAAATGAAATTTAATAGTCTTAATTATTGATATTTTACGTCTTTTGAATCGACACAACTAACCTACATATTCCCACAACTATTTCCTATGTAACAACGATATCAGATTACCAATGAAACCATTGCAAATATATTTTCGCTAAAATGATTCCTTCATTCCATACAGCCAGCAACAAAGCCTGTCTGGTGGACACCTCCTCGGGCTTCTGAAAACACCGCAGTACCCGCAGTACGCGCCTCCCGACCTTGGCCTGCATGCTGGCATGTTGAGCACAGCCCAGCCAGGTATTTCACATAAAATATATTGTTTTTCTATATAATTACATTGGAAAAGTCTTGATATCCGTCAAAAATAAATTACTTTCGGTAGCATGTTCTATTAATGTTTAAAAAATTGTTGTTTTCATAACATAACCAATGTGAGTTTGAATCGTGTTCTTAGGATAGTATGAAGTGGGATGCGATCTGCGACGGACGGTCTGCGACGGATTGTCAAATGTATAAAATCCGCGAAGTGCGTTCTTATACATACTATAAACGGATTTAATAAAGCATTAAATCCGTTGTATAATCCGTCGCAGATCCGCATCCCACCGCATAGGCTCTTATAGTCGTCAAATATTAACACGTTCACAGTGTACGCTATTCTGTACACGCGGATGAGTCGCAAAGTCGTTCTAAATACTAATAGGCCTGTGTCGTAAATTTCAAAAATGGCTTATTTCGTTAGTTTAGTACCTGTATTACCCCAAAAAAATAATATTTCATGATAAAAATTATATTTAAAACACATATTTTGTTTCGGAACCTACCCTACAATGTTTTTACTTTTTATTTTATCGTCCGTACCGCATGAAAAATGTTTAATTAAAGTACTACTTTGTACATAATTTTATTTTCTCAGTAAGTGAAATACCATTGTAATTCTTTTTGAGAAATTAATAAAGTTCTTTAAACCGATATTTTAAGTTTTAAGAAAATATTTTTAATCTGGCGTAAAAACACAAGAAAGTGTCATGGCGTCGTGAATGACGTCACATAGTGGCAAACGATTGTGTTCACTTACGGCAAAAGTTTGTTTTGTTGAAATAAAAATGGAAATCTCGTATTTTAAAAACTGTATAGTGCCCCAGTGTATAAATACAAGTATAAAAACTCCGAATAAATTCAACAATCGTCAAAACAATAATGGCGGCATACCACTATGTGACGTAATACGTTCTGATTGTCGTTCACAGCGGAGGAGCCAGGGGGGGTATTTATTTGATTTTAATTTGTAAAAATAACAATAATCATTAATTTTTATGTGGAATTATTTCGGTTTTCCCTGTTTAAATATTACAATTTACGTCTAGAAACATTCATCCATTGATTTCATTGTTAGTTGACACAAGCCTATTGTATTTTACATGTTTATGCAAATTCTTTCCAAATCCATCGAAAACCTTTAACGTAGGAGATTATTTAAACCTGTGTATTGAAGACTGTGAACGTGTTAAAAGCTATTAGCATTGTTCTGCTTTGTTTGTATATAATTATGTTTTATTAATTTTTTTCAACTTTTCCAAGAAAAGCGTAGTTTCTTTTATCTATTGTGAATCCTAACAGTGTAAGCTAGTGTAATGTGTGACTAACAAGCATTCTGACGCAGCAGCGAGTGTGGCCTCCAGACATGTACTGCCGCCGCAACAGCAGAAGTATTACCAGCCGATGCTGGCGACGGCAAACGACTATATTGGTAACTAATTGCTTGCTCTATCTTTGTGTACACTGTCGAGATTATGTTTTCTGATTGAAACCTAATAAACCCTATCAAAAAACGGAATATGCATGCATTTGTATTGTATTTGTTATGCCCGCGTCTTTGCGCATACTTCATCCGCGTGATATTGGGTATGGACAAAATAAGATCCTTATAAATTGGACTAGTTTGTAGAAGTACACTATGTAAGTACTGAATATCAGCCTGAAACAGCAATACGTTTCGTTCGGTGAGTGAGATTGATTGGAAACTCAACTCTCCCCACTCTTTTCTCCCTTTTTCCCTGTAAAATTTTGTCAACTTCAAGGACCCTTGGTGTTTCTGTGCTCCATGGGCGGCGGTGATAACTTACCATCAGTTGATGACCGGCACGGCATGTCGTTTCCCAACCTCTTCCATAAAGAAATATAAATTTAAAAATATCAAATTATAAATATAGTTTACGTATGCGCGCTACCACTCCGCGAACGAGATGCTCTGACGACGGCCCGGCAGCGTTCGCGCGAACCATAAAACCGCCGGCGTGTGTGCAAATGTTCTATGTCACATATATTTTAAGTCGAGTCTGTAAGCCCAAGGTGTTAGTCCTATTAGAAACCAGTTAATACAGTCTACTCTTTTATTTACCACCATCTCCAACAACGTATGTTTCTCTTTCCAGTGCAACAAGAAGCCCTCCAAACATCGGTGAATCAACTGGCGAACCAGCAAATCGGTCAGACTTTCGGCTTAGGTCTCGGGCTGTCTGGTGGACTCCAAGCTGGTCTGGTGCAGCAGAACATGGGGCTGGGACAGAACCTGGCACTCAATCAGAACCTCATGCCGCAGAACTTAGGTTAGTTACCATCAGTTTTCAGAGAGGTAGGGCACAGCGGATAATCCGCTCAAATCGGAGCAGCCCGTCTGGCGAAGGACCTCCACCTTACAGAAGATCGTAGCCAAATAGCATTGGTCTCGGCCATGTTGTGTTCCTACGGTGAGTAAGGTCTCCAGAGCTCCACTTGGGGGGGTTGGGAGGGTTGGCAACGCGTGAGTGATACCCCCGGTGTTGCTTACGTCTATAGGCTACGGTGACGGCTTACCATCGGGCCGACCGTGTGCTTGTTTGCCACCTGTGTGGTATAAAAAAAAGAAAAAAACAGATAAAACAATGTGGACTACATCTCTGGTCATAAGTATAACGAATCTGTACATCTGATATGTTTGTCAAATAAATTTTCAGGTCTAGCGGGCCAAAACCTAGGATTAGGAGGTCAGAATCTCATTGCTGGTCAGAATTTGGGCCTGAACCAGAACCTGGCTCTCGGCGGGCAGAACCTAGGCCTCATGGGCCAGAACCTGGGCCAGCTGGTCGCGCACAGGGCTGTGCACCAGGCGTTAGCACGCAGGGCTGTCGACATGGAAATGGCTGGTGAGTTAACATTGCATTCGCTAACATTTGTATAATGCCATTGGATTTTTTAATTTTTATGATTTTTAATGTCATAAATATGTTGTAACTAAAAGGAAAGACTATCTGACTAACATGACCTATAAAAGTGCTCCCGAAATGTCGGTTGAAATCGAAAATTTATAATTTTCATTCATGATAATTTTATTCATCAAACCAATACATTTTAATTATTACTTTTCCTTTTTTTCTTTGTTTATATATTTATTTATATGATTAGTATTATATCAGTACTACTGCGCCACCTACCATTACACCTACAAATTATAATTAGCTCCTTTCTCTCAGGTTGCCTGGAAGAAATTTCTCTGTAATAAAGCCACTCATTGTATATTTCAATTAATTTCTTGTTATCTTTGTTTTAATGTTTTTGTTGCAATAAAGAGTATTTTTCAACCGACTTCAAAAAAGGAGGAGGTTCTCAATTCGACCCGTATGTTTTTCTATGTTTGTTACGCGATAACTCCGCCAATTATGAACCGATTTGAACAGATCTTTTTTCAGCTTATACCTCAAGGGTGGTGTCACGTTTTATTTTAAAGGACTAAATAAAACGGCAAAATAGTTAAGATAATACAAAAATATATATATTAAAAAAAGAGAAATTATTAATAATTCCCAGGGTGTGGGTAGGTTCACAAAGCATTAGTTCCACGCGTTACTTCAGCCTGACTCCCCTGTTCCGCTGCAGAGTTACTTCTGCTCGCCTGAAGGGTTCCAGTAATTTATCCTTGATGAAGTTGGACTGATCGTATGGCTCCCTCAGAGCCCGGCCGTAGTTCCTGTACGAACATCGATATAAATTAGCCAAAGTAGTACAGTGGCAGGTGCTGCCACTAGTCTTGACGATATTATGATGAGGGCGATAAGATGCGAGCGAAGCCGAAGGAAATTATCTAGCTACTACAAGAGGTCTAGGCGTTCTAAACTATACTGGGATGAAGTGGCAGTCATGAAAAGCAGATACGGTTACAATTACAATCTATATATATAAAAGAGAAAATCACTGACTGATTCATCACGAAATCTCCGAAACTACAAGTGCCAGGAGTCTCAAGTTTTGCATGAGGGTACCTTTTGGGGCGTAGGTGCACACTAAGAAAGGATTTTTGGAAATTCATCCCCTAAGGGGGTAAAACGGGGGTGCAAAGATAGTATGAAACTTTGCTGTTTTTACAGTTATTTGAATGAAATTCAGCATTAAGGTTCTTTATTGAAAGGCATGAAACACGAGTAAAATATTTTTCTCAAAAAACATCCCCTATGGGGTTAAACGGGGGCGCAAAGTTAATATGAAACTTGGCCGTTTTTAAAGTTATTCAAATGAAATTCAGTATTAAGGTTCTTTACTGAAAAGCATGAAACATGAGCAAAATACATTTTTCAAAATTCATCCCTTAGGGGGTTAAACGGGGGTGCAAAGATAGTATGAAACTTTGCCGTTTTTGAAGTTATTCGAATGAAATTCAGCATGAAGGTTCTTTATTGAAAGGCATGAAACACGAGTAAAATATTTTTCTCAAAAAACATCCCTTATGGGGTTAAACGGGGGCGCAAAGTTAATATGAAACTTTGCCGTTTTTAAAGTTATTCAAATGAAATTCAGCATTAAGGTTCTTTACTGAAAAGCATGAAACATGAGTAGAATACTTTTTTCAAAATTCATCCCTTAGGGGGTTAAACGGGGGTGCAAAGTTAGTATGAAACTTTGCCGTTTTTTAAGTTATTCAAATGAAATTCAGTATGAAGGTTCTTTGCTGAAAAGCAGTAAAATACTTTTTTCAAAATTCATCTCTTAGGGGGTTAAACGGGGGTGCAAAGTTAGTATGAAACTTTGCCGTTTTTGAAGTTATTCGAATGAAATTCAGCATGAAGGTTCTTTATTGAAAGGCATGAACCACGAGTAAAATATTTTTCTCAAAAATCATCCCTTAGGGGGTTAAACGGGGGTGCAAAGTTAGTATGAAACTTTGCCGTTTTTGAAGTTATTCGAATGAAATTTAGCATGAAGGTTCTTTACTGAAAGGCATGAAACATGAGTAAAATATTTTTTTCAAAATCCAACCCCTAGAGGGATGAAATGGGGTGACCTACCTAGGCGACTACACGTGTATTATCGAGGGCGCTCAACCTAGAAAGCTGAAATTTTGTATATGGATTCCCTTTATGATGTATACAAGAATAGATACGTGACTTTTTTTAAATTCCCACGAGAACAGGAATAATAAGACTACACGTGTTTTATGGGGTGCGCTCAACCTAGAAAGCTGAGATTTTGTATAGAGGTTCCTTTTAGGATGTAGACAAGGATGAAGACTGGATTTTTTAAATTCCCACGGGAACTGGACAAATTGGACTGCACGTGTGTTATTGTGGTCGCTCAACCTAGAACATTTAGATTTTGTATTGAGGTTCCCTTTATAAAGTAGAGAAGGACAAAGACGGGATTTTTTAAAATTCCCACAGGATCAGGAATAATAAATAAGACTACATGTGTATTATGGGGGGCGCTCAACCTAGAAAGCTGAGATTTTGTATTGAGGATCCCTTTATGATGTTGACAAGGATAAAGATGGTATTTTATGAAATTCCCACGGGAAAGGGAGTAATAGGACTGTAAGAGTATTATCGCAGGCGCTCAACCTAGAAAGCTGAAATTTTGTATAGAGGTTCTCTTTATGATGTTGACAAGGATAAAGATGGGGTTTTATAGAATTCTCACGGGAAAGGGAGTAATAGGACTGTAAGTGTATTATCGCAAGCGCTTAACATAGAAAGCTGAAATTTTGTATAGAGGTTCCCTTTATGATGTTGACAAGGATAAAGTCGTTTTTTTTAATTCCCACGGGAAAGAGAAAATAGCTGCACGTGTATTATCGTGGACGCTCAACCTAGAACGCCTAGATTTTGTATTAAGCTTCCCTTTATAAAGAGTAGTAGAGTAAGTAGACAAGGATAATAAAGACGGGATTTTTTAAAATTCCCACAGGATTCGGAATAATAAGACTACACGTGTATTATCGGGAGCGCTCAACTTAGAAAGCTGTTTTTTTTTAATAGAGATTACCTTTATGATGTTGACAAAGAAAGTTGTTTTTTTTTATTTCCACGGGAACGAACTTTTTGGCATTTTCGCTTATCCATGCGGGCGGAGCCGCGGGTAACAGCTATTAAAATAATAAAACAACAGGATTTTGTACATAGTAGGTAGCCAAGATTAACAGCGGCGAGCAAATAGACAATGAGCAATGAAGAACACAGACGTCTCGGGGAAAACTTCAGTAATAGGAGACTGTTAAATCCGTCTTTACTACTTAATTAGTCACAAGTCCAATTCTACGCGGGCGAAGCTGCGGGCACAGCTAGTAGACTAATATGAAAACACTATGCAATAAAATTATTCTGATCAGAAAATATGAATATGTACAATTAATGTTTTTATTTAATCAGAATGAATGTGGGATGAAGTGAGATGACGTCATGAACTACGAAACATAATTTATAGTGTATAGCTATTAGTTGAACACTATGTCTAAACTAAATTACCAAAAGCACAATAAACAAATAATGCATTACATAGGCAAGTAATGAAACTATCCCAACAAAGTAATTCTACCATAACGCATATCATTATTTAAAATACGCGTAAGTACCCTAATTTAACAATATAAAAATGTGCACAACTTACCCAGATACGGGATTAGAAATTAGACAGATAATCACTGAGTTATAGTGGTCACTCAAGTTAAAATAAATATTAAAAATTAGTGTTTAAAACTATCGAGGTTGCAAACGATAATAATTACAACACGGGCACAGCAAGAATGGGCAATGTACAGCCACAGAGATACGCGGGTGCTCGATTCAATGTTCAGAGCCACGCTGGCTGGCCGACCGGCGGCGGCGGCGCGGCGCGCCGTGAGGCCGACGCGACCAAGGCGCGCGGGCGCACACCCCGCCCCCTTCGCCCCGAGCGCAAAACGAAATAACATTTTTATTAATTCTAATTATTAGGATAAATAGAAATAATTTTGTTAAACTAAAAATACTTGAGAAAATACTTAAGAAATATAACAGCATGTTACAGTGGTCCCATTTAAATTTAATAATAATGAAGTCGTTTTTTTTTTTAAAGTTAATAATTTATTATTACTAACACTGATAAAAAGAATGACAAAAAAGGCCGTAACTGGGTCTCTTCCGCCATTTCTTTCCCCACTGGTTATTTTGCTTTGTTTCCGAAATGGTGTTAGTTTATAGAGTAGCTTATTTACTTTATAATTATCACTGAAGGACAATATGTTGTAAATGACGTGTCTAAGTGCCCGCGACGATCTACAGAAGAAAGTATTTTTGATTTGATTTGATATTTTTTACAGGTATGACAAATGTAAACTCGACGGGCTCCACGCAACCAAGCACGCCGAACAAACCGCAATCCTACAACGAGTACATGCTGTCTTTACAACACAAGCTGGCATCTATCTCTAACAGCGTAAGTATCTAACGGATAACAAATCAACACATTACAGTCAGCCAATGATAGATGTAACCAGGACCGTAAAAACGAATCAAGTTTTATAAATAATGTATGAAAGAATATTCACCATTTTTATATATATCTATAGTATTCATATTGTACTATGTAATAACAAAGTTTCATAACAATACTTATATTATGGGCATAAAAATCTTACAAGCCCTTTCGAATCGTCACAATTTCCAACTCCTCCACCTTATAGAAGATCGTAGCCAAATAGACAATAGCCAAATAGCATTGGTCCCGGCCATGTTGTGTTTTAACGGCGAGTAAGATCTCCAGGGCTCCACTTGGGGGGGTTGGGAGGGTTGGCAACGCGTGAGTGATACCCCCGGTATTGCAAGCGTCTATGGACTACGGTGACGGCTTGCCATCAGGCCGGCTGTATGCTTGTTTGCCACCTTTGGGGTATAAATAAAAAAAAACTACCACCAGTTCAGACGGCAGATTAGTACTAAGAAGAGTTCTTTCCTGGATACCTCTTTCATTTGTTGACTGTTGAAAAAAAGCAACATACAGTGACACGTGTTATTCAACTTCTGCTGTATATATTTAACATCACGTCAACCTATTTGAGTTCTTGTTTCCTGTGCCATAATGTCGAAATTGCACTGCGTTTATTTCTTTGCTATTGATTGTACTATAAGTTGCATTTTTTAAATAAATTATGTTTGTCTGTTTTACAATCAGAATTATTAAATACACAATACGGTCAACTCTCGTAATATAAACAGTTAAAATTTGTATGAGCAAGATATCGCATGAGATTGATATTAGAAGAATTACAAGAATAGGCTCTTAAATATCTTGTACATTTTAAAATATATTAGCAATACAGTTCCCATGGGAATTATGAAGGAGATTTGTATAAACATAAGAATAGCATCAAAGTCAGTCATGACGAAATATTGATGCGAAAAACGTCTTGTACATGTATAGATTAATGATGTTTCAGAATACAGAACAAGTTAGGAGTGTTCAATTTTATTCTCATTCGTAAAGGTGTTTACATAAAGAAACAGGTTTCCGGTACAGACAATTATATGCGGGTTGTGCCTAGAAAAAAATATTAAAATGTATGATTTATAAAAAAATGCCGTCACTGGTTTTCCTTCGCCATTTCTTTTACAAGTGGTCATTTTGCTTTTGTTTCCGAAATAGTAGTAGTTTATAGAGTAGATTAATAAAACAAATCATTTACGTACCCTCTGACAACAGAAATTATTTTTAAAGACCTATTCTCTGAATAAAATTTCGAATCTTTGTAGAACTTTTTTTATGTTTTACCTCACATTTGTTCTGTATTCTGAGAATGTATAGTTGTGTATCGTGTATGTGTCGCTTGTGTGTGAGTGAGTGTTGTGTGGCACTTGGCAGGGCCCGGTGTCGCCGCAGTCGCCGCTGGAGTACAGCCCCGCGCTGTCGCCCACGCACCGCCCGCTGCACTCCTTACAGAAGGTACGTAACCTAACGTAATGTAATGAAAGGAGCATTTTATAGTGTGGACGCAACGCTGTGTATTCTTCCCCCATTGATCGCGGCGAGCACGAGTCGAGTGCTCGGTTCGTGCATTATGGGAATTCAGTCTGTACCCGGCATAAGAGTTACATAGAGAGGAAGGTTGTCGGTGCCGACAAACTTTACACGCAAGTTGACCTTTGGTCGATCGGCAGCGACCCGCACGGATTTGTCCGCGCTGGAAACCGGCTGCACTACGTAATCCTTACTTTTAGTACAATAAAGAACTCGTTGGTAGTGAACCTTAGACACCAGAGGGCGCGGATTCGATTCCTGCTTCGGGAAAACATTTAAGTTATGTTCCCCCCCGTCTTTTCGCTGAAAATTTCACATATATATATATTCTTTATTGCACATAAACAAAATAACAGAAAAAATTGATATGAAATGAAAATGAAATTTAATGAGATGAAATGAAATGAAACCTAACCTAACTCATTGAATCAAATCATTAAATCTGATATTGAAACAAATTAGTAGCTTCTTTTTATAAATATTTGCATGAGTCATAAAATCTTCTATGATTTTTTTTTAATAAAAACTTCGTGGTTGAGTTTTTCTTTTTAATAGACATTAATTTTGACAGTTGGGAAAGAGAACGCACGAGTGCGGAAAAGGTAAAGAAAAAGCACGCGTGTGTAATAGCCCACTTTCCGAACGCTAAACGTCCCTGCAATACGTCACTTTTTGAGCAACTGTATTAAAAAAACAGTTATAGTTATTGTACAAAGGTGAGTGTAACGTGTGTAACACACATACGTAAAAAAGTACGAAATTCGAATATTTTTCGATATCTATTTTTCAATTCGTTCCGTTTTATTCAATACGAGCTTCGAATTTTGTAAAATCACCAATTATTGGGTGGAAATTACAATTTGTTTTCCAAACGTTTTTAAAAACGAAACATAATAAATTGTTTATGCTACGACACACTTGACAGTTCGAGTGGTAATTGTTCTATCGGGCCACAGAATGCGAAATATACGAGACGTTCGAACTTTATAGTAGTAAGGACATCTTCGTATAAAAATTACCACACTGAAAAAGTTCGATTGCGTGAGAATCGGGTCCCAGAATACGAAATATAACTATGTAGTAGAAAGAACATCTTCGTGTAAAAATTACCACACTGAAAAAGTTCGATTCGAAATCGTCGAAATCGTTTTTTTATATAGGGACAAATCACACGGATTGAGCTAGCACCAATCTAAGTTCGAAACTTGTGTTATGGGATACTAACTCAACGATACCATATTTTATAACAAATACATATATAGATAAACATACAACACCCGAGGCCAATCAGAAAAAGTTCGTTTTTTCATCATGACCCGACCGGGATTGGAACCCGGGACCTCCTGGGTGGCGGGCAGGCATGGTAACCATTGTGCCACGGAGGTAGTCAGAAGGAATTCCACCAATTTTTCATATTTAGGCCATCGTGTTCTCTATCAAAAATTAAAAATAACTGAAAAAAAAGTTTTTTAAAATTATTTCCAACATTTTGTTAGCATTGATAATATGTGTAAACAGACCAAACTATAGCTTTCTAGCATTAAGCGTCTAGGCGCTAAACCGCAGACAGACAGACGACATTGCGAGACTATAAGGGTTCCTTGTAGTTTACTACGGAACTCTAAAAACTATGAACTAGAAATGCGAGGAGAAAAAAAAAATTTTTACTAGCAGTTCGGCGGCAACAAAGTCACTATTCCTCGTAAAAATGTCCATCTATTTTAGGTAGATTATCGGACTGTCTGATGTGACTTTTTCAAACCTTGCATCCATTTTGTACAAAGTATTTAAAATAAGGTACCTACACTTCGTATAATGCACACACGACCAGGGGGGTCCCACTCCGCAGTTTAGGTACGATTGACCTTGGGACCGGCCCGGCCGGTTAATCTCAAGGCTACTACCACTCGGCTCTCGCTCGTGCCGCTCGGCCGCAGCGCGTTTCGAGTAAATAAAAAATTACAAACTATACGAAAACTAGGTACTACTGTTGTGTGCAAGGTTGTAAATAAATAAATCAAAGGCGGAATCGGATATGCTCTTGCATCGAAACCGATTTCAATTTAGCGCTATCCAAGGTAATATCTAAATAAGATATTTAGTTATCTTCTTAGATTAAAGAAATAGGCACATACCTAACTGGTAATTTAATATTCAGATTAAATTCTTCTCTAAAAGAAGACAACCCTAACGTCGTCAGACGAGGTAAGAAATACGCGATAGAAAGAGAGGCAACTTCTAGGTGATTATAACTGTAGGTTGTGTGCAAGCTGAATTGCACCTTATTGTATCGTTACGAGAGTCCCTATTTCTTTAATTGATTTTGCGGAGTGAATCTTCTGTACGTAGTACTATTATCTATTCTGTGACACGACACAAAATCACATTTATTATTAAATTAATAATCGATTCGGATAGACTTTTTGCTATCTAAGATAAAAAATTCAATACATTTTTTGATTCACCGATAGATTATTCATTTTGGCTGTAAATGAACAAATTACCTACATATCAAGCGAACTGTGGTGTGACGTCACATAACAAACTCGAGTCCGCGCGCCGCGCTTGAAATTTACGTGAGTTTTAAATTCCTGTAAAATCAAAACTTCTTGCTTTTTTTTTAACAAAACAAAAACGAATGTATTTGTATCTTATTTTTCAAAATTTCAAGCAATTCCGTTCCGAGTAGTGATCGGCATTCTTTCATTACTAATTAAAAAGGCCTTCTATGAATGATTTCATCAAATCAAAGAAAGCGCTTTCAAAAATAACCCTTTAATTTAAGCCTAACCTGTCTGTAAGCGAGGATGTTATGATTACAACGTAATGTAGAATTAGGTCGGGTTGGACGGTACGTGATAAAGCTAACAAAAATTACTTAAATTGTACGAAACGACAAACCATAGCGTGATTCAGAAATCATACTTTGGCTAACAACGCCATCTAGTGCCCTTTTATAGTATCATACATAACAGACTTTCAAGGCGGTTTCTTTAAAAAAAAAAAACATTTGAAGTTACTTTCGCAATTTTTTTAATACTACAAAGGTGGCAAACAAGCATACGGCCCGCCTGATGGTAAACATCACCGTAGCCTATAGTCGCTCGCAATACCGGGGGTATCACTCACGCTTTTCCAACCTACCCAAGTGGAGTAAGGTCTCTACTCACAGTAGGAACACAACATGGCCGAGACCAATGCTATTATTTGGTTACGATCTTTGTAAGGTGGAGGTCGTTCCTCAGACGGCTGCTCCGATTTGAACGGATTATCCGCTGTGCCCTACCTCTCTTAATTTAAATTTAAATGAAATATATATTTTGATTAGAGGATGCAAACAATAAAAATGGAATAAAATCGTTTATTAAACCAGGGGGCTGTTTCTCGTAACAAAAACCGATTCTATTTCGATTCAAACACACTCGCTGTCCCGTTCAATTCCTATTTTGTATGAGTGGGACAGCGATACAACAGCATCTTTTAGCTTGTGTAGTATTTGTGTAGCTTGTATGTTGTATGTTGAAATAGTGTGTTGTGTGTGTTTTCCAGGGCGAGGTGCTGGAGGGCGGGCTGGAGGCGCTGGGCGCGCTGGAGGGCGTGGGCGTGGGCGTGGGCGCGGCGGCCAGGCACGCGGCGCAGCTGGCCGACCTGGACCACGAGCTCAGCAAGATCAGCCTGCACTACAAGCACGACCAGCCCAAGGTAACCAACGTACATACTTTATTAAACTAATCTAATTTTATATCATTTCAGCTAATCAATTTTAGCAATACCTGGAAAGGGTGCATTTTTAATTTAAGACCTTTTAATTGTAATCTTGCTAATAAACGATACTAGGGTCCTTTGATACAAACATAAGCCAACATTTAACTAAATCTTGTGTTGTCACTTTCGCACTTTTTATTTTTTCTCAAATACAACAGTGACGAAGGAGATTTTAGTTAAAGGTCCATTTAGACGACGCCAGTTTCTTGTACATTCAAGAGCAATAAATGCATGCAATCTAGTGGGAGCAATAATTTGTCCTTTATAAACTGTAAGCAACTGTTTGGACGATACATGTCAATTATTGCTATAACATTATTGTACGCACGCGGCAATAAACTGGCGTCGTGTAAATGGGCCTTAAAGCTCATCATCATCCGTGCAATCCCTTTACGCGTAAAATACGGCTGCGGGAGCATGTCTTTCATATTTTATTTGAACGGCGGGTTACACTGCTATAGTACGCGCCAACAACGCGACTCACAGCTTATAAAACCACTGAAAATCTATTTCGATGTGCACTAAGTACTAAGTGTCAGTTTCGAACTTCGTTAAACGTCAGCGCAAGGTCAGCCTTGATGGCGACGAGTATAGTATGTTTTACGTTACGCATTATTTCTGTCCCCTATGCTTAACAGTTTACGAATTCATAATTCGTTTTCAGGACGTGTTCATTGAACACGGTCAGGATGACCATGAGATGCTGGCCGCCACCATCAGCGACAATGCCGTGAACACATATGAAGGTAGAAAAATTATGTTTTATTAATAGAGACAAAATATGCATTTTGTGCTAAGTATACTGTAAATCTGGCTACGGTAATCTATATATATAAAAATGAAACCCGTTTTCCGTTGTCACGACATAACATGAAAACGGCTTGACCGATTTGGCTGTTTTTTTTTGTAGTTTTCTAATACTCTGTACAAGGTTCTTACGGAAAAAAATATTAAGAAAATCTCTCAGAAAGATTGAAAAAAAAACGAAACAGTACCCGGGCGAAGCCGGGCCGGGCAGCTAGTTGATAATATAATTGGATAAATATGAATAGTATGTGGTTGTATAGAAGTGGGCGGCGTGTGGGGCGCGCGTTTCCGCGTGTCGCGCGCGGCGCCGTGCCGCGGCTTGCAGCTGTGCCGCCTCCTGCCGCCCTCCGCCGCCAAGGACAAGCTGGAGATGCACGGCTTCCCGCCCGAGCCTCTGGACGAGCTGTCGCTGGCCGACAACAACTCGTCCTGCTCGGAGCCCGCCGCCGACACGTACGTGATCACGGACGCGGGACGGACGGCCGCGTACCTCGTCACGGACGCGCTGGCGGACCTGCTCGCCACCATCATTGACCCGAGCCGACACCAGGATGACATAAAGGTAACATTGGAGTTGATTCGTTTTAACGCTTTAATGTTTAACTACTAAAACTACTAGTTGAAGTTTTATGTATTTTTTTGGTATCAGCTTTAATCATTTTTTAATTAGACTAGCTTTTGTCCACTGGTTCACTCGCGGTTAACTTTTGAGTGATAAAGATTCCGTAGGGTTTTGAAAAATGTCGTCACTTTTTGTTTATCAGGGAAAATCATGTCCATAATTTCAGATTTTATAAGTTTAAAAATATTAGCTAGTTCATTCAATACTTTTTTTAAAATCGATTTGTCATTTTCAGACGGAATCAAGTAAACCTAGTCCAGATTCAAACAGTAACCCTGACCAGGAGAACAGCTATCTGGTAGTGGACTCGGCGCGGCAGCTCACCTGCACCGTGCTGGCGCGAGACCTGGACCTAACCCCCGAAGCCGGCTTCCGGCCATTCAGCGAAGGAAAGTTTGCCGACAGTGAACAAGATGCGAACGAGGTAAGGAATATTTATTTATATAAAATGTACAGTCAACTGCAATGGAATGTGTACACGCGTGATCTTAAGTCGGTGTATCTAATGTCTAAATTTGAACGCATTTGTATACATGTGGGAAGTTGGGGCTGAAAATCAAATGCCAATACACTTTTACTAATTTATTTATCACTTTTTACTATCGTCTTAACGTCTTAACTTCGTCTCGTCTTTTACATTCCGCCATCAATTCTTTCTTAGTCATCTCTCTCGCTCTCACCTATATCATTCGTCCCTTTCTTTTCTACTTTTCTACCGTCGACCGACTGCCATTGGTCACATTTCTTGATGCGCCTGCGTGGTTATTTCTGCTTACGTCGCCATTTTGCTTCTTACAATTCGATGAAATATGCCCGAATTCGTTGCAATTTAAGCATTTCAAGCCGTCTGCCTTATTCGGACACTCCATAGACCGATGATTGAACTTGCCACAATTATAACAACGCCCAGCTTGCTTCTTAAAATTATTATTACTATGTGCACTGCCGCTCGCTACACATTTTGACTTGTATGCTTCGTAAAGTTTAAATTTCTCCTTCAGGTCGCCGTACGTCGTCACTCCATACAACAATAGTTTGTTGCTTTCGTCGTCTATAATCCCTTCGATTATGTATTCTATAGCCACATAGTCAGGTAATTTCCCACGCTTCGCCAAAGCTTTCATCTCTAACATATACTCATAACAACTCTCATTCTTACGTTTTTTCCTGTTACTGAGTATTTCATGAATCTGTTTAGCATTAATAGTGTCGGGAAACTCTTTTGACAACGCGACTTTGAGCTCCTCATAGCTTTTAAAAGTTTTCTCTGTGCGCAGCCACGCCGCCGCTGTCGAGGTTAGGGATCGCCTGGCTACAAGTAGCGTTTGTAGCGGTGTTAGACCGAATAATTCGGCATTATCCTCCACCTCTTGTGCCCATTTTGTAACTGTATAAGTGGCCTCGGTACCTGAGTACTTCGGTATAGATTCTTCAACAAAAATCAGGTTCGGCTGTGGAACCTGCACGACCTGCCGTTGCTGCTGCGTGGATTTAGATGAACCTCCGTCGTCCGTCATGCCGTCGTCAGTGTTATCGTCGTCAGGTGCACTGAGTTTGGATCTTTTCATTACACCACGCTGCCAAAATTTGCACAACCACGTGTCGTCGTCCTATCGTCGTGTGATTTTCAACAAACCAACGTCCACAACAGTAAATTTTAATTTTATCCCGGACGAGCCCCCAATTTTGTGGGAAGTTGGGGCTGAAAATCAAATGCCAATACACTTTTACTAATTTATTTATCACTTTTTACTATCGTCTTAACGTCTTAACTTCGTCTCGTCTTTTACATTCCGCCATCAATTCTTTCTTAGTCATCTCTCTCGCTCTCACCTATATCATTCGTCCCTTTCTTTTCTACTTTTCTACCGTCCCTTTCATCCGCCTGTCATAATATCCTATCATCTCACTCGCACAATGTTACCATCCCACATACATATTATTTTACGTGACTGTACATGTAATAAAGTAGCTTACATCTAAGAACTACGCTAAGACTTGGACTCTGGACAGGGTATTGCAATTGCGGTGGGCGACCTTATTGGTAATTGCTAATATCCTTACTAATATTATAAATGAGAAAGTGAGTTTGTTTGTTTGTTATTCCTTTAAGGCTTGACTAAGCAGCCGATCATTATGAAAATTTGCATACATATTGTTAGGGATACAGAGCCCGACATAGCCTATTTTTTATCCCGTGAAAGTATGTCGTTCCAATGGGATTTTTTTTTTTACTTTAGAGCGCTGTATCGGCCAACAGATGGCGCCACAAGTCGCGCTATGGGTTGTTTTGTTGTCAAACGAGATCTATGTCATAAAATTAACGCGAGCGAAGCCGCGGGGAAAGCTAGTTAGTTAATAATTCGATGAATGGACGGTGGACCTGTTTTATTTGTCAATATTTCTAGTTGTTTAGTTTTAAGAATCTTTTGGTTATTATTAGAAAAAATAACGTGATTTTGAATTAATAGAATTTCAAAAACGTTGATTGTTAAAGATTGAAAGCTTATTTTTCGATGTCGATGATCTCTAACTATCTTGTTTTTCGTTTATTTTATAGTAGAACCGAAATTGACAAAATTCATTAAAACAAAGACAAATTATGTTAAATAGTAGCACATTCGATAAGCGTAAAAAAGTAATATCTGACAATATCAGAAACTTTAATCGTTTATAAGGTATTGGATACATAGTACCCATTTGAATAAATAGTACTAATTGAACTCTATGCTACAGGGTTAAAAGTTAAAAACCAACAAAATAAAATATGTACCTAAAGCCCGTTAAAGGGTTAACAGGGAACATGTGAATAGTATATGTTTGATAAGTAGTGTATGTCTCTGTCAGGCGTCGGAAGCAGTGTCGGCGTCGGAAGAGCTGTCGCGCTGGAGCCGCGCCGAAGTGCCGGGCCGGCCGTGGGCCGAGGGCGCCAGGCTGCCTGCCGGGCCTGCCGGGCCTGCCGGGCCTGCCGCCGGGCCGGGGCCTGCCGCCTGCAAGCTGCGGCTCGCCGACGGGACCAAGGCCGACGCGCTCGTCGACGACACGCTCACCGACAGAGGTACAACACTAACTTTTCAATAATAAATAAGGCTAACGACTAAAAATGTAATATTTTTTCAAAAGCTAAATAGACATTTCTTATCGTTCTCAAGCGTCCAGAGGCAGTAGCCCAGTCGCCCTACACGATACTTTTAAATGGGAACTCAATTTTCTCTACTAGGAATTTTTTGTACTGCAGTTAATACAATTTGACCACCTATTACAAATTACCTACGACTATATAGAAAGTGTAGTAACAAAGAATAGATGGATCTAGTGTGTGAATGATGATGTGCAGAAGCAATGTTACGGTCGAGATGACGAATGATACAGTGGAAAATATTTAACATGCTTTACCGACCCCACGTATAGTGATATGTGGTATAAGGGTAGGAGGGAAAAGAGTGTAGTAATCCCTTCTGTTTGTTTCCAGTGTTGTGCCGGCAGGTGGTGCTTCTGTCGCTGAGCGGCGCGCAGTTATGACATGTTTAGACTCACCATGTACCTTATATTTATTGTACGATGTAACATATATTATATCATTACTCGTAAATAAAATATTCATATGTGATATCTAGAATGTGTCGTTTATTTTCTCATTTAGATCATAGCAACGCATAATCTTCCCATTGCAGGGGTACGGGTCTCCCTTCAATCGAAGGAATTAGAGCGTACTATGCCACGCTGCTCCAATGCGGATTGGCGGAGGACAGTGGTTTCAAGACGCCTGTAGACCACCGACTTGACTTAACGACTGTCATCTATCGACAACAGCCGGGACCGACGGCTTAACGTGCCCTGCGAAGCACGGAGAAGCTCGAAATAACGAAACCCATCCAAACGTTGGCTAGGGTCGACGTCGCTTAACTTGTATGTTCATATTAGAGTGCGACACACAGCGACGCCTTCGAGCTCATTAACATGAATAACTAATACAAAACATAAAATACAATATAAATACTATGATATTTTTTTGTACAAAGGTGCCAAACAAGCATACGGCCCGCCTGATGGTAAGCATCACCGTAGCCTATAGATGCAATACCATACCGGTATCACTCGCGCGTTGCCAACCCACCCAACCCCCCAAGTGGAGCTCTGGAGACCTGACTCCCCGTAGGAACACAACATGGCCGAGACCAATGCTATTTGGCTACGATCTTCTGTAAGGTTACTGTTAAGTATTATAATATCTGTGGTAAGGTGGAGGTCCTTCCCCAGGCCCCGATTTGAGCGGATTATGATAAAGAAATCCTTATCTGTACAAAAAAATGTATGAAGTTGCAAACAAAGCATTCGCTAAAAGATCAGTAGGTACTATTCTTATCCTTGACTGTACAGTCGGATGTAAAAAAAATGTAGTTGCAAACAGGTGATTCACCAAATCGGCACACTTGATATTTATTTCGAAATAAGAAGCGTTAGTTCCTGACATTCCGACATTGATAACACCAATAAACGATAATCCGTTATCCATCTGATAAGTGGTTGATATACATCAGTCAACCACAGTGGCCGTTACAAAAATGTGGAGTGCTATCGTGTTTTTAACTGTCATCGTCTGCTGTAAGTATTATTAAATTATATTTAGCAAAAATATTTTAAAACTAAAATCATTTTTTTTCTTCCTTATTTTGACTGACTTCCGTGATTATAACAATGAAACTGTAATTAGTAACCTTAAAAAGTCTTTCTGCAACTCACGGGTTATCTATTTATCTATGTATGAATATCTTCAATCATACATACCTTTATATTTTTTAATATTTTTTACCTAAAAAACAAAACACATCAAAATGTAAAATTTATGTTGTCATTGTATAAACGAAGGATCAAGAGATGGCTAGAAATGTTTTTTAAAAGTTTAAAATTCATTTTGTGCACAGTATTTAATTCCATATTTGTCTGGGGATATCAGATTTTTTTAAATGGCCGTATTTATTACAATTTTATTCCTTTTAAAAATATTACTTTTAGACATTTATTCTTTCGGCATTACTTATTCTTTCACCATTCCTTTTATCGGAAGCCATTTTTCCCCTTTTTTGCCCTAGGCACTACTGCGTGGCACTATCAGTAGTGTCATGGGAGATTTTTCTTTCCCGTGACTACTATTCTCATTGGGTGATCAGAGTCTTATTTGAAAATCCCTATGGATTAACTCATTATCCATGACACTACTAACGATGATTTTCAGAAGTGGTTCTGGGGTGATTTTGAAAAGTATTGAATATTTTTCAATAGATACATTTGTCCCCATTTGGAGACGACAGATAATCAAAAGTGTTGTACCTACTATGTCCTTTTTAGGGTTCCGTAGTAAACTACAAGGAACCTTTATAGTTTCGCCATGTCCGTCTGTCTGTCTGTCTGTCCGCGGTCTAGCGCCTAGACGCTTGATGCTAGAAAGCTGTAATTTGGTATGTATACACATATTAACAATGTTAACAAAGTGCTGGAAGAAAATTTGTAGAAAAAATTGTAAAATACATGTAAAGTGGAAATAATTTTTTTTTCGCGCCCACCACATGTTGTGTCGTTAGATCATTTTTCGATACAATAATCGGTTCGGAATTATTTACATTTATCAATTTTCGTTTTGCACGGTGGTCACCCCCCCCCCCTCTATCTCCGATAGTATTATGTTTAGAAATTTGAAAAAAATCATGGTAGTAGTCCATATGCTGAACCTTCAATGAAAACTATAACGGTTATGTACGCTCTACTAGTTACCGAGTAATAGCCGACGAACATAAAAAATTAAATTTCTTTGATGAAAACTTTTTTTTTATTTTATTTTTTTTATTATGCTTTGTGCGGCTTAAGTAGCACTGCGACCAAGACTGGTCTATTGTGATCGCCACATGATTTGTTAGAGCTCACCGCTAAACCCTGCAGCTGTGATGAACCGCAGGATTTGCTTAGGGGTGAACTCCTTTAACTCATCCGGGCTTAATAAATGTTTCCCAAGATAAGTGCTGCGCTTGTGTATAAGTGGCCCACATTCCCCCAGAAGATGCAGTGGTGTTTCATCAGCCTCCTTACATCGTCTGCAGGTGCGTGTGTCACTCAGCCCTAAGTTGGACATGTGCTTATTAAGGCAACAATGTCCTGTTAAGGCTCTGACCACAATTCGTAGGTTACTTCTACTGAGCGCTAGGACAAGGTTGCTGTAACTTTTGTCGAAGGCTTTGATTAGAAGTTTTGAGTGATCCATGCCCGGCGATTCCGTCCAGAGCTTGATAGCGTTTTCGAAACAGGAGTACGAAAGGGTTCTGTTAGCTAGGCTTTTTGGTATACCACAGAACGGCTCGGGTCCCTCCTGTGCTCCATTAGCCCCCACTCTTGCAAGCTCATGTTGCGTTTATGCCTGCGTGCCCTGGTACCCATCTTAAAACTACTCTATTTTTGTTGCCTAGAGTGTTCAGTCGTTCCATGCACTCTTCGACCAGTCTCGATGTGACCACATTCGAGTCTAGCGCTAGTAGAGCTGCTTGGCTATCAGAGTTGATATAAATTTTTTGGTTGGTGTAGCGCTTTTGCAGGTTGGCTTCCGCACATTCTACTATGGCATAAACCTCTGCCTGGAATATAGAGGCGTACTTACCCAAGTTCACACTTTTATTGAACCTTGGTCGCACTCCATGTATTCCACAGCCTACATTGTGACCCATTTTGGATCCATCTGTGTACCAGATTAGACATCCGGCCTCAAAGGATAGCTGGCTATTTAACCAGTTTTCCCTAGATGGAATTTCTACGGAGTACTGTTTTTCAAATACGTGCCGCAGTAGCATGGCGTCGGTTGGCATGCTTAGTATTGGTGAATTCAGGGATGAGTCCTGTAGGATCCTCATTTTCTTGGAGAGCCAATTGCCCCTGCCCTGTATGTTGGCTCTATACATGCTCGCCCTCGCCTCTCTATGTATGAATACATGAAGAGGCAGCAGTCCCAGCAGTGCATTGAGCGCCATTCCAGGGCACGTGGACATTGCTCCCGAGGACATAAGACAGGCAGTTCTCTGCAGGCCGTCTAATTTCTGTTTGGCAGTCACTTGATTTGCTTTGTCGCACCACACCACTGATGCGTACGTTATGATCGGCCGCACAATGGCAGTGTACAACCATAGCGCGGTTCTGGGATTTATACCCCAGTTGTTCCTCATCAAGCGACCGCAGACGCCCATGGCAATCTTCGCTTTTTTTGAAACGTTGGCCAAGTGTGAGTTCCATGTCAGCCTTTGGTCGATAGTAACGCCCAAATATTTGACTTCTGTGGAAAACATAATCATTTTATTATTAAGCTTTGGCCTTACTAATTTGTCCAATAGCCGTTTTTTCGAAAAGGGTACAATAACAGTTTTGTCGGCGTTTACGGAGAGGTCACTTTTGACGCACCAGTCACTGACAGTGTTAAGTCCCTTCTGCATTATACCCGAGATGGTAGATTGGCAGAAACCTCTTACTATGATTACCAAGTCATCTGCATAGCCTTGCGCATCAATTCGGAGTTCTGCTAGTTTGTATAATAGTTCATCTACAGCAAGAGTCCATAGTAAAGGCGATAGAACTCCTCCCTGTGGACATCCCCGTACTGTAGATATTTCAATTGTGGTTTTATGAAGGGCTAATCTTGCTCCTCTATGCGAGAGCATGGAGTTTACCCATCTCACTGTCGTAGGGTCGACATTTTTACTTACCAGCCCATTGACCAGCAGTGAGGTTGATGAGTTGTCAAAAGCTCCTTCTATGTCAAGGAAGGCACACAGTGCTATTTCCTTATCTTCTGTAGCCTTCTCCAGTCTATCAACCAGACTTATAAGGGCAGTTTCAGTTGATTTACCCTTGCGATAAGCGTGTTGGCTGTGATGGATTGGATGACTTACTAAAGCTACGTCTCTAATAAACCTATCTATCACCTTCTCCATAGTTTTAAGAAGAAATGAAGAGAGGCTTATTGGTCTGAAAGACTTTGGCTGGCTATAATCTCTCTTACCAGTTTTAGGTATAAAAAGAACCTTGACCAAGGTCCATTGGTCTGGTAAGTATCCCCAGGCATAACTTGCTCTGAAGATCTTTATCAGATAGGGAATGAGGATGCCCACTCCTTGTTGTAACAGGACGGGCAGTATTCCATCATCTCCGCACGCTTTGTATGGTTTAAAGGAGTCTACGGCCCACTGAACCTGTTTGGGTCTTATGATTTTTGCAGCCCTGCACCAGTCCTCGTTACGAGGCTTATGGTAGACAGGGTGTCGTTGGAACAAGTCCCTTATCGTAGACCCTGGAAAGTGGGTCGCGGCCAGCAACTCTAAGGTCTCCTTTTCGCATGTTGTAAAGGAGCCATCTTCCTTTTTGAGGAGTCCAATCTGATTAGTGTTGGTTTTAGAGAGCAATTTATGGAGTTTTGCAGCCTGCGGGAGATTTTTGACCTCTTCACAGACCTTTCGCCATGATGCTCTTTTTGCCTTCCTAATCTCTTTGCTGTATTCAGTTAATGCTTTCCTATAGTTCTCCCACAATTGAGTTTTTTTGGCATTATTGAATATTTTCCTGGTTTTTTCCCTTAGCCTTTGGAGCTTGGAGTTCCACCAGGGTACTTTTCTTGTTGAGGTCTTCATTTTAGGCGGACAGCTCTCTTCAAAGGCTTTTTGTATACCTTTGGTGAGTATGCTAACAGCTACCTCTAGACTCTCAGTTGACCTAATTGTTTTTGGAAAGGTTTCAAGATTTTGGCTTAGTTGATTTTTAAAATTAGCCCAGTCTGTTGATCTTGGATCCCTATAGATTGTGGTTTGTGTGTCTAAAGCAGCCCTAACCTCAAAAGTTAAATGTCTGTGATCCGACATTGAGTTTTCACTACTAACTTGCCAGTTATTGATATGCCTGGCAAGATTAGTTGTGGCTATCGTAATATCTAGTACTTCCTGTCTAGCACGAGTAACGAAGGTTGGTTCGCAACCTACATTTAGTGTTGTTAGGTGATTAGTAGTAAGGAAGTCAAAGAGTAACTCACCCCTCTTGTTGATGTTGGTGCTTCCCCAAGAGATGTGGTGGGCATTGGCATCGCAGCCAATCAGAAGCTCGGTGTTGTGTTGGGTAGCGTATTCCACTACTCTCGCCAGGTCTCCGGTCGGGTCGTCTTTTTCTCCAGGAAGATAGGCAGAGCACATGATTACTCTCGCTCCATTCCACCCTTTGAGGTTGACAAAAGCAGCTACCAAGTCGTCATTGCAAACTTCTGTAATCGGTAGAAAATCAACACAGTTGTTAAAAATTATACAAGCTCTGGGTCGATTACCAGTATTATTACTGAGAATCTTACCGGCAGCATTCAGTCCCAGAACCTGAGCGTTGGCTACCCAAGGTTCTTGGATTAAGGCAATGCTAGCTTTGCCCTCAGCAAGACAACACTCCATTACCGCAGATGATGCTGCAGCATGGTGAAGGTTGGCTTGCAGGACCCTCACCACTCCTGCCTGGGTAGCCACTAGCGGTTTCCCGCCGGCTTAGAGCGCCCAGACTTCGGACGTTGACGTCCTCGGTACGTGCGCCAAGCATTTTGAGAGGCCGCTATCCCTGCCGCCTGTGCCCTCCCGCTATGAGGCACCGGCCTGGGCTCCCTGGCTGCGGCATGCTGCTGTCCGCTTTGAGCCTCAGCGGTGAGATGTGATTGATATGCCTGGCAAGATTAGTTGTGGCTATCGTAATATCTAGTACTTCCTGTCTAGCACGAGTAACGAAGGTTGGTTCGCAACCTACATTTAGTGTTGTTAGGTGATTAGTAGTAAGGAAGTCAAAGAGTAACTCACCCCTCTTGTTGATGTTGGTGCTTCCCCAAGAGATGTGGTGGGCATTGGCATCGATCGGAATTTCATTCCAAGGCTTTGAAGCCAAGGCGCGGGCCTCATCGACCCCCACATTGGCTACTAATAGCCTTCGGAATCGCTTCCGAGCAGCACCACTTAATCTTACATGGCGGTTGGGGGCCTCATCCGTCTTTGGGGCAGAGGCACAGGAGCCTCCTGCCTTAGACGGGCTAGTCCCTTCAACCGCTGTTGAAGATTTTGTACGAGGGGAGGCTAGTAAAACCTCCTCCATCAATTCTATCGTCTCCCCTAAGAGGGGAGAGAACGGTTCTCCAGCCGGAGACGATGGCATGTCTGTATCTAAAATTGTTTTGTTATTTGAATCCTCCATGTTGATCCCACGAGCAGCTAGGGAACTAAATATACCCACCGACAGAGCCCCGCATGCCGGATGGGAGGACTAGAAATACTACCCGATTCGTCCAGGTGTCGGGTAGCCACCGTTCATGACTGAGCTCACCCCCAGCCACGCATCCCTCGGCACGGTACAGATAACACCTTGGATTGGCATACATATAAACAGATATACATATACAGATATAAAGATATATATATATTTGTATACAGGGAGGAAAAAAACGACGAACACAGCCGAAAGTTTGATAATATGTACCTTACATACATGCGTTTTGTGCAAGTTTAATTTAAAAATAGTTTATTGAAAAAAAAGGCACTGACCTGCTAATTTTCTACGTGTAGGTATCCCTAATACTACACAACAACAGTTCATACGGCAAAAATACCTACACGGACAGAAACTACTACGCTACGGACAGTCCGTAGGCCACGACACACACATACCTGCCTACCTATTCATTGAAATTCTTATTATCACTTAAAAAATCAAAGTTTTTACATTAAAAACCGAAGTACGTACCGGAAAGTATCTACTACACAATGCTCGATGTGTACGAGCGCCTCTTATGCCACACAACACTCAAAACCACTAAAGAACTCGTAAAACACTAAACACCATTCAAAACGCCTAATCCATTTAACAAATAACAAATAAAACTAGAAATTTTCATAATTTAGTTTTAGTATTTTACCTATTGACAGAAGTTTATTTATTTGTCACTATGGTAACCGTGACAATTACTATGCATAGCAGGTGCACGTCGAGCTTTATACAATTTTGGCTCCTATGTCATAGAACTTAAGAACGGTACAAAGTCCAATATGTAAAGGTCGACCTGCTCTTGCCTGTACGTAAGGAACAGCTGATTTAGGGATGAAAACACACAGTTATTCAAGGAATGTTTGTTAGTCAATTACTCCGAAACTATTACACTTAGAGAAAAAATCTTTCACGAGCATAAAGTAGATGTATAAACCTCTTAAGATATTTCGGGAGTGTCGGTCGCTCTCAGGGCACCCTGTATATATAGTTTTGTAGCATAAATAAATAGACGAATAAATAGATAAATAAGAATTGAAAAGCGCACGGTGGTTTCTGTTGTGTCTATTTCTTGTGAACTAGACCTAAAACAGGGCTGGCAACCTCGAGAAGGATAGTCCACCGCACTTGCCTTAGGGGATCTTTGCGAAAAGCGCTACCCCCAAGACCATTGCCCCTCTACCACCTCCGAAGGAAGTAGTAGAGTAGGCCTGCACCCAAGCTACCATGCAGAGCGAAGCAAAGCAAAGCAAAGCATGCCGTAATGGGAACCGTGAAAGCATGGACCCAGACCCGCCCCTTTGAATTTGATGAAAACTTACAAATGTGATGGAATTTGATATTGGACTCAACTGAATGCAAGCAAAGCGCAGCAAATACGGAACCCTACATTGTGCGTGGCCCGACACGTACTTGCCCGTTTTTTTTTATTGTTATATTTGTTATTCTGGTGCAGTAAAGAATTTTGTATTGTAGGTATTTAAAAAATTTAATTGAATTTAATTAAAACTAATCTAACAATAAAAATTAAATTGTACCTACTTATTTGATGATTTCAAGTTCCGCTTGTCTATTTAAAATATAAATATATGAACGTTACATTATGTTAGGTATTAGTTGGACTTCGAGAACGTATTGGCACTGCAAGCTTAACAATTTTTTTTATATTTTTTTATACCACAAAGTTGGCAAACAAGCATACGGCCCGCCTGATGGTAAGCATCTTGTTTATAAGCCAGTTTTTTTATATATGTACAAATTACACAGTTATTTCGTGTTACAGGCATATTGGAGACATAATCTATTATCTTTATAATGTTTTTGTGCAAATTGTAACAATGGATATTTGATGATTAAACGAACTTACCTGTACGTGAAGTTCTATCATAATTATACTAGCTGGTCAATTCTCATAATTAATTGCTTACTTACAGTATTATCGATTAGATAAACGGCAAATCACACGACTGTTCAGAGATAATCGAAAAAACTCGAGGACATCACTATTACATAGGCGTACGTTACACCCACATCCCTAGAAACGTCATTTTGTTTAAAGTACTACTGACTCCGTAGACAGAGAATACTATTCTGTCTACGCCCGACTCGGACAATGTGGGCTAAATACAGATTTGTGTATCCCATACACTTACGGGAGGGGTACTTGGGAGGGACCTAATTATGAGAATTGACCAGCTAGTATAATTATGATAGAACTTCACGTACAGGTAAGTTCGTTTAATCATCAATTATACAGCGCTGGTCAATTCTCATAATTAATTGCTTACTTACAGTAGATGTTTAGAGCATCTGGATTTTTTGCCCATTTTGTCCTTAATATTATAACCAGAACCCCAAATACCTATAGGTATGGTATGCACACCAGTTCTGAAGATGATTCTGTAGTAAACAGAAAATTATAATATTTATCTTCCCTTTGTATTTCTGCCTACCTATCCCAAAAAAGGGTTGGCATGAAAATAAAAATATTTTTTTTTTTTTTTTTTTAAATAAATATAGGTAGGTACGAACTCCAAATAGTTTGGAATAAATGTCCATTTTGGTTCACAGTTTCAGAAAAAACATCTGACTAATATTTGTTTCTCAGTAAGTGAACATATTATTATTTAAGTTCTCATGAGAAACAGATTTCTTAAACCATATTAATATTGATGACTAGATAGGTAAAACCAATACAGATATTACAGTCATATTATAGATCTCAATTAAACACCATGCAAATGCAGTGTAAAATATATCTAAATGTTCTACTTTTAAAGTTCATGCCCATAGTTTTTCTCTAGAAAAGTGGACAACCTTTGATAAGAATTAACACACTAGATGAGTCAGTTCATAGTGAATTTAAAGTAAAAGGACAAGTTATTACAAAGTCCTACTGATTTTTACAGTACAAAAATCTCTTGCTTAGGTATTTATCTTTGAATATACCTATTTGTTTTAAATTTAAAAATCAATCAATGCAACTGGATGATCTTTCAAACCTGCATACACATTTCACTGAACTCCCCCCAATGTTTAAAGCAATTCAATGCAGGATTCGAAAGTCTAGTTTTAGTTATATGAAATGGAAATTTCAATAACCATTGTCCTTCCTTGTCTGGACAGGTTCAGTAATTTCTTACTGTACTTATATTGAATCAAAAAATATTAATTATAAAAGTACAAACTTAAAAAACACTATTTTCTGTTATACTGTCCGTTGATTAATTGTAAAACTTGCAACAAGCTTTAATCACATTATCTCATACCCTCAGCAACATAAGGGTTGAAGTGCTTCTTTGGGTGACAATGCTTATACAAGATAAGATCTTATACCAGCTAAGGTATAGCTGATAAATTAATTGTGTCAAATACTCGAAAGTCATTTGTTTGTTTTAGAATAAACCACATTAGTTAAATTGTAGTTTTAAGAAATCAAAGTTCATCAATTTGTTTTGCGAACTGTACCATAGCTTAGTTCTGAAACATAAATTAAAAGTACATACATAAATATTATGCAATCAGAAAGCAACAGAATTGAGCAATTTTAATATTGTTCAATCATTAACAGTTTTATAAACTCAAGACTGGTCAGGATAATTCCAATCATGAATATATGTACTATATTAACTATAGTTTTAATGTAGTTAATTAATTCTATTTTTGTTTATTCACAGTACCAACATAATTACTGGATAAACCATGTTGACATAGAGAATATGATAGTATTTTAGTATCAACTATGTATAAATTCAACCATTTTTCAACAATAAATATATATTACTTAATAGAATAGGTTTATAGTAAGTGCATATATAAAATCACAGCAAATACCATAGATCGTAGATCGTTAGATAGGCCCTACGCGTCGCCGACTTGTTACTGATTCCATTCGTTATTACGTCATCACTTGTCATAGAATACATAGAACATTGATCAGATGCGACAAAGTTCTGATTACTTGATTAGGTACCTACTTACTATTTTACTTCAGATATGCGAGCATGAATGGATCGATGGATAAAATTTCACATTACTAATCGATAAAACACGAATTGTATGCTACCTATGTACATACACGTATGTCCATCGCATTTTAATATCTACTTTTATTATGTCGACATTGTGGTTTTTATTGAACAGAAATGTCACATTTTGTCTATTGATTCATCCATGCTCGCACCACCTCGCACAGTAAGTAAATAAAAAACTTAGTGACCAAAATGGACCAAAATGGAAGTATGTACTTTCGAATAAAAAAATAATTTTGAAAATTGGTCCACAATAGACGGAGTAATCGGCGGACATACAAAATAAAATATACAATGAAACATAGAACCTCCTCCATTTATGAAGTCGGTTAAAAAAAATGATTAAATTTTGGATTAACAAAAAGGTGTAAGTATAGATTTCGTAGTCACCAGAACTTTGGCAATTCTATTTGATTTATATTCTTTGGCGGTCGGCCGGTTGCCCCGCCCCCTGTGAGTATCTTGCGTCCCGCTCGGCTGCGAGAGACGAGTGTTTTAAAATAAATCAAAATTAAATTGTTATGAAACACTTACGCATGAAAAGTGACACCTTTATCCTTATTTGTGTTTCGGCTTGTGTTTTTACACTTCCAAAAGGAACACGAAGGCATTTTTACGTGATAATTTCTAAAAATAAACTACGTTAGCTCCGCGCCCGTTCACGGCAAGCGCGTGTTTCGTACTGAGGCAAGAGTAGTGCGTGCGCCTCTTTGAGTAATAACATGATAGGATGTACTCTTTGTATGGACGGGCCTATCCTATGTTTATATCTATGGCAAATACTATTTATATTATTACACAAAAGGTTTAACACCAGTATCCTACAACCTGTCTTGAATATACACTGACGCTCATCATCACAAAATGATCAAAGTATATAGGTATCACCCTATGTTCCATAAGATTCATAGTATTTGTAACTACTTATAGGAATTTTACATATGTAAAATCTTTCTTATTAAAAAGAAACCATATTTTTTACTTATACAAAGCAACAAGGGCCATTTCCATAACATAATTACTTGTATAGTATGTGTTTTTTCACACAATATATTAATTTTATTTAAAAAATATATATTTTTATTCTGCAGAAAAAAATCTTTTTATGACAAGATGCCTTATCTTATCTAAATGTATTTCTCTGCCAAGTAGGAACTACCTAATTCATACAACTTGTTTGAAACTGTATCTTGCAAGTTTGGTTGAGTACCTAATAAAAAAGACAGATTCATTGTAATTTCATTACCTACTGACTTTCTGGTTGTGCTGTAGTACAAACATGTCGTTATGCTTTGTCATAGGTAGTCTTTCAGGCTAAGACCGCCAAGTGCAATAAGCGTATGTAAAACAGTTAAGTATACTGATCGCCAACACAGCTGGCTCGCGCAGTCCTAAAAAATAAAACGAAGTTCGAAACTAGCTCATACTTCAGTGCATAACAACAATCGGTTTTCCATTGTTTTGTAAACCGAGCCCAAATTTTGAGGCATACTTGACTCCTTCATTACTGCATGATTACACAACAATGCGATATATTTACTGTGTATTTACACATTATGGCTCCTTTAAACTTTGTTTACACTGAAAGGAAGGATTAATAACTTTTTTATTAATAATTATTTTTATTTATTCAAAAAACAAATCTTTCTCTGTCACTAATGTCACTGTCAATTTCGTGACGTTTTATTTAGACTTTTTTTTTTTTTTTTTTTTCTTTGGCAACAACTGTCTTTGCTAACAGTTTTTGGCATAATAGTACTGCTGTCAAATGAAAAAATAATTTTAAATTATTTAGTATTGCCAGTACTAAATTAATATATTGATAAATAGCCAATGGCTATTAATTAGCCATTGAAAAAATATGAAGTCTCGATCGACTGATCGAAGTCTTGTTCAAACAAGCTGAAATTCGCAAAAGAATAATGCGTCAGACGGGAGTTATAGATATTGCCAAAAAACAAAAGGCTGACTTAAGTTGGCATTTTTCTCGTTGTGAAAACAGAAAAAACTTTATAAGCTTCTATAATTCTGAAAAAAGAAAAAACGTTATGTTTTACCAGTAAGAGTAATTATTTCAAGCACCATTTTTATAAATAATGCATAAAAGACAGAACAGTAGGTAACTGTCTCAAAAAACCTCCACTAAAGGCATGTAAACACATAATAATATATTTTTATGTACATTTTTAAAATAAATCTCCAACTATAACCATCACTTTCCTTGGTTAACATATGCCATTGTGTTTAATGCATTATGGTCTGGAATAAATTAATATTATTGTTTTTAACAATTTTGGCAGAGATGGTTCTTTTAAGAAACCATTCACATAACCAGGTAAACATTGTTCACCATTGTCATTAATGCATTGCTAGAAAAAATTAATTAATTTTGTGAAAGAAATGGTTCCTTCGGTTGAAGGGAAATCCGTATCCCTGCAGTGGGATGATTATGGGTTGATATATGATGTATGGTCTCATAAGGACAACTCGTATTCTGGAAATCAATCCATTATTTTCTGAAATAAATTATATTAATTCTGAAATTATATTCTTCACAAAATCACATGACTAAGGCCAACTTTGTTTTCCATTGCTTGCTTGGAAAAAGGATTTTCACGAAGGTAATGGTCCGAGAAAAGAAAATATTATTATAACCATACGCATCGCTAAGATACATTATTGTTAATAAATGCTAATTATTTGTGCCAGGAAAGAGGTATTCAGCACAAACAAAACCACATGGAGCTTAGTGCCTCCTGTCTGTGGATGGCTGCAATTTTTGGATAATAGATCCAGAGTAAAAAACCGGGAAGAAATAGCCCCAATTGTGCTATTCGCAATCCCTAAATCCAAGATTCTTATGAACAGGAAACATGATCTGACCCCAATGTGTCAGACGCTAATGTCCCAAAATCCATGATAAATAAGAACGGAACTAGTCCCGCAAACTAGACGCATCCTTTATATCTAGGATATAATTCGGAAAGAAATGATCCCTCAAATCATTCGCAGTTCCTTAATCTCGGATAAAAATATAATGGTTGGCATAATAAAAAATTCTCATGGCAGGTACACAAATTAATAAATAATTTCTTCTTTTCCAACTTTAAATTTGTGCCAAATACCTCTTATAAATTTTGTAAACTGTAAAGCAGCTGTAAAGACAGTCACTGCAAGAAATCCCATGTGTTACATAAAAGTGCGGCCAGTCTTTGTTTTTCTGTATTTAAAAAAAATATATATATATGGAAAGGGTTTTCCAAACTATATTGGTCTACTTATAATGTATTCTTGTTGGTCCAGCAATGGCCATTTACCAAGGTCAAATAACTTCCAAATGTGTTAGTACCTAACACAATAATTGTGAAGTACAATAATTATTAATGTATTCATAATATTCATCTTAGACCAAATTGTTTTTAGTCAAACATCAAACAATTGTTTAGCTGAATGTGGTTTAAATACTAAGATCACTGATATTTGGAATGATGTTAGTCCATTGATGCATGGAACGTAGGTACCACTGAGCCACACACAAATCACACAATGCCTTGATTTGACATTATTTATAATAATATTATGCAAATGAATATGCAATGCATCACATCTTGGGAAAAGGATAACGATCATTACTTTTTCTAAAGGCAACAATCCCATAGAAAAAATTTGTTCATTACAAATTTAAAGGAACATTACGACAAATTATTAAAAAATTAATTGCAAAATGAGCGGCCATTTTGTTTTCTTACCAGGTCGCCGGCCGAATTGTTAGGAAATCTAAATTATTAAGAGATTTTATTATTTTTTCTCTTTTTGAGAGTTCAACTTTAAAACAACTCACCATTTTGCTTTGAAATTATATAGATATTGGATATATATCAACCTACTTCATCGTAGCGGCGGCGCGGGCGGCGGCGCGTGAGTCTTGTTTTCGTCGAATTCCTCCATTACTCGATTTTTACACATTTTCTTTTTATCTCCTCTTCTTCTACATAATTTAAGACTTAATAATGTCTTAATAATAGAAAAAACTAATAAAATTGAATAAAATACATCTTTGCGTGTATTGCCGAATACACACGAAAAAAAGAATGAAAAGATTTTTCTAGAGAAAAACTATGGGCATGAACTTTAAAAGTAGAACATTTAGATATATTTTACACTGCATTTGCATGGTGTTTAATTGAGATCTATAATATGACTGTAATATCTGTATTGGTTTTACCTATCTAGTCATCAATATTAATATGGTTTAAGAAATCTGTTTCTCATGAGAACTTAAATAATAATATGTTCACTTACTGAGAAACAAATATTAGTCAGATGTTTTTTCTGAAACTGTGAACCAAAATGGACATTTATTCCAAACTATTTGGAGTTCGTACCTACCTATATTTATTTAAAAAAAAAAAAAAAAATATATTTTTATTTTCATGCCAACCCTTTTTTGGGATAGGTAGGCAGAAATACAAAGGGAAGATAAATATTATAATTTTCTGTTTACTACAGAATCATCTTCAGAACTGGTGTGCATACCATACCTATAGGTATTTGGGGTTCTGGTTATAATATTAAGGACAAAATGGGCAAAAAATCCAGATGCTCTAAACATCTACTGTAAGTAAGCAATTAATTATGAGAATTGACCAGCGCTGTATAATTGATGATTAAACGAACTTACCTGTACGTGAAGTTCTATCATAATTATACTAGCTGGTCAATTCTCATAATTAGGTCCCTCCCAAGTACCCCTCCCGTAAGTGTATGGGATACACAAATCTGTATTTAGCCCACATTGTCCGAGTCGGGCGTAGACAGAATAGTATTCTCTGTCTACGGAGTCAGGAGTACTTTAAACAAAATGACGTTTCTAGGGATGTGGGTGTAACGTACGCCTATGTAATAGTGATGTCCTCGAGTTTTTTCGATTATCTCTGAACAGTCGTGTGATTTGCCGTTTATCTAATCGATAATACTGTAAGTAAGCAATTAATTATGAGAATTGACCAGCGCTGTATAAGTATATTCAAACGGATTAATTCTAGGAACTAATGAAGATAAGACGTTACCAAATATAGATTTTAATGCGTAACATTATCATGTTAGGTATTAGTTGGACTTTGTCGAGAACGTAGGTATTGGCACTGCAAGTTTAACAAATTTTCTTGCTTATAAGCCAGTTTTTTTATATAGGGAAAAATCACACTGTTATTTCGTATTAGGGTTACAATGTCTGCAATATGCCTGCATACTGGATAATTTATTAATCCATTAACTTTAAAATGTTATTGTGAAACTGTAGGCTTTTTTAATGGAAATTGTAACAATGAATATGTATATTTATTGTTACAATTTTGTACAACTGTAGGCTTAGTTTTTATGGAAATTGTAACAATGAATATGTATATTCAAACAGAATAATTCCAGGAACGAATGAAGATAAGACGTTATCAAATATAGATTTTAATGTAAAAATGATAATGTTATATGGATTTAAATGAATCATCGATGAGTAATCGAGACAATCGGGTACATTATCTGGACAATATATAAAGTTATTAACAACTCATAAACATATTTGATGCCTTACGACTACCTACTGAAACTCCACGCGATAAAATGGAAAGAGCTAAAATATAATATCATTTAAATAGGACCACTAAATACTTCACAAACATAACTCAACAGGCATGCTTGCTGGATAAACACACCGATACTTACAGATGGAGAGCTGGCAGTGAGCAATATACCACTGGCTATTAAAACTAAGATCAAAGAGAAATGTCGGTTGAGAGGCACGTGGCACACTAGTAGACATCCAGAAGATAAAACTGCTCTCAACAGGGTATCACGAGAACTAAAAGAAATGATTAAGAAAGCCAACGAAACTACCCTACAAACAAGACTAAGCTTGCTCACAGCTACAAAAGCGACTAACGTTACTCACTGTGGAAATACACAAAATCTTTAAATCTCGAAAGGCCCCAAGCAGCAAAACCTCCACTTAAATCAAATACCGGAGGATGGCATCGAACCAGCCAAGAAAAAGCAAATGCCTTTGCAAAACACCTTTCTGTAGTATTTACCCCAAATGAGGAATGTGATAGTGAATTAGTGAAACACGTAGACAATGTAGTCAACCAGGAATATCAATTAGACATGCCTCCAAAGTCAGTTATTCCACGAAAAGTGCAAAGATTAATAAAAAATCTTGACGATAAGAAAGTACCGGGGTTTTACCTACTGACTAAGGAAATCCTAAAAGAACTCCCAAGAAAAGCAATACTATTTCTGACCTACTCATTAATGGCGTCTTGCGAACCCAGTGCTTTCCAGAACAGTGGAAAGTGTCCCAAATCTTAATGATCCACAAGCCTGGGAAACCCCAAAATGATATGAAATCATTTAGGTCCATAAGTCTGCTACCAGTATTATCAAAGTTCTTTGAGAAAGTCCTGTTGCACAGAACCTTACCCATATTAAAACAAAACAAATTTGTTTTGTTACCACCAGACAATCAGTTTGGATTCAGACAACAACACTCCACAACAGAGCAAGTCCACAGGGTATGTAATAGAATAATACAGACCTTGGAACAAAAAGAGTACTGCTGGTCAGCCCTCATCGCCGTCCAACAGGCCTTCGACAAGGTCTGGCACAAGGGACTAATATATAAACTTAGAAATGTACTTCCCCACAGCTATCTTCCTCTGCTGACTTCCTACTTGTCTGAAAGACTTTTCCAAGTGAAGAAGGACGGAGCGACGTCACAGTTCCACGAAATCGCAGCCGGGGTCCCTCAAGGGTCGTTGTTGGGCCCTGTTCTGTATGTAATATACACAGCAGACCTACCTGTGCATCCGAATATCACAACTGCTACGTTTGCCGATGACACAGCTGTTTTGGCAAGTAGTCCAGATCCTACCATGTCCTCAAATATCCTACAAGAAGGTCAAGATGTCATAAATAAATGGCAAAAAAGTGGAGAATAAAGGCAAGTGCAAGTAAATCAGTACAAGTGACGTTTACACTGAGACAAGTAAGCCTTGATGGCTACATCCTACCGCACAACGACAACGTCAAATATTTAGGAATGCACCTGGATCGGAGACTGACTTGGAGGCACCACATAAAAACCAAAAGGGAGGAAATGAATACACGTTACAGAGACCTGTACTGGATGTTAGGTAGAAACTCCAAACTGTCGATTGACAATAAGCTTCTCATCTACCAGGCTGTCCTGAAACCGGTGTGGACATACATACAGCTCTGGGGTAGTGCTAGCAATAGCAACGTTAACATACTGCAGTGGCTCCAAACCGTAATATTGAGATCGGTGGCAGGAGCACCTTGGTTCACTACAAACGCTGAAATACATGAGCAATGCCAAAATCAACACAGTGAAGGATGAAATACGCCTCAGTTCTGCTAAGTACGAAACGCGACTAACGATACATCCCAATAAGCTTGCAACTGAGCTAGTTAATCGTACCTACACAAGACGCCTCAAGCGAAAAGCCATACTTGATTAAGCCAGCGCAGCAGTCTATAATTTCATATAGTGGTAATCTTCATTGGAAGATTACCACTATTATACGCTCATAGCCAGGGACTGATTGCGGATTCAACTGAGAGAAAAAAAAAATTAAATAGTAAAGTTAGATGGGAATATTTACAATTGATAACTAAATAATTTAATTTTGAAGCGTCCTTCGCCATCCCAAATTGCGGTGCCCTGGTCTATAATGATTATTTGTAAAATTAACTGTAAGATCTATCAGTACAGAATCTAGTAGCAATAAATGAATATGAATAAAAATGAAAGAGCTTTTATGTGGTTTAGAATCGCGCAACTTTGTTCGTTTACGCGTATCACTTTCCTGTAGGAATTTAGTTTTTTTTTGTATGTGATATAAATAAATATATAGGGACAATTCATACAGATTGAGCTAGCCTTATAGTAAGTTCGAAACTTGTATTATGGGATACTAACTCAACGATATTATATTTTATAACAAATACATAAATATAAACATCCAAGACCCGAGGCCATCAGAAAAAGTTCGTTTTTCATCATGACCCGACCGGGGATCGAACCCGGGACCTCCTGGCGGTCTGGCCTGGTAACCTTTACGCCACGGAGGTCGTCAAATATACAAAACTTCCTCTTGAATTACTCATAGCGATTGCTGAAAACGGTATTAAACTGCGTTGAGTAGTTTATAAGATCTAAGCAAACAGACAGCGAAAAGAATATAATACTTATGTGGTAGAGAGCCAGGTCTGCAGAGAAAGTACCTACTTACTCACAGAATATCGTTGGAAAAAGCAATGCAAGACAAGACAGTTTTTTTGTGAGTTACTGCATACAATAATAATTGCCATACAAAGAGTGCGTGCTTTCGTCAATAGTCATAGTACCTACCTATGTCCTTTGTCTAGTACACATAACCCAAGTAGGTCAAGCTTAGCTTACTTTGGGACCAGCACGGCTACTCTAGAAACCAATCCTGAGTGATCGGTATTGGATTGTTAGTTGTTACGTTTAGGTACTCTTGAGAGTTAATACTAGCTTTAACTAAATGAAAACGGATTGTACACTAACAAATTAGTTTGTAAAGTATAATGTTTCAAGAGAACAAATTAGGATTTATTTATTGATTCATTTATTGCATTACATGTGACACATCTATACTAATATTATAAAGAGGAAAGATTTGATTGTTTGTTTGTTTGCATTGAATAGGCTCCGAAGCTACTGGACCGATTTCAAAAATTCTTTCATCAGTGGAAAGCTACATTATCAGAGAGTGACATAGGCTATAGTTTTTCCCGATATTCAATGTGGTTCTCACGGGAACGGGCCCGGAACTTCACGCGGACGAAGTCGCGGGCAAAAAAGCTAGTACATTATATCACTATACATAATACAATATACATGCACCTTTTAAGATATAGCAACTTGAGTAGAAAAATTAAAAGTAAAAAAAATATATTTAAAAACAAGCTTTTATTTAATTGCGCTAAAAAGAATAAAATAAACTTTTCTTTTAAAACTTTAACTATCAACTTATAACGTCATTACACAATTTATATGACATAAAAGCTTGTCGCGAGATTTAATTACTAACATTTACTCGTACTACGAGTAAGTAGTACTAGTTCGATAATTATGTTTTCTTATACAGGTATATCTCGTGACAAGCTTTTATGTCATATAAATTGTGTAATGACGTTATAAGTTGATAGTTAAAGTTTTAAAAGAAAAGTTTATTTTATTCTTTTTAGCGCAATTAAATAAAAGCTTGTTTTTAAATATATTTTTTTTACTTTTAATTTATTTTTTACATTTTAGTTATCACTGGACAGGTTTCGCAGTGCCATCTATTGTCGAGAGGCGGTACTAGTCTAATGAATTTATTTGTTATAACTAGCACCAGCAATACCTATATAATTTCCTGATTTTACTACAGACGCCCTGCGACAAACTAAACGGGTTTATGTACCCATCAAAAATAAAATATCGACCAAGGTGCCAAGTAGAACTCGCGCATGAGGGTTCCTTCCCATAATCATACTAGTCATACTATCATACTTGTAGCGGGCACTTCTCGCTGGTTAGCCGGGGTGGTTGCCGGGTACCCGATACATATAATGTTTATGGTTGGTTATTGGTAGAAATGGTAATTAAACTGGTTCGGTTTAAAGAATTTTTATTTCTCATAAGACATTATAATAAGTCACTTACATGAGAATATAACAATTAAAATTTTGTAAGGTTACTTTAATACATCCTGGTTCAAGCAGATGACGAAGCATGCAATGTAGAAAAATATTTTAAAATTATATAATGCAAAAAATATGTTTAAACGAATAAGCGGATTTACAACTAAATAGTAGGGTAGATCAAAAATATAACCATAACGTTAGGTTTGGATATTAAAAATGGATGCATCTAATCGGCAAGTGGTGAATCGGCAGTGGCATTATGATTGTGTGCGTGCGTATTTTAGTCCAAGAGACACGGAACCAAATTTTATAGTGATGTGTTATTATGATGTTTTGGTTTTGGTATTCTTGTCGATTTTATTTATGTAGGTTTGATTATAAACATATATTTTTTATTAATATTATAATTATTTTTATTATGCATTACCTATATTGTTTCCTATAATATTATTGTGATAACTTATATATACATGCATGCATGTGCGCGCCCGTGTGCACATATACATATATATATACATATATATATATATATATATATATATATACATATACACACATACATACACCCGCGCGCGCATAGATATATGTTGTGCATATGCATGGAGCGAAAATATAATTTGAGTTCAATTTAGTTTTTATCATTTTAATTTAACTTAATGTGCAGATAGAATTATTTAAGTATATATTCCTTAAGATTAGTTTTATATGTTCGCATACTTGAAGAGTTTTTTATTTTATTTGGGAGATTATTGTAAAGTTGTGCTCCTTCATATAAGATTGTTCGTTTTCCAAAATTTTCTGTTCTGGGAGTTCGCAAGTATAGTTTATTTTTGTTTCTGAAATTATATTTGGAGATTCTTTTAGTAAAGGTTATATTTGTTTGAATTTTATTGTCTAATATCTTTTTTACTAGTATACATGTTTTATAAGTATATAACTGTGATAAATTGAATATTTTAGTTTTTTTGTACAATTCGTTGGTGGGTGTAAGTATATTTAAATTGTGTAGTCGTTTTATAATTTTATTTTGTGTTATTTGTAGATTTTTAATATTGGTTTTTGATGCTGTACCCCATATTTCTATGAGGTATTCTAGGTGAGGTTTTACTAGCGAATTGTATATAGTGTGTTTTATTGCAGGTGGTATGCAGTTTTTTATTTTACGAAGGGCGCCACAGAGTGATGTCAGTTTTGTTCTTATATTATCAATATGAGCTTTCCACGAAAGTCTATTGTCTACTATTAAACCTAGGTACCTCTCCTTATTAGATGGGCTAAGAACTAGGTTATTTACCGTCAAAGCAGCATGAGGTGGTACCGTCTTATTTTTTGCAGTAATTATAATATAAGATGTTTTTCCTGTGTTTATGGTCAACAGATTGTGTAGGAACCATTCATTAATTAAGTCTAAGTCAGTTTGTGCCTCTTGAATAATGCTATGAATAGATTTACCAAAGTAAAACAGGCTTGTGTCGTCTGCGTACAGAGTCAAGTAACCCTTTAAACCTATTTTGCTCAGGTTGTTCACGTATATAAGAAACAACAAGGGACCCAGTATAGAACCTTGTGGTACGCCACAAGTTATTTTCTCTGGTGTACTTTTGAAGTTATCTATTTGAACAACCTGAGATCTATTTGACAAGTACGATTCCAAAAGTCTGTGGGCAGATCCGGTGACACCTACATTGTCGAGCTTTTGAAGTAATTTGTGATGAGAGACTGTGTCAAAAGCTTTTTTTAAGTCAATGAAAACTCCTAGACATATATTTTTGTTATCTATATTTGTTTTGATGTTAGTGATTAGGTCAATAGTTGCCGACAACGTGTTAGAATTTTGCCTAAATCCATATTGCTGAGGAATCAAGAAATTTTTGCTGCTTAAATATTTGTTCAAGCGATTATATATTAGTTTTTCGAAAATTTTTGATATCACCGGAAGAACTGAAATAGGTCTGTAATTGCTAGGATCAGTTTTGGAACCCGCCTTATAAATTGGGGTTACTTTAGCCAATTTTAGTCTATCCGGAAATTCTCCAAGTTCTATACATGCATTGATACAATCTGCTAAAGGTGTAATGATAAGGTTTTTAATACATTTAATCATCTTTGTGCTAATCCCGTCTAATCCACTACTAGTATTTGCATCTAATTCATCTATTATATTATTTATTTCTTTTGTTGTACAAGGTTCAAATTTATTTAGTGTAGTATCATGTGTGTGTTTATCATCGTACATGAGTGTGTTACCTGTTTGTTGGTGATATTTTGAATGTATGCTATTTGCTAAACTCGTCCCGACTGTCGCGAAAAAGGTATTGAACACATTGCATATCTTCGCACCATCTGTTACAATTTGAGAGTCGTGTAAAAGCTTAGGAGGATGACCAGCGATTTTCAATTTGTTATTAGCCAAAGAATTTATTGTCTCCCACATTTTCTTCGGGTTCTTGCTGCATTGTTTAAATTTATTGTAGTAGTATTTCTTTTTATCGTTTTCAATCTTCCGTTGAACTCTGTTCCTCTCTTTTAGGTATTGGTTTTTCACGTCTTCATTATCATTTGTTTTTGTTTTCTTCCATAATGCATTTCTAGTATGTATCATGTTAATTATTTCTTTATTTATCCAGTCGTCTTTTGGTAGGTTCATTATTTTTGTTTTCCTTATTTTGTTTAGTTTAATATGTTGTTGTATAAAATCATCTAGATCATTATATCTCTTACTTTCATTTGTATAGGTAGCTTCTTTAACGGATTTATATAAGTTTTCAGTTGATTACTGTAAACGGTTTATTGACTTTATAATTAACTACATTTACTAATTACTACAAGAAATGGTATTTTTGGTTATATTTGAATACGCTTTGGTTAGTGGTTTCGAGTGGACGGTAAAACGCGTACTAAAAACAAAGCCCAAAATGCACTACCAAAGTGTATTAAATATTACGCTAATGGTGCATTAGCGTAAATACGCTGAGCTGTTTGGTTGCACAACAACTCCAAACATACTCCCGAGCACGAAATGAGAAGAATCTCTATCAACATTATATTAATAATGGTGACGAAGTATTGCAATATAATTAGTAAGCAAAAAACATAAAAGCAAATGGTAGAATTTGTAAAAGTATAAAAGTGATACATTATAAAAAACACAAAACTTAAACTATAGTGTCCTCAATAGTAGAAATTGAGCTACTCTTGGCAATGTACACTCCGCGCTTAACACTAGGCCAGCGTTTGGCCAAATTTTCACACCGTGCACTATCACTCGGTTGGCTCGGGCCAGCCGTACTCTGCTTTCGCGATTTTGGCACAGCACTAGTAGATGGTCTCGGTGGCAGTGCTGGTCGCACAGACACCTGTCTTCGTACTTCGCGGGAACTCGCAGCAGATCTTGAACACGAGTGGCATCGCCCTCTCTTCCACAGCCAGACCACGACGATACATATCACGACTATCATCAGTATATAGATAATGACATAGTGGTGTACATCGTGTGGTGACAAATCTCCGTCTAGTATGGTAGCACTGGATTTAAGGTCTTTGATCTGATTATCCAACTGTGCAAAAGACGAGGTCAAGTTGGTATCTGGTGACTCGTCAACTGGTATTTTTATATTTACGATGTGGTTCATTTGGTCGATCTCGGGAATGTAGATATCTGGTCTCATATTTATTTGATTCGACTCATGTTGCATAGAATAAAGTACGAAATCGTTTCCCTTTATTATGCATTTTTGTGTAATGCCAATGACACCGGCTTGAGTCAGCTGGCGCACGGTAATCTGATCATCACATATGATTTTAATATTATAAACATTACAACAAAAGTAAAAGTATTGTGACGTAACATGTAATTCAACCCAGCGATTACTGCATGTACTCGTCTCTGTTTTGCATTTATTATTTTGCGAATTCTTAGCGCAAAAGATCTCATCATTTTGGAGTGCTAGAATGGGTTTGAGCAATTGGCACATATATGCTTCTCCATGGTACAGACACGAATTCAAATCATTGATGGTTAAGGTAAAGTAAGCGTCCTTTTTTAGATTGACTGCGACATAGTCAGACACTGGTTTTATAGTGACCATGTTATTCTGGAGTTGACGAGGAACTGGTAGAATTTTATATAATTGGAAGCGTTCTCTACTGATAAGTGGAAATGTTACTTCAAATATAATGAACTTCGGCGTCACTCTTGCCTTCACTTTAAGCAACTGGTAAATGTTTTGGATTTCGGTATCGATATTGTTTATTGGTAAGGTGAGATCATTCAACAATTGGCTATGGATGGTTTGAAGTTCCGATTTGAGCTGAGCTGGGGTTAACAAATGTACTCTCATTTGCCCTTGGTAGATATCGGTAATTATATCTAATATGGTATCTTGAAGTCTTTTAAAACTTTGCAACAAACTATTTCCGGCCATTGCAGATAGTGTAAGATCTTGTGTATACGACATATTCTGAATTTCTTTCCGAAAGGTGTTGGTATTTTCTTCCAAAGCGAGTAACTTTCTGTTAATAAATTTGTGGTGTTTTTCAATAGTAGCTTCCATTTTCTTCATTAAATTAAATTCAGATTCTACTACTGACGTTTGGTTTTTCCACAGGTTCGACAAGTGTTTCTGGTTTTGTCGTATGTTTTCAATGTCCCTTGTATATTGTTCGGCGAATCGAGAATCTAATACTCCGAACAATTCATTTGCTAGATACCCGACACCGTTGATAAGGCCACGGCGCCGGCGCCGACTCTGTCTATCGTGGGTATTAAAATGTTGCGTTAGCAAAAGTTCGTTGTAGTATTTTAATTCCTGGTAGTCGTGACGTAACTGGGACACGACCATATGACATGGTGATTGTGTATCGATGGTGACACATACTTTTTCTAAGTAGTCGGACATTTTATTAAATGCGTCGATGCCTGTCCAGTATGGAGTCATATCATAATAAACGATCAACGTCCACTTATCTCGGATCAGTTGCATTTTAGATATGGAGTCGAAAAATAATGTCTGGTTACTAGGCAGTTCTTGAATGTTATGTAACCCATGATTCGGCGATACGAACAGCGTCATAAAAAATAATAACGCCATGCATATTTTTGAAAATGTGGTTTTTCTTGGTCGTCGTCTGTGTTCTTCTGGTTGTACTTCGTCGGTAGTTTGGCTTATTGGTTCTTCTGGTGGTTCTGTTATGGTCTGGTTATCAGTATGTTTGACTGGTAATACTGATAACTTGACGATCGGCCGCTTCAGCACGCCATTTTTGGTTTTTAGCGTCACAACTCGAATCAAGCCGTCGTCGCCTGGGTGCGTGTCTATAACGCGTCCCATCGCCCATTTTCCTGCGGGTAAGTTGTCTTCTCGTATAACAACTAAGTCACCCAGTTTAATATTTTCCTGACAGTTCATCCATTTAGTTCTTGCTGACAGTTGGGTCAAGTACTCCGTATTCCATCTTTTCCATAAATCTTGAAACGTTTTTGTAATCAAGTGCCATCTGGTTCTAGCATCTTGTTCCGTTTCAATTATTGTCAGACCTGGTCGTGCTGATAAGAAATGAGCTGGCGTTAGAAAATCAAGGTCATCTGGATCTTCTGTCAATGCACATAACGGGCGGGAATTTAAGCAAGCCTCCACTTTCGCTAGTAGAGTTGTGTACTCTTCAAAAGTTAATTTTTGGTGTCCAATAACCCTTTTAAGATGGTGTTTGAGACTTCTTACATTTCTCTCCCATAATCCACCTGCGCTCGGCCAAGCTGGTACATTAAAATGCCATTCTATACCCATTTCTGTGATCTCTTTTAGGAAGTTGTCATTGAATACTTGTTCAAGGTGGTCCATTTCTTCCTGCAGCATCCTGTTCGCGCCTACGAAATTGGTGCCATTATCACTGTAAATATGGCGTGGTGCCCCTCGTCTGGCTGCCATTCTCGCCAGAGCTGCCAAAAAACCTGCCGTGCTCAAATCCGACACTAGTTCTATATGTACAGCTTTGGTAACCATACACACGAACAGTGCTATGTAGCCTTTGGTTGTTTTTATGCCACGTCCCTTATTGGCTTTCACTTCGATAAAACCTGTCATATCGACTCCACAAGATACAAAGGCATGCTCCGGTTGTATCCGAGATGTTGGTAAATCTCCCATGAGCTGGTAATGCTTGGTGGGATCATGTTTCTTACAGATAACACAGTGTCTGCAGAATTTTTTCGTGGCCTTATACCCGCTGATAATCCAGAACCTTTGCCGAAGATTCGCAAGGGTAAGACGCGCTCCTCCATGAAACGTCAATAGATGAGCTTCTTGTATGAACAGTATGGTGAGGATGTGGTCACGTGGTAAAATAATAGGATGCTTCATCTCGAAGGATATGGTTGCTTTTCCTAATCTTCCACCAACACGTAAGATTCCGCTCTGGTCAATGATCGGATTCAGATTTAAAATATTGCTTTTGGAATGCACTTTATAATGTTTTTGTAATTGATCTAGGTCGCGGCCGAACCATGACTGTTGCACGTGTTTGATGATCAGCAGTTTTGCATGTCGCAATTCATGCAATGTAAGGTACGATGGTCGTGATTGTTTTTTATATGTAAATAATCGTAATATCCAGGCTAAAATTCTTACGATTTTATTTATGGAACTATATTTTTGGAGTAAATCGTCTATTATAGACTCATTGCTGGAACTGTCGATAACAGCATTTGCCTGTCGTAATATGGCTGGTTTTATCTCCAAGTTGGTTTCATAAGTGGTTTCAGAGTGTGTTGATTTATTAAATGATGGTAGCCATTCTGGACCCTTCCACCATAGGTCATGGTTTTTTAATAAATTGGTAGACAATCCCCGGCTTGCGCAATCGGCGGAATTTTGGTTGGTGTTTACATATCCCCAGCATCTTGGTGGGGTTATTTCGGTTATTGATTTCACCCTATTTGCAACGAATGGTTTCCAACGAGCTGGATCGCCTTGTATCCAACCTAGTACTGCCGTTGAGTCAGTCCAACAAAATATATCCATATTATTGTGATCTGGCAAGCAGTTTTGTACTTTTTGCATCAACTGCGATAAGAGCTGAGCACCCATCAACTCTAATCGCGGAATGGAGATGGTTTTATTTAGCGGTGCAAGTCGAGCCTTCGCTGTTACTAACGTTATTGTTACGTGATTATCATTGGTCACCTTGCAATAAATAACACACGCATACGTTGTTTTTGAACTGTCACAGTAACCGTGTAGTTCTAATTTTTGGTTTAACTTTTTTATCCCGAGCCATCTGTCGACTTCAATGGTTTCAATTTCTCTCAACTCGTTTCTTAACTTGGTCCATTCCCTCGTAATGCTTCCTGGTAAAGTGTCATCCCAACCTAGGCTAGATAACCACACATTTCGAAACAAAAGCTTCATGCTAGTACTTAACGGGGTTAGCCACCCAAGTGGGTCGAACAGCTTTGAGATGTCCGATAGTAAAGCTCTTTTGGTTGATTTTACCGCTGAGTCAGCGTTCAATTTTGAACTGAAGCAAAATTTATCTTTTTGTGGGTTCCATCCAATACCCAAAGTCTTTGTTGAATCTGAGTGTTTAAATTCGTATGTTTGCTGGTTACACAAATTTTTATCTAAATTTTCGAGAAGTTGTGGTTTATTCGCTGTCCATTTTCGTAAATTAAAACCGCCTGACTGTAATAAATCAATCAATTCGTTTCTTAATTGCTTGGTTTCGATCAACGAATGTCCCCCTCCACAAAAATCATCCATGTAGAAAAGCTCTTCTAACGCTTTAGCCGCTACAGGATATTTAAATTTTTCGTCTTTGGCTAGTTGCTTTAAACACATCATTGCCAAAAATGGTGCTGGTTTGGTACCGTAAGTTACGGTTGTTAACTGGTATGACTGTATTGGTTCTGCAGGGGTATTTCTCCATAGTATTTTTTGGTATAATTGGTCTTCCTGGTGTATCATGATTTGCCGGTACATCTTCTCAATGTCGGCCGTATAAACGAATTCATATTGTCTCCATTTTAATAAGAGAGCTTGAAGGTCCTGTTGTAAGTTAGGACCTCTATGTAGAGTATCATTTAGGCTGATGCCTGTAGATGATTTCGCGGACGCATTGAAAACCGCTCTAAGTTTTGTAGTTGTTGAGTCAGCTTTCGTAACGCCGTGGTGTGGTAAATAACAATCTGGTGTCGAATTTGTTTTGGATGGTATCATATGATATAAGTTGTAATATTCATTCATAAATTGTTGGTATGCTATTTTTAGCTCAATATTGTTATCTAATTTTCTCTCCAAACTACGAAATTGCGCTAAGGCTATTGGTCTTGTAGCTCCTAGCTTGTCTTTTAACCCGTCCTTGAAAGGCAGACGCACTTCGTACTTTCCGTTCTCAAGCCGCTTGGTGGTTGATAAAAAGTATTGTAAACACTCTTGATCTTCAGACGACATCTCAGTTTGTTGGGTGGTTATCTCTTCCGTTTCCCAAAATCTCCTAAGGTCGTCAGTGTCATGTAGAACTACGTTGCATCTATATGACGGGCTCATCGAACCACAGAGCAGGAAACCGAACTGTGATTGCTGAGCTATAGGGTGATCTTCTGACTCCCCTCGAAGAATTCCTCCTAACAGTATTTTACTGTAGACTTCCGCTCCAAGAAGTAGATCAACTGGTCGACTGATGTTAAACTCACTGTCAGCTAAACTAAGATTTTGAATATGCGTCCATGCTGGTTTCGTAAAAGATAGGTTTGGTAAATTCTTCAATAAATTATTCATAATAAGAAGATTGGTGTGTAAACAAAACTCGTTATAAATAGATCTTATTTCAGTACTAATCATTCCTTTACAATTATTTGCCTTTTCTCCGACGCCAAATATTTTTCCCTTACATTGTTCTCTCTTTAATCCTAGTATCTGAGCTGCATTTTCATTTATAAGTGAAATTTGAGAACCTTGATCAATCAACGCCCTCATGGTATGCTGCGTACCATCTGCTCCAGTTACCTTGACGATAGCCGTGGCTAGCAAGATTTCCGAAACCTCATTGGCTGATATATGAGTAGAGGTAGATACAGGATCTTTAGGTCCACTGGTGGTGGGCCTATAATTTTGTCTGGAATTTACTAAAGCCTCGTGAATCAATGTGTTGTGCAATCCGAGACACTTTCGACATCTTTTTGTTGACATACATGGTTTGTTGAAATGGCAAATAAAGCAATTATGGCAATAATTAAATTGATTAATTTTATGCAATTTCTGCTCATCCGATAATTGCAAAAATTTTGCGCATGCCCATAAGCCGTGGTCAGCATTACATATTGCGCAAGAAATCGTTCTAGAAACATGCATCGATTTCATGTTATTAGGTTTTATGTTATTTTAGGTATCTTTCACTACTATACCTTTAAATAATTGAAGTTATAGGTAAAAATAATAAAAAACGTGCTTCCCGTTACACATTTATTTTACGACTCTCTTAAAACTTAAGTATGGCGGCACAGCGCCCACACTCTGCATACGTCACCATTCATTCGTCACCGCATTCACACGTGTCTTGTGTCCCTACACCATTCCCCCTTTCTAAAGAAGTCGCCTGGGTTACACATTGCCCTGTTATCCTCTGTACCCTGGTGGCGTGGCCTGCTGATGAGCGGGCCCAGGAACGGGCTGCACGGCCACCGCGGTTGGGTTCCCGGGCGGCGGCGCGCTGCTGCCCAGCTGCTTCCGCACCCAGTGTTTCGCTGAGGTCCTGCACCGCCGCCATAGCAGATATGCTATGACGAGGCTGAAGACCACTACCATGGAGATCACAATCAGGACAATGTTGTCCAGCTTGGCGTTCACGTTATTCGTGATGGTAGTTTGGGCAACGACATTACTCGTATCGACCTTCTTGTCGGCCTTGCTCTCGAACGAACCCATGTTGTCAAGCTGATTAATTAATTAATTGATTATTTTTAATGCAACAACTATTTATACTAAAATTAATAGAAATTCGTCATAAATTTTTGCAATCCAGTGACATCTTTACACTTATTAATTATTCACTTTACTTTACAAAAATGCATGTAAACAAAATCTGAATAATACTATCTAAAGTTAAACAAGCAAATTTAGTACTTAAGTGAATAGTAGTAAGACGTATATGAGGTGTAGAGACACATTACACACACCTATACAGCGAATCGTATGACCGGCTTGATAACGCGGCCACTTCGCGTCGTTTTCGGATGTAAAACATCGCTAGAAGTGTCTGCGTTATTTGTGTTATTGTCATGTAAATTACAATTAGAATTAGTACTAAAATTATCCTTACATACATTCTCCTCGTCGATTATATATGCCGGCTTAAGCCGATCGACAGAGATACAAGATTCCTTATCACCTATTTTTACAGTAAATGTTTTTCCTCTCCTCCTTATAGGATACGCCATTATAAGGGGGTTGAAGGGACCTATGGGTGGCATCGTTTCTGACAAACACACTTTTGCACGTACTCAAAGCACTAGGAAGGAATAACGAATTTGAATTACCATGACTCGCTGGTTGTGGTTTTATTTTTTTTATACCGTCTCTCAACTTCTGTAAATACTCCGAGTCTGAACTAATTTTGACATCGTCATAAAAATCACCTGGCAAACGGATTGTGGTACCGAAGGTTAATTCGGCTGCACTCACGCTGCTGTCGCTTCTAGGGGCCGCGCGCAACCCTAATAATACTATCGGTAGCTCGTCCACCCACTGCGTCGAATTGTTGCAATTCAAACGAGCCATAAGAGCCACTTTTAAAGCCCTATGCCAACGTTCGACTTTGCCATTACTTTGGGGATGAAACGGGGTCGTCCGGGATTTGTGTATGCCTAAATACTTCATTAGTTGCCGGAAGAGATCGCTCTCAAATTGTCTACCTTGGTCGCTAGTGAGCTTCGTAGGGCACCCAAATCGAGAGATCCAGCCTTCAAACACTACCCTAGCTACCGTTTCGGCGGTGATATTGTCGACCGGAAATGCTTCTGGCCACCCGGTAAATCGGTCTATCATCGTAATACAATATCGATATCCGTCAGTAGTGGTGGGCAATGGACCTACTATATCTATGTGTAGATGTTGAAAACGATCAACTAGTTGAAATTCTCCTACACCCGATACAGTATGTCTCGTAATTTTTACTTTTTGACATTGAGGACACGCCCTTGCCCACTTTGCAATATCCCTATCCATGTTCGGCCAAAAATATTTTTGTTTCATTAGTTTTTTTGTGACTTTAACTCCCGGATGACTCAGGTTATGTATAGAATGAAATGCCAATCGTCTAAAATTATCCGGTAAATAAGGTCTAATTTTGCTTGTTGATATTTCACAATAAATATCTTTCTCACAGTCCGGTAATTGAATCTGCTTGAATTGCAAGTTGCTGTCCGATGTGCGCAATACTTGTTGTAGGTATTCGTCACTATCTTGCTGCTCTGCAAGTTCTGCGAAATTAATGAACGTGGGACAGCTTATTGTTTCTATGCGCGATAATGTGTCTGCGACCACATTATTTTTACCGCTAATAAATCTGATATCTGTACTAAACTCACTGATGTACGAGAGTTGACGAATTCGCCTCGGACTTTCTTTATCATTACCTACTTTGGTAAATGCAAATACAAGGGGTTTATGATCGGTAAAAATAGTTAGGACGCGACCTTCCACTAAATTTTTAAAATGTTTAATAGCCATAAAAATTGCTAATAACTCTCGATCATAAGTTGAATATTTAATTTCCGTTTGCGTTAGTTTTTTTGAATAATACCCGAGTGGTTGCCAACCAGTGCATCCCTTTTGCTGTAAAACGGCACCTACGCTAGTGTTTGAAGCGTCTGTCATTAGCGCTAACTCAGCATCAGGCAATGGATAGGAGAGTGTAGCGGCGCTTTGTAAGCTTTCCTTACACTTCCTAAAAGCCTCCTCGGCTTTATCCGTCCAAACAATAATAGTTTTATCCCGTTTTTTTGTATTGTGTAAATAGTTATTTAATTCACCTTGATACTCGACTGCATTAGGCATGTGTGCGCGGTAAAAATTAGTCATGCCTAGGAAACGACGCAATTGCTCAACCGTTTCAGGTTTCGGAAAATTTACTATGGCTTGCACTTTGTCGTCAAGCGGTCGAACGCCGTCCGCTGACACCTCGAAACCTAAAAATTCAAGTTTAGACACACCAAACGAACATTTAGAAATATTTATGGTTACTCCAAATTCGTTAAACCTTTGAAAAACTGGCTTTGTTCTCGCTCGCGATTATAACGTCGTCGATGTAATTAAATAGAAAATCCAAGTCCCGCAACACCACCGTGTCCATAAACCTTTGGAATGTTTGCGCAGCGTTGCGGAGCCCGAAGGTCATTCGCGGAAATTCGAACAGCCCAAAGGGTGTTATAATTGCAGTTTTTTCGATATCCTCCGGGGCCACCGGTATAAAATGATACGCGCGATTTAAATCTAATCGCGTAAATATATTTTTCTTGCCAGCCAACACATATTTAAAATCATGTAATCGCGGTACCGGATAGCGGTCCGGTTTTGTCACGGCGTTTAGACGCCTATAATCTCCGCACGGGCGTATTCCGCCGTCCTTCTTAGGCACTATATGTAAAGGGCTTGCCCAAGCGCTCTTAGAGGGACGGCATATACCCAGCTCCATCATATTCTGGAACTCCTCCTTAGCCTGGCGATATCTGTCCGGCGGGAGAGGTCTGGCTTTTGCGTATACCGGGGGTCCCGTAGTCTCGATGTAATGTGACACTGCATGTTTAGGCGTTTCCTTATATGACAGAGGTTTCGAAACCTCTGGATACTGAGACAGTAACTCATGCCACCCATTCTTACAATCTACATTTTTTATAGCTAATTCGTTATCACTATGACTCACAATTGAAGCAAGAACATTTAGATGGGTAATTTGATCTCTCAATTTCCGCGCGCTTAAATCTACCAAGAGCTTATAATGGCTTAAAAAATCAGCTCCAATTATAGGCTGCTTGACCGCTGCTACTATAAATGTCCATCTAAATGCTCTTCTTAAATTGAGATCTAATACTAATGTACGAGTACCGTAGGTTCTAATCTCCGTCCCGTTCGCCGCATATAGTTTACATTCACTCGCGGCACTTTTCGGCACGCACTTTTCCGAAACTGGGAGCACTGACACGTTGGCACCCGTGTCTATTAAAAACCGATAACCTGTCTTTCTGTCCATCACACATAGGCGGCTATTCAAAGACCGGTTACAGTCATCCGCCTCTGGCTGTACCGTACTCAGTTTTCCTTCGGCGCTGGTGTATCCGTTTTTTTCCAGCTGCACGGGTCCAAACACTTGGTTGCCCTCGCGCCGTATCTGTAATGGTAAAAACACTTCCATTCTGGATCCCTGCGTCCCCTACTCCTTGACCTTGAAAACGGCCTGGATGCGCCACGGCCTCTACCTCGCTGTGGCTGCCGAGAGCGCCGCAACTCTGCTACCTCGAGACGTAGTTCCCGCACTAAGGTAGTCAGGTCGTCCGACGAGTCCGTGACCTTGTGGGCTGCAGTATTCGACACCTCTGCTATCTCCATCGGCCTACTAGCCTCCATGACCTTGTCCGCTACAATGGCTAAGTTCTCCAGGTCTTTTACTTCGGTGACAGCCAATACGGCCTGCACCGCCGTCGGGAGATAGCTGTTCCACATAATCTGCAGGGTGTTATCCGGGATCTTCCCGCGCGCCAATCCTCTCATCCGTCGCAGGAGCTGTGAGGGTTTCTGGTTACCGAGCTCCATTTCACCCAGTAGTTTCTGGAACTGCCGTGTCTCCGACTCCTCAAATACCTGTAGTAGCCTATCTTTGAGGACCTGGTACTTGCGAGTCTCTGGTGGATCTAATATCAGGTCGCTGACCTGCTGTATAGCTGTTTTGCTGAGTTTCGTCATCAATAAATTTTGTTTTGCCGCATCGCCCAGCTTCTGCTGCTCGATAGCCGCCTCGAACTGGACGAACCAGAGTCGTGGTGAGTCCGTCCAGAACACTGGCACTCTTGAGGTGACGGTGATGCTCGCTAATGCTGTGGCATTCTCCGCTCCGCGGGGGTCGGGCGTCGGTGCGCCGTAATCTTGCGAGGTTCCGGGAAGCACTCCTTGATTCATTTTTTATTATAAATTTAAAAATGTCCAAGAAAATTTAAAAAAAAAACAACACCAATACTGATCACGTCGGGGTCACCACTTTAGGTATCTTTCACTACTATACCTTTAAATAATTGAAGTTATAGGTAAAAATAATAAAAAACGTGCTTCCCGTTACACATTTATTTTACGACTCTCTTAAAACTTAAGTATGGCGGCACAGCGCCCACACTCTGCATACGTCACCATTCATTCGTCACCGCATTCACACGTGTCTTGTGTCCCTACAGTTATGATATTTATTATAATTTTGTTTAAAATTATTTGAATTATTCCGATGGTTTAAATTTTGATTATTATATTGATAGGATGGTTGTGTATGTGTAGCCTGTTTTTGGTTTACAGGTTCCACTTTACGTCTCGGAGATTCTAATGTTGTAAATTGGTTTTCTAAAAAATCCACAAATTCTTGTAGTATTGGTAGTTCTCGATTATTTTTCACAAATCTTTTATACTCTGTATGCGATTCGCTGTCTAATTTTTGTATCAGTAAGTGTACTAAAAGAGGAGTGCTGGTAAGATCGACTCCCAAATTTTTCAAAGCATGAATGGTTTCTAAGGTGACATCATGTAACTTTTTTATCGCGTTATATGACTGATGCTGCATGGTAGGTATACTTAAAAGTGTATCAATGTGAGACGTAAATATTTGCTTCTTATTATTAAAACGATAGTTCAAAATCTCCCAGCAATCTTCATAATTTTCAGCGCTGATTGGTAGATGTTGAATCAGCCGCTCAGCCTCTCCGCTCACTTTTCCTTTCAAAAACTGCATTTTTTGAGCATTTGAAAGCGTTGCATTTTTGTGGATGGTTTCCATAAAAAGATCCTTGAAGGAAGTCCAGTGGTGAAAATTTCCGCTAAATACCGGAATATCCATTTGTGGTGTCGATTTCTCCCGATGCGACATAGACCACATCTTTGTGTTGATGGTTTTCTTAAGGTTATTAAACATCTTTTCATATTTGGTAAATTGACTTTGGTATTGTCTATCTTTATCTCCATTTTCTCCTTCTATTTCCCAATGGTAGTGGTCAATAGCCGTCCAACGTGTTTGCAGGGACTTTAAGGCATCTTCAAACTCCCATTTATTTTGCATCTCTTCTATTTGCATACTATTCACTGTACGAATAAATGCTTTGAAGTTGATGTTTTGTTTCTTTATCATTTCTCCTAATTTTCCGACATTTTCCGTAGATAATGTGTAATCTGGAGGTTGCACTTCTACAGAAAAAGATGTTCCTGCCGTTGCATTCACCGGACTAGCGCTTCGCTGGCGGTGTGGTTCTGGCAAGCTTGGTTTCAGCTGAGCAGAAGCAAGTAACTCCTTAATATTACTAATGAAACGCTTTACGTTCTCATATAACTCTTGCATGGTCTCAAAACATCCTTTACTAAAATATATATGGTTTTCAATACCTAGCTCACAAATTTTTGTATGGTTCCTTTGGTAATCACTCCAATACGTTTCCAACATTTCCAACTTACGCTTACAATAATCCATGGTTCTCCTATCAGCTCCATCTTTTTTAATGTTAGTTATAAGCCTTTTCACTGCTTCATATATCTCCGTTTGGTTTAGGAAATAGTTTTCCATTTTCACGGTGGTTTCCATGATGGTACTTATTTATTGACAAAAGTGTCTAATAAAAGGTAGAAAAAATAATAATGGTTCGGTCTGACCTGGTAATCTCCTTACGATCTGCACAATCCCGATCACTGCAATCCAATAAATCACTGCAATCCGATAGTCACTGGTTGGTAGAACTCCGTATTAACGAAAGACTAGTAAAGTCACTCGCGAACCGAAGTCCTTTCACTCTCGAAGGACCCAATGTAGCGGGCACTTCTCGCTGGTTAGCCGGGGTGGTTGCCGGGTACCCGATACATATAATGTTTATGGTTGGTTATTGGTAGAAATGGTAATTAAACTGGTTGATTACTGTAAACGGTTTACTGACTTTATAATTAACTACATTTACTAATTACTACAAGAAATGGTATTTTTGGTTATATTTGAATACGCTTTGGTTAGTGGTTTCGAGTGGACGGTAAAACGCGTACTAAAAACAAAGCCCAAAATGCACTACCAAAGTGTATTAAATATTACGCTAATGGTGCATTAGCGTAAATACGCTGAGCTGTTTGGTTGCACAACAACTCCAAACAATACTAATATTATAAATGAGAAAGTGAGTTTGTTTGTTTGTTATTCCTTCACGGCTTGACTAATCAGTTAATCATTTTGAAAATTTGTATATATATTGTCAGGGGTACAGAGCCCAACATAGGCTACCTTTTACCCGTGAAAGTATGTCAATCCAAAGGTAAAATATTTTTCCTACTATAGATGGCGCTGTATGGAATGCTATCGGCCAACAGATGGCGCCACAATTCGCGCTATGGGCTGTTTTGTTGTCAAACGAGATCTATGTCATAAAATTAACGCAAGCGAAGCCGCGAGGAAAAGCTAGTAATATATAAAATAAATTTTAATTTCAAAACCGGTATAAAAAGAGCCATGTACCAATGTAAAATGTACCAAGGGTAGGGTCACATTATATTGGTTGTTTAAAGAAGAAGAAGTAACTACAAATTTACGATTTTCAGATTTATTCCTGTACTTGTGCTACATCATCTTGCTTCTTGCCAAATTTCATGATTCTAGGACAACCGGAAGAACCCTATAGGTTTTTGGTCGGAACAGTTTTGTTCGAAAAACGGAACACAAACGGCTGTATCGTAATTTTGTTATCATAATATTGTATTGTCATCTGATCTACAGTTTTAAGCAAAATTTCAGCTCAATCGGTCTTCGGGAAGTGGTTCAAATTTTCGTTCTAAGATTCCACCCTTACATACATACAGGTCAAGTTAAATAAAAGCTTTTAAAAGAGAGGCAGACATTGAATTGATCTTTCGCTTTATTCATATACAAGCTTTTTTGCCCGCGACTTCGTCCGCGTGAAGTTCCGGACCCGTTCCCGAGGGAACCACATTGAATTTCGGGAAAAGCTATAGCATAAGTCACTCCCTGATAATGTAGCTTTATACTGGTGAAAGAATTTTCGAATCGGTCCAGTAGTTTCGGAGCCTATTCAATGCAAACAAACAAACCAACAAACAAATCTTTCCTCTTTATAATATTAGTAAAGATAGGATTTGCTATTAATTTTCAATTGCAATTATACAGAATTGAAATTAAAACCTCGATTTCTTTGGCGAGTAGCCTAGCAGATGGCGCTGTATGCATTGTGAAGAATTAATTTTATTTTTAATATTTATACATTTCAGCCCAAGCAGAGGTACAGGAATACGTGGTTGCAACTGCGACACCAGTACCAAATCCACTGCCCGTGAACCGCATCGTAGGCGGTTCAGCCACCACCATAGAGCGTTATCCATTCGCTGTACAGGTAATTTTTTTTTACAAAGGAGATGATCAAAAAGAACCAAGCCCCGGCTCAAAAAAAATCTATCCCAGATTTTAGAGGATATTCATAATACTATTCTAAACTATGACTATGTCTCTATCGGGTGGCTAACTTTGCTCATAAAGTTTTGTAGGCGTTCGTATTAAAATCTTTTATAACGACTAAAATACTTATTATTCTTTGTGATTATTGAGAAATCGCAATCACATTCAAGATTATCACGAAACCACAGGGGTAGAGATATATAAAGTGATAGTTTAGTTTAGAATTTATAAATATCTTCTAAAATCTGGGATATAAATTTTTTGCACCGGGGCATGGGTTATTTTTATATAGGAACTGTATCACCATTTTCCTTAGGTCTTTCAAATCATCATCATCATATCAACCCATAATCATTCCACTGCTGGGATACGGGTCTCCCTTCAATCGAAGGTGATTAGAGCGTACTCTGCCACGCTGCTCCAATGCGGATTGACAGAGGCCGGTGTTTTCAAGCCTTGGCTTAAAGACTGTCATCTACCGATAACAGCCGGGATCGACGGCTTAACGTGCCCTCCGAAGCACGGAGAAGCTCGAGATAACGATACCCATCCAAACGCTGGCTAGGGTCGACGTCGCTTAACTTGCGTGTTCATATTAGAGTGCGACACACAGCGACGCCATCGAGCTCTTTCAAATATTACGAGCTAAAGACCCATTTCATAGTATTCGATTAACATAAAAAGAGTTTTTATATGTAAAACTTATTATTGTACATAAAGGTTGTAATTTGTTATGTTATCCAAATAAATAAATAAATAAATATTGGTTTTGTCCACCCTTGATGGGGAGAAAGCTTAAGCCTACACCAAAGATAAATGTTAAATCCATCGTAATATGCATTAGATAGGCGGCTCGTTTAATCGATGGATATCGGATAAGGGACACTTAGTAAAAAAATTTTATTTATCGAGTAGGTAGAACACTTACCTACTAACTAGAAAAAAAGTATGCCTACCAGCACTTTTTTTATTTTTTATGCAAGGAAAATCCATTGCTGTATGCCGCTTCGCTTTTTTTTCATCGAAAGAAACAAATACCTACAACGAATGAAAACTCTTTCGCCATTTCTTTAGCCAGTGGCCATTTTGTTTAGTTACCGAAATCGTGGTAGTTGATATAATATATATAATCAATAATCATGTTTATTTAATGTTAAAGATGTTATTTTACGAGAGAAAGTGCCGGAATAAAATATTTGATTCTTGATTATTGGTCTGTCGGCCGACGACGAGAACGAAGAGACGACTAAATAAATTAAAAGTAAAAAAAATATATTTAAAAACAAGCTTTTATTTAATTGCGCTAAAAAGAATAAAATAAACTTTTCTTTTAAAACTTTAACTATCAACTTATAACGTCATTACACAATTTATATGACATATAAGCTTGTCGCGAGATTTAATTACTAACATTTACTCGGAGTACGAGTAAATGTTAGTTCAATAATTATGTTTTCTTATACAGGTAAATCTCGCGACAAGCTTTTATGTCATATAAATTGTGTAATGACGTTATAAGTTAATAGTTAAAGTTTTAAAAGAAAAGTTTATTTTATTCTTTTTAGCGCAATTAAATAAAAGCTTGTTTTTAAATATATTTTTTTTACTTTTAATTTATTTTTTACTTTTTAGTTATCACTGGACAGGTTTCGCAGTGCCATCTATTGTCGAGAGGCGGTACTAGTCTAATGAATTTATTTGTTATAACTAGCACCAGCAATTTGAATACCTATATAATTTCCTGATTTTACTACACTGCTACCTTTTTACCCGTGAAAGTATGTCAATCCAAAGGGAAAATATTTTTTCTACTATAGAGGGCGCTGTATGGGATGCTATCGGCCAACAGATGGCGCCACAAGTCGCGCTATGGGTTGTTTTGTTGTCAAACGAGATCTATGTCATAAAATTAACGCGAGCGAAGCCGCGAGGAAAAGCTAGTAATAGATTTTAATTCAAAACCGGTATAAAAAGAGCCATGTACCAATGTAAAATGTACCAAGGGTAGGGTCACATTATATTGGTTGCTTAAAGAAGAAGAAGTAACTACAAATTTACGATTTTCAGATTTATTCCTGTACTTGTGCTACATCATCTTGCTTCTTGCCAAATTTCATGATTCTAGGACAACCGGAAGTACCCTATAGGTTTTTGGTCGGAACGGTTTTGTACGAAAAACGGAACACAAACGGCTGTATCGTAATTTTGTTATCATAATATTGTATTGTCATCTGATCTACAGTTTTAAGCAAAATTTCAGCTCAATCGGTCTTCGGGAAGTGGTTCAAATTTACGTTCCAAGATTCCACCCTTACATACATACATACATACATACATACACACATACATACAGGTCAAGTTAAATAAAAGCTTTTAAAATCTGGCTGTCTAACCTTTTATTTAGATTCGAGATCGCCGCCTTGTCAATGAAGGTCGTCAAGATGGCGACCTCGGATCCTCACCATACCACGTTGCCCTTATAAAGTGTATTTTTTTTAGTAAAAAAATTGTGTTCATTAAAAATACTCGACATTGGCGAAATTGTCTAGGTATGTGTTGTTAAGACACGACAGAAACGCCACTAATTAAGAAAGAAAAGAAAAAGGAATTATTTATAGAATAAAATATTTGTGTTCTCAGATACTGCTAAGTAATAATAATATGCTGCTATGCGGTGGCTCGCTGCTGACACAGAGGCACGTGCTGTCCGCTGCCCATTGCTTCATTGACAAGTAAGTGCCCAACATGACCACAACATATACCTCCATTTACATACGTGGCATCCAGCAATAAACCACCTTACATTATGGCAAGTCTAGATAGATAGTATTATTATTTAGTTTGCAAGTGACTAGCTCAGTTCGGTCGTATTTTTGCTTGGTTTACTGAAAAAACTATTCAAAGTTGTCCTATAGAGTACCGTAAATTGTCAATTTATTATATAGCTACTAGCTTTTTTGCCCGCGACATCGTCCGCGTGAAGTTCCGAGCCCGTTTCCATGGGAACCACAATGAATTTCGGGAAAAGCTATAGCCTATGTCACTCCCTGATAATGTTTATACTGGTAAAAGAATTTTTGAAATCGGTCCAGTAGTTTCGGAGCCTATTTAATTCAAACAAACAAACAATTAAATCTTTCCTCTTTATACTATTAGTAGTTATAGATAATATCAGATAATAGTTATTTGTTATGCAAGGCTGCAAAGTATTTTTTTGACGCGAGTACTTAAATTGAAACCTGAGCGTAGCAAGGGTTTCAAAGGTACGAGACGCAGAATAACCTTTGCTGCCGAGCGAAACACTAAATTTTTCACCTCACTACAGCGAGGAAAATCCTAGGTGCAAGAAAAACGCAAATAATATATTAAGTGTTTTTTTTTCCATGCGGTGTCGTGCTGGCCAGTTCGATTATTTTTTTATATTTTTTTTTTATTTTTTTTTTACAGATTTATTTATTTTATTTTTTTATTCTAAAAATAATGTTGGCGCACTGGCATGAAATAAGTATTTATGCATTTTCAGAGGACTGGCGGTATAAAAAATTAAAGAATTTCTATTCTTTAATTTTTTATACCGCCAGTCCTTTGCGCTCAGATTTCGAATGACAAACAGATTCTTTCCGAGCTTGTGAGGTGAAAAATGAGCGCATTTTGTGCCCTAGCGTGGAATAGTAGATTTTACAACAAGTGCACAAAACGAATCATTTCTATCCGAGACTTTCGGCTCGGGGCTGATAGTAATGTCGAGGATAGAAATGGTTTTGTGGACGAGTTATAAACTCTGCTTTTCACTTCGATTGCGAGGAAATAAATAAATAAACGCAAGAAAAACAAGACCCTGTTTCCCATTTCCCGCCGCTTTTTTTTTTAAATCTTACGACTTTGAAATTAGGCTTGGGCTGCAGACCTATACAGCCTACTATTAAATTAATTTTGTAATAAAATAATTTTCTTAAATTAATTAACCTTTACTAAGGCAAGCGCGAAAAAGCGCCATCTAGCCAAATGGCGAAGCACCGCGGATGGGAGCGAAGCAAATCGAAGCATATCGAAGCATGTCAAGAAAAAGCCTTAATAACCTACCGTACTTTAATTAAAAATTTTAATATCTTTTATGACTTAAAAACACATAAGGCAAATAAATTAAAGTAAATATTATAAAATAACAAATTCTATCTCTGAACTTTTTGTTGTGTTTGGCTGTATGGCTTATTTCCTTTGTCTTAATATAGATACATTTATGAGTTTACTTTTCTGCCCTTGTGCACAAAATTCGATTTTGTGCAGCCTATATCCTGCGCAAAAAGCACTTTCTGAGCATGAGAAGTGAAAAGTATTTTTAAAATTAGAACCTTTCTATTCTTTAATTTTTTATACCGCCAGTTCTCTGAAAATGCATAATACTTATTTCATGCCAGTGCGACAACCTTATTTTTAGAATAATCGAACTGGCCAGCACGACACCGCATGAAAAAAAAAACACTTATTAAATATATTATGTATTTGCGTTTTTCTTGCTCCTAGGATTTTCCTCGCTGTAGTGAGGTGAAAAATTTTGTGTTTCGCTCGGCAGCAAAGTTATTCTGCGTCTCGTACCTTTGAAACCCTCGCTACGCTCAGGTTTCAATATAAGTACTCGCGCCAAAAAACAACTCTGCAGCCTTGCATAACAAATAACTATTCTTTTTTTCTTTCAAATCGTCAGATTTTATCACCAAAAACTTCACTCTTTGTTTTATTTTATTTTCTCTACGTTTATTTTATTTGTTCTATAACCTATTGTTTCAAAAGAGTCCTTCTTTTCAGTAATGGTGCACTGTATAATCCCAGATCATTTAGAGTCCGAGCTGGATCAACTTTTCTTAGTTCAGGTAATTTTTTTTACAGTCACCGCATAAAACCATTGCCGTGTCCTTCACCAAGGCCTCAAAAATGAACATTAAACACGAATTTAAGCTTAAGCTTGTTTGCCACTTTACTAGTATAAAAAAAAGAACTGACAGCGTTGCATTTCAATAACATTTGACAAACAAACTAATCTTTTGAAATTTCATAGAATTGAAAATTTCATAAATATTTCGCAATATACTTTTTAAGAAAGTTGTCGTTCTCAACCTGAGGGTTAAATCTGGCCATAATTCTGTAGAAATATTGTAGTTTGCATGCTGTGCATATCTGTAATTGATATGTGAACATATGTAGTGAGTGAGACAATTTTGAATGTGTGAAAAAGATGGTTGCGCCTGCAATGTCGATGTGCATAGATAAATAAAAACTTTTAAAAAACATATTTTAACCTAACCTGCTTGATTGTAAAACTATCAGGTAGATGGCGTGCTCTGCGACGCACGCAGTTTGAAATTTCACCACCATTACTAACCTTCCCGGTAGCTCAGTGGTAAGAGCACTCGGCCGGATATCGAGAGGACGTGGGTTCGAATCCAATCTGGGGGAGAGGTGAAGTTTTTCTTTAAAAAACATTTGGAAAAATATTAATGGCTAGTTGCCTAACAACCTAATAAATAAAACTCCTAAATATTTAAACCTTTTTCTAAACATGTAATTTCCCTATTTTCAGGCGGCAATACAGTTTCAATATCAACCATAATACCCCACGAGAGATACAACCGTTTCACAATGGACAACGACGTGGCTGTGCTGCTGCTATCCTCTCGTCTCACACTCTCCAACCAGATCAGAACCGTAGCTATCTCCCCCCAGGATTATACGGTACCTGATAATTCTTCCGTGGTCCATGTCGGATGGGGGACTACTCATGTAAGTTTTTTTATACTCCTAAAGAAACAGATTAAAAGTCGAGAGCGCCCTAGGCAAGGACCTCATGGGCGGGTGGTCATGTTACAAATTTTAACTAAATATAGCACTGGTAATAATAAACATAGATGACTGTAGTTAGCATTACTATACATATATGTGTTGTGTGGTAGAGGTTTTTATTTGTCTCATTTCATAGCTGGAAGTTTTATATAAGTACCTACACTTGTCACTTTATATTAAAGAGGAGACTGTTTCTGTCACTTCACTCCAAGATAATATTTGTTCGGTGCAGTACAAATGCAACCAAAGACTTTACGCTACATCAGCGTAATTACCTAAAATTCATATTCTAATCAGTGCACATATTGCCATCGGTCGAACCGGGTGCATTCAAACATAAGAAACATAACAAACATAACTTTTAACATTTTTACTTTTTTTTCTAACTTTTAAGAACATTTATTACTGTGGAACTTTTATTAAACTTAATTTTACAATAAAAAATATAAAAAAACACTATGTTCGGGGTGCAAGGTTGCGGTTTAATGGAAATGCCACAAGTTATTGTAAAATTAAGTTTAATAAAAGTTCCACAGTAATAAATGTTCATAAAGTTAGAAAAAAAGTAAAAATGTTAAAAGTTATGTTTGTTATGTTTCTTATGTTTGAATGCACCCGGTTCGACCGATGGCAATATGTGCACTGATTAGAATATGAATTTTAGGTAATTACGCTGATGTAGCGTAAAGTGTTTGGTTGCATTTGTACTGCACCGAACAATATTAGTAGAAAGAATTGTTTCCAAGAGAGGCCAGGAGAGCCTACCTAACTATCGGCGTGAATGAAATATGTGATGAGATTTAAAAAAGCAACAGAACGAACATGGAAATCCATCCAATTTTATGAAATTTTTTATTCGTTTAAAAAATTTCACGCGCCCCTTTGTAACCTCGCGCCCCTAGGCACGTGCCTAGTTCGCCTTAGGGATAATCTGCCTCTGGCCTCGTACCCATAACACAAGCAAGTTATTAGCTTACTTTGGGACCAGTTGGTGCTGTGTAAATTGTGTAAAGTTAATATTTTTTTATTTAATAATAATTAAAATTATCAAAATCAAGGTCTCACGCGTCATCTCGCTCTTTATATCTGCAATGAGCGAGATAGTATGTTTTTTTTTAACAGAAACTTTTAAAAATGTTTTTGTTAAAATAGATTTTCTGATTTACCCTTCAGAGTGCTACAACATCGGAGATACTCCAAGAAGTGACTGTGTACGTAGTGAACCAGAATATTTGCAGTCAAAGATATCGTGAGATCACGAACGACTTGGGGCAGCCTGTCACCATTACTTCTGGAATGATGTGCGCTGGTGTGCTGGACGTTGGTGGTAAGTAAAAACTACTGATCAAATTATTTATCGAGGCGTTTGTTATGTCGTCCTTCAGAGGGCAGGTTATGCCGTTGGCCCCGGCTGTTGTCGAAGGATGAAAGTCGTTAAGCCATTCAGGCGGCTTGGGAACACTAGCCTCCACCAATATGCATTGGAGCGTGGCAGAATATGCTCTAATCCATTTCGATTGAAGGGATGACCTGTTCCCTGCGGTGGAATGTTTTTTTCATTTTTATTTTACAATATAAATAAAAATTAAAATGACAAATAATTCTAAAAAATAAGGTTCTAAATGTCAAATCCACCCTTTAATGTTTCTGGTGCAAAGTTCCTAATTTCCCTCCCTTTATTTTCTTTTTCTTGAGAGTACAATGAGCAGTTATCCAGTAGGTATAATCAGTTGGTTTTTAAAATCAACAAAGGCTGGCGCTAGCATCACTTTTGGTATTGTTGAGGCCAAATATTTAGTCTGTGGCAAGAAAGAACTATATCGAATGTCAATTTGCTTGATAATAAATAAATAATAAATAAGCGGCCACGGTGTGCTGTTCATACCAGTGGAAACCAAGGAAAACATTTTGATTCCACAGGATATTACACTACAAAATCAATGGATTAGGGCTTTAAGATTGAATGTGGACAAGACTGGTGACAAGACTCAAAACTTTTTTAAATAAAAAAATAAAAATAATAAATAAATAAAAATTCTTTTTTCAGTAACAAAGTTTTACATTACTTAGATCTGGGTTGAGTGAGGCCTCCTTTTAAGTATAATATATGTACTGGTGTTAGGACGGATAAATGACGACTTTGTAGCAAGAAGGTCACTCCACACACCCACTCTTCTATTACCAAAAGTGCCGGCTGCGCCATTGGCGAAATAAATGTTGTGTTGATACGAAGATCATTTATTATTTTGACTTTTCAGGACGCGACGCTTGCCAAGGCGACAGTGGCGGCCCCCTGATCTTAGGGAACTCCGTGGTTGGGGTTGTTTCCTTCGGGTTCAACTGTGGTTTTCCACGTTACCCGGGAGTCAACGCGCGAGTGTCCACCTACTCAAACTGGATCACAACAACTGTTAGTCAATACTAATATTATAAAGAAGAAAGAGAAAGGAAAGAGATAGATATGTTTGTTTGCCTTGAATAGGCTCCGAAATTACTGGACTGATTTGAAAAATTCTTTCACCGTCGGGAAGCTACTATCCCCTACTTATACAGAGTTTTCAAGAGATTGTCATTTTAAAAAAAAGCTCTATAGAATAATATGAAAATATGACTTTATCGTAATTATATTTATTAGTATTTTTTGAAAAACATTAACTTGAAGTGGCGGTTCCTTCCCATAAAGCCGAAAAGCCGGGCTTGCCCTACTAAAATACGCAATATAGTATATTAAAAAAAAATGCTTTTTATGCCAATCGATTAAGCTCCTGATTCTTAGTCCCTCCTCAAAAAATAGCAACCCCTTGAAAAATCAAACTATATATTTTTTTAAATTGACATACACTAAAACTGTGCGAAGCTGAGGCGGTCTAGAATATTAATGGGATGATTATGGGTTGATATGATTCACGTTGTATTAAAAATATACCTATTTCATAACTGATGTTCGTGGTTTCACCCGCGGAGAAACCGTTCTTCTCGAACTGAATAAAAAGGATAATTTACGTTGTTCTTTATTTTATTTCATGACACGCATAAGACTCATGGATGTGTGGGTCACATATGACTCCTGAACGTATTCCAGAAGTTCAATATGAGTCGTATGTAGACAGTTTTTAATGACAAAAAAGGTCGTAACTGGTTTTCTTTCGCCATTTTTTTTTTACCTATGGTCATTATGTTTTTGTTCCCGAAATAGTAGTAGTAGATTAATTACAATTCAATCATTTATGACAAGCCTGGTGGTCCATTGGCTAGCGATCGTCACTTAATCCCAAGGGCCGCGGGTTTGAATCCTGCGCAAGGCAAACATTTGTGTGCATGAACATGTCTGTTTGCCTTGGTCTGGATGTTTTTTATGAAGTATTTATTTACAAAAAAGAAGTATTTATGTATATTTATCAGCAATCTAGTACCCATAGTACAAGCTTAGTTACTTAGTTTCAGACTAGATGGCGTTGTGTGATTCGTCCAAGAATATTTATTTATTTATATACTCTCTGACTAGAAAAAGTGCCTGTAAAGACCTATTATCTGAATAAACGTTTAATCTTTGAGTTAAGTTGTTAAACTTGTGTGTTTGTCTTGCAGGTACAGAGGTACAACGCTGGCTCAAAGCCAGAGGGAGTCATCTCGATGGTTATAGCATCCCTAGCAACATATTACATACTCTCTAACAAATACTAAATAAACATTTTGATATTTTTATTATTTAGATTTAGCATAAGTAATGTTTGTAATTGTGAGATCTTAGAATATGTAATGAAAACCAATGGATCCAATATTTCAAAGTGATCACATCTAATTATTATAAAAAGATTAAGTTTGCATTTTTTTGTAACGCAGCTCAAAAACTACTCGACTGATTTAAAAAATTATTTCATTTTTTAGAACGTACGTTAGCCCCGGGTAATATAGGCGATATTATATTTTTTTTAAATTAGGGATCCTTAGTAAACCGGTAATAATTGAAATGTAGATAAGGCAGCGTTGACATCACGATAAAATAATCATAGTTATCTTTATTGCTCAATTGGTACCAGTACTATGGTCTTAAAGAGCAAGCCACACGAAGCTAGGTGGGCTAGCGAGCTAGGCGGGCGAACCCTTACATCATTTCACCTCTTTACATACTTCGGTTCACACCGCGAATTTGTATGGCTTGTATAATGTCCTTCTCTCGCTTCGCCCGCCTAGCGCGCTAGTCCGCCTAGGTGCGGTGTGACTTGCGCTTTATTGTATTGTACCTCTTTTTTAAATGAAAAAACTAAGTTGTATTGTAGAAAATCCATCTCCTCCTGAAGAAAATCAGACTCCACATAGCAAACAACTCGGTTCATGATTGAGTTACTTTCGCATTTATAATTTTAATTATTTTAGTGAGGATGATCCAAAAATGATGTGTAGTTTTGTCTCGTTCTCTCTATCGTTTTAGACGATAGATAAAGAAGGATAGCAATACAATACAGTTGTCAATGTAGGTACCTAATAATGATTTATTTAATCGACAGCGACATCTTTCCGTATATCGATTTTGTGTTATTTATATAAATATGTTATTAAAGTAAGCATCGTTATGAAACTTCATGTCCCAGCAGTGGCATATGACTTAGGATATGCGAACACTTGGGCGAAAATTGCACGGGCTCTGTAAAGTGCTTATTTATAAAATAACTTCCTTTATCGTTGCCCATACATACAAACATAGTTATGTGCCTCATGTATATAATACATTTGATAATAAAAGTATATAAAATGAGAGTAGTTTTTTTTTTCTAAATAGCTTCATTTCCAAACGCTATCCATAGCGTCGTGCGTGGTAGAATGGGCTTTTAAGGTGGTACGTTTCGGTCCGCGCGGGAAATTCAAATTTTGGGTTTTTTTTACAAATTGCATCTTAATCATTGATAGAATTTTCATGAAAATTGGTTTGGCGACAACAAATACAATATATCTACAGAATAATCATCATATAAATTATAATTATTGGCTCTTCTCATTATGAATGTTTATAGGGAAAAAGATGCATCGACAGACATTCATAATAAGAAGAGCTAAAATTTATAATTTATTTGATAATTATTCAGTAGATATATTGTATTTGTTGCCAAATCAATTTTCACGAAAATTCTATCAATGATTGAGATGCAATTTGTAAAAAACCCCAAAAAGTTTGAATTTCCCGAGCGGACCGAAACGTACCTTAATGTGCATTATATTATGCATAAGGCCTCTTGTACACGCTAAGAAAAGTCGCCGGGCCTACGCAAGAATTCGTGTCGTTTCTAAACACGACGTGTACACTGCGCCGGCGATGAATAAGAAAATAATCTGGTCTGCGCTAGACACGACGCGCGAGGTTTTGCTGCGGTGCGGTGGGGGCGGGGTAGCTCAGGTCAATCAGGTAGAAAATGAATAACAGACGTGTCTAGTCTATCACACCCTACGAACGACTGCCCGAAAACAATCTTATCGTTTACACGTTCATATTTGTCTTGTCTGCAGCAGACACGATAAGTTTTCTGGCCGACAAGATTCTTGGCGTTTACACGATGAATCTGTCCTATCTGCAGCAGTCACGGCGACTTTTCTTAGCGTGTATAAGAGCCTTAGAGGTGAAACAAAAAAAACGCAATAGATTTTGTGCCATATCTTTATTTTTCAGTTAAACAAAACATTATTGCATAATTTCATCACAATGAATTCAATCACAAACATTTAATTCGTAATATCTACTCAAAAATATAACTACGAGAAGAAAATACAAAATATTCCAAAATTCAGATCCGATTTGGAAAATAAAGGGAAATTAGGAATGTAAAGTGCAGTAAATATTCTAAATTCATATCAAACAGTATAATCACGCTATTAGCATATTGGAGCAAGACTTTATAGAGTCCTGGCTGAGCGACTGAATTCTCAAACCTTTTGGACTTAGAGAGCTGAAATTTTGCAGAGGTTAGCTTATGTTGTAAACAATAAAGGTGCATTTTTGCGGTACGGATTGTAAATTATTTATTAGATTGTAAATTAACCAACCATAGTGCTGGAAATCTCCACAGTACCGCGTCAGTGGAAATACACTACCTGATATATTTCAAAATTTACCAAAAGAAGCGAGATGCAAGACGAACAAGGAAATTACAAAGGGACCTTTCTAATATTGGAACAGAAAGAGCTAATTACTAACAATAATTTCCGGTTTATTGCCTGTTTTTGGAAATAAATAAAAATCGTAATTTTAATTGTAATTTAAACACACGGTAAGTATTAACGATATTTTACAAAAGATAATTTATTTTTATTTTTGTACCGTTTTATAGAGACTTATATCGGTCGCAAAGTCTAATATATGCTTTATGCTAAAGATCATAGAATCGAGATTCGCTTACCTTGCCCCAATATGCTAATGTCGTCAGAATAAAAAATATACATTCTTTTAATAGAATAAACTAATTTATATCAAAAGTTAGAATTTGGTCAGTGTCTAGAAAGTCTAGATATATTACGGGCATAGCTAGGACGAATAGGGGAAGGCTAGACTAAAGAAAAAAAACATAGGGACAGTCAGCAAAAGAAGTAGATTAACACTGTCATATCAAAGCTTCAACCAACTGATAATAACTGACAATATTTTTGATAGAGATTTCACCTCGCTCCAGGTGGGATTCGAACCTACGTCCTTTCAATATCCGGCCGAGTGCTCTGTCTATAATTACCAATCGCAACAGCTGAGTATGAAATGGTACTAGTCAATCTATTTTTGTTGCCGACTGCACATTCTGCATAAGAAAGAGATAGATTCATCGAAGGAATGAATGTGTGAGTGAGACAAATTAACATTAAAAACTACATATGAGTGAGGGGCCAACCCAATCCTCGCTATACCCTTGAAAATATTTAAATATAATATACTTATTAAGTTAAAACAATTTTAAAACTATTTCGAAGCATGACAGTTGGTATATTCTCAGTATTGCCAGTGGCGTAGTGCCATGGGACTACTGGTTTCGTTTCCCAGAAGTTCTGAAACAATTTGGCCTACATTATCGACCCTGCTGTTTCTATTTTTGCAAATGGAACTCCTGGGATTAAAATTACTAGTAGTCCAGTTAGAACCTCTGGGATAAATATACCAATAGTCCCATGGGACTCCACAGGTACTAGTGGGAATACACGTTACAGAAATATGATTTGTTGATAGATGTTCGTACTATTTGTCTAACATAGAATAGTGAATAAAATGTATGAAAGTATATTCCGGCCTATTAATACTTAGCACATGTTTTCCAGTGAAATTCAATGATGTTTGAACTAGATCTCATACCTTATTGTGGTAACACAACACTGCATAATTTTTAGAAATAAAACGACTTGTGATCGATTGATATATCAATGGTTGATTTTAATGACTGAATTTAAAAATCGTTACAAAATGTTCAGACATTTGCTAGGAGTTTTCATGCTTAGTAAACAAAACATATTATATAATATTTAATAACGTATACGGTATAATTGCAACAATGGGAATGTTATCGAAAAAGCCGACGTCAAAAGCAACTTCACATAGTTTATACATTTAAAATGTTTTGTCCTAAATGACTGACGGACGCACAGCCTAAACAGCAGATCGTATGTACCCGAAACATGGAGGTTGATTCGAGATCGCCGCCTTGTCAACGAAGGTCGTCTAATGGCGACCTCGGTTCCTAACCGTACAACGTTGCCTTTTTAAAGTGTACTTTTTTTGTTAGTGTTCATTTAAAATACTCGACATTGGCGAAATTCTCTATGTGTCGTCGTTACGACAGGACAGAAACGCCATTAATTAAGACAAAAAAAAACTTGTGATCCTTGTATAACATAGACATCCGATAAAGGATTTCCCGAAATATTTCGCTAGTCTTTACATATAAAATATATTGCTCTGAATGACTGACCGGTCAAAAATTAAGCATAAAAGCCATAATGAGTGAGCGGGACGGATATCGCAAAGTAAGCAAGAAAGAGAATAGGTTATATGAGCTCTTAATTTCTTTTACCAGTGGCCATTTTGCTTTTGTTTCCGAAATGGTGGTAGTTTATAGAGTACATTTAATTTATTCAAATCAATTATTATTTGTACACTTCGACAAGAGAAGTGGTTATGAGGGCCTAGTCACTGAATAAATGCATATATCTTTATCTTTTAAATATGTGACTTTTAATAGTGAAGTTGAGTCTGTCGCCAGCTTGATTAGTATCTGAAAAACAATAATAAAAACAACCGCAAAAACAATTATGTACACACCAACAAATAACTCGAAATCGTAATATTTGGCAATTGTTTTTACACTTTATAAATTTTATAATGGCACTTAATTTAAAAAAGAATTGTACAATAACATTGTAATTTTAAAAATTCATGAAATATATTTAAAAGCTATGTTAATCTATTTAAATGGAAAAATGATTTTATACACTCATAGATTGCTTAACCACTTGACAGACGTATCAATCAGATAAATTGACAGCAATTTTTTGACAAGTTTTTTTTTTATCAGAGATGCTTTCTGTAAGGCCTCAAGTCTGCAGTCACAAACACGGCGGCGCGACTCTAAATGTATAGGTTTATATGGGACTGGCCACGAAGGTAGCGGCGCGATTCGCTACTGCCTTGGTACCCTCGGCCTAAGTGGTTGTAACAAGTTTTTATTTTTGAAATGTTTTTTAATATATTTACTGATAGGACATATTTTCCTATTATTATTGTATATTATATTATTTTGAACCTTATCGCTAACAAAATAAGGATCAATATTGCAAAGAGTTTATTTATGACGGAGAAAACTCTTAAAGTTATTAGTATAAAACAATTTCACAAAGAAATCGATGAATATTCGTAATTTGTCATTTTATTTTACGTAAATATATTTAATGAAGTTTGTTTGATAGTGCTAATCTCTAAAACCAGTCAGTTTCTAGTTTTAACATATATTTATATTCTGACAGAGTTTCTTTAGGTATTCCTTCTCGTCAATGGTAATTTCTAAGTGCTGGTAGATTATAAAATATCTAACATTGTAAATGACGTGTCTAAGTGACCTCGAGGGCCCACAGAGTAAAGATGTTTTGGCTTTTGACTTGATTTAACATATATTTTCCTATAGGAAATCATCTAATATATACTTTTAAAAAGGTAATATATAAAACCATTTTTACATAACTGCGGTATCAACTACCCATCACGTTAGAGAGAAAAAACACATTATCAGTAAAATCTCCGTCCCATAGGGTCATATACCTAATTCCATACATTATAAAAATTCCACCATACAACTAAGACTTTTATTCAAACTCCTAAGTTGCAAATGGACATCGACCTCCACTTCCACTGCTGGGATGTCGGTCTCAATAATATGGATGGAGAACGTACTTCAACCCATCCAAATACAGACTAAGATTATCGTTGCTTTATTTATTACGGACACTCTTAAAGCAAATACAATCTATAAAATAATATTAACTTGGGATATTTCACAAGTACTTAAGAGTACGTGTGTCGTTGTAAAAACGTCAAATATTACAGTGTAGGGTAAAAGTTTGGTATTCTTGAAAATGACTACTATTTAACTGACAGATAGGTTCGTTGGAAGTTATCAGTTATAAAACCCTTTAGTTTCAAAGGTGAAGTACGATTTTATACATTGATTTTTCTTTTTTGATAACTTCAGATGTCCATTTGCAAGTTAGATGTTTTAAAAGTTAATAACAGTGTCAGAACGATAACATTTCTACTAACAGTATAGAGATAAAATTCAGATCTTACAGACAAATTAAATAAATTCTTAATAGTTATCTAAGTAGGTAACGGATCTTGAGCTAACTACATTACACTTTGTCTAAAGAGAGAGGAGCTTAAATAACGAGAAAGTTAAAAAGATAACATAAGTACATTTGTTAAAAGTTTTTTTAAGTAGGTGAGAAATATGTGAAAATAATATGCTTTACCTTATGAAGAAAGCATATATTTTTTTTAAATATAAGCTCCTGCAGTAACATTTATTCTATGAACACATAAAACGAATATTTGTTCATAACATTGAGATAAGAACCGCAAAACATATGTAACATACCGTAATTAGATATACCTTTGTTCAATGTCTAAGTTATAACAAGTCTAAACTAAGTAAAAACCGGTAGACTTATTTTTGAAATCGTTTCGGAAATATTACACAGGTAATATTACTATTTTAGAGAAAAATTACGTCATTTTGGGCAAAAACTAACGCTGTAAAAATGCATGAATACTGCTTTCTGTCAAAAACTGAAAGAATTCAGATTTTTTAAAATTTATCTTTATTTATTTTTATAAAGTTTGAGTTTGTGTGGGAAACAATTCAAAAAGTTAAATAAAATAAAGCGACGAGTCAAGGATTAGATTTTTTTAAAGTTTAAGCAAAAACTACTAGATCTAATTTAAATAATAATTAATATTTCAGGATCTCTGAAAAAGGTTCCGCCTTTTCGACAATAAGGACGAAAAGTCACATTGGACACTATTGGGTAATAAAGTGTCCACAAAATGTTAGAAAACATTGCAGATGACAGCGAATTTAAATTTGGTAAAAACTAGTTGTATCAACGTCCTAATTCCACAAATAAGTCATCCGGTTCTATCACCAATATTCGTCAAAGGCTACCCCAAATTTTAAGTAGGAGATATCTAACTACTAATTAAATTCCATGGCTAATCACTCTCTAAACCTCTATCATATAGATATGTTACAGTCACTATTTGTTTCTTATTTGTTTAACATGAAGGTTTTGTTTTAGCGCAGAGTGAGCCTATAATACGCTATGCCTTCGTGCAATCGAAACTGTGTGTACAGCTGTCAAAATTATATACAGGATGACAGGTGTGAGATTGACAAAAACCTGTCACCCTGTATATAAAGCAATATTGTTTAAAACTTTTTAACCTATTTTTTTAAGTTAAAAAGAAAAATAAGTGATTTTTATTTATTTATTTAATATTTCTTTTGCGATGCCCGCCCACGTCCGAGAACCGGTGATAGATTTTTGTTATCCTTGTTTCTCATTGACGAGAGAAAAGGATAGGAATATAAAATCGGTCGGAAAGTCGGAAGTGGGTCGGCGTTAAGCAGTTTCCAACCCAATGTTTTAAACGGTTGAGCATAGTCTTAAAAGAAATAAAAAGAATACGAAATTCACTTACTTTTTTTTGAGCTTATTGTACATGTATTTCACTTTTCATTAGTATTAAATGTGGTACATTTTGAAAAAGTCAATATTTACTAATAAATATTTGCTATTTACTAATATTTGCTTTTCAATACATTTGATAACACTCTCAACGATAGAATTAAATAATCGCAAGGCGAAAATTCGAATTTCACATGGTAACAGTCAGCAAAAAAGAACTATGTTCTGAATTTAGTTGCTGCAAGTATAATGCTGCTGACCGTACTAAAACTACGAGTTATTTGACACAAATATTTATTGTATCTGTACCCATTTGGACTAAAAACTACTTCTCACAACTATAAAACGAAAATGTAAGACAAAATTCCTGTAAATTCCAATTTTTCCATAAACTTGATAATTATTTATTTTCTTCTTCTTTCTCTACTTGTCACAATATGTTTTAAATGCGTGTTAGTCAGATGTCTTGTTTTCATGCAATGTCACTTGTCTTAACGTACTGTCAACGACGACAGTCGGTATCAACAGCTCATGTATTTTTTAAACCAATCCAATTACTGACTGATGTAACCATTGCTTACTTTGAGCGAGACGAGCAACAATGACTTAACGCTTCTCGTTAAATAGTCTATATCAAAATTTGACACAAGAATTTTGACTTATAATGAGTTGCACAGACGCATCAAAAAATTCTTAAATTCTCATATCTATAACATCTTTAAAAATAAGATAATAGATATTTCTATCCTCAGGCTGTCTCTTTTTCTCGTTCCTAACTTGACAGTGACAGCAATAATGTGCCGATAACTTTAAAATGCGCTCCGTCAACTACACAAATAAATACATATTTCTATTTCACAAGCTGTCTGTTTTCCTCATTTCTAATATGATAGTGACAGCTATAATGTATCGTTAACTTTATAATGCGTTCTTTCAACTCATTATTAACCATCTTTATTTTAAGGTTGCGTTCTGTTTTCAAACAGACAATTGTCAATTTGTCGTGTTCTAATTGGAAATTAGAGAATTTTTATTCTTAACACAGTTACATTAAAATTGAAATCTCATTGTGCGATACAAGGTACCAAAATTGAGTTAGAATGTGACACGCTATATCTTTTTTCTCTTTCTAGCCATTCCTTATACGGAATAGGAATGTATAAATCGGCTAAGCTTTAAGACAAGATACTGTATTTTTTGGTGATCATAATGGTATGATATAATTTTGGCAAATATTTTTTTATAATATGTGGATCTATTCTCGTGATAAAAACAATTAAAATTGAGTATCAATCTCAGATGCCATCTTACTCTTAACAAATATAAAACGAGCGACAGAGCACTTGAGATCGAAACTATATTTAAACTCTTTTTATTACGAGAATGGTGCTGCTGTTTTTAGGTGACCATAAATGTATGATTTGTCAAAAGAATTACTCTTAAAGCTATAGAAATTAAATTAAGTTTCGTATGCATAAATTAAATAGTCGAAATAATAGCGTGTCACCTTTGGCTGAGTGGCGGCGTGTCGCTTACGGTGGCAGGTTCAATTGCAAGTTCTGGAGGTACGCCGAGGTTGAATTTAACAGGCCAATGCGTTGTTTTTGTTTTCTTTGTTCTGTCATCTGTTTAAAACAAAAATATGTTTTATTTTTTAGTATTTGCTCTGTACTAAAACTTTTTGCATACGTGACGGCATAATTCCTTGGACGGGGACGTTATTTTTATGTGTGAAAAAAGCGACGTTCTTATCCCGTCACGTATATAGCAACATGTTTGTTCATGTTTCAATAAAGTAATAAGTCGATAAATCGTAAATAATATTATGTTGTATGAGTTGCGTTGAGAGTGCGCGTGTTTTGTAGATGGCCTCGCACGCTTGTCATATGTGCGTGTACGTGTACGTGTCCGATGTGCGAGTACGTACCTGGTCCCGCAGTTCGGCCAGCAGCTCCGTGAGCGTGCGTACGGCGCAGTTGGCGCGCTCGAGCTGCGCTTGCAGCGCCCGCAGCTCCAGCTCGCCGCCTTCGCCTTCGCCCCCACCCACCAGAGACAGGGCGCGAAGCCGCGGAAACCAGTCCAGGTTACTGGACTGCGATCACACAAATTTTACTATTTAGTACTCCTTAATAAATCCTTATAAATAAGAGGTTTGGTTAAATAACTCATAACACTTAGATCTCAGATTTACGCATCTGTCATATTGCGATCCTGCCATTTGCTAATCTGTCTTTTTACGACTCACCATTTGTGACAATGTACTAATCGAGTACGACCGAGACATTGATAATTTGTTAATGTCATTTTGCGTATCTGACATTTCACGCCTAAATCGTTCGTCTCAGGACTTAAGACTCTTGATACAGGAACCTACTCGATTCTGCGATCCATTTGCGAATTATTTATTGGTTGAGTAAATTGAGCAAGAGAAAAATCATTCATTCTCTGTGAGGTACTCTTCATAATCATAATTTAACCAGGCGGAAAACAGATTAAAATTACTAAAACCTTGAATACCAAACAAAGTTCTGAACATTTTCAAGAAATAAAATATGATACACAGAAAACATGTGGGTCAAAAATGATGCTTACATAAATGACCCTGTGCATCTGTGTGTCCCCGCTCTCTACGAAATGGTTACCTTGATCATGGAGTGCACGTAGCTCTCGGGCCCCGTGAACTCCGTGGGGTCCTTGACCCGCACCAGCACCATGAAGTATAGATAGTGCCACATATTATGTTCATTTTTGATGTGTTCCTCGAATGAGACGGTCTTGTTGTCAAAGGCTGACCTGTTCAACCCTGCAACCACAATAATAATATCAGAGAAATATTATTTATTACATTAATTTGTAAAGTTCTTTCGAATCGTCGCATTTACCATCAGTTCTAACGGCAGATTTGTACTAAGAACTGACAAAAACTTAGCGTTTTTAAATAAAGAAGATTTTCTCTCGCAGAAATTATTGCAAAATTGTTTACTTATGATAAAAGTTTCTGCATTAATCGTGAGGAATTTGGGGATAATATTACCAATTTTCAATACACAACAAAGATATAAAACTAAGTAGACCAGTATATGTGCAACAAGGCGTCCTTATATATTACTAAAAAAAAGAACATACCACATATAAAACAGGTGTTCTTGAGTATAAGCTCTTTCTGCTGCTTCTCGCTACGCAGGTCTGCGAAGGTGTCGATGATGACACCGAAGATCAGGTTGAGGACAATGATGATGACCACGAAGAAGAAGAGCAGGTCGTATACGACGCGCGCCACAAACAAGGGTTCCTGAGGAATAAAACAGATGATGTTTAAGAGATATGAAGAGTAATTGATATATTCAGGGCATATTAGGGTACTGACGAAGGAGGCAGGCGCGCGCAGGATGTCTCCGATGCCGCCGCCGTTGCGCAGCCCCTGGTTGAGGGTGGTGACGATGCACATGATGAGCGAGTCGCAGCTGCGCTCGCGCAACTCGCCGCCCACCGACACGAAGCGCCCCGAGCGGCTGCAGCGCCGCTCTTGCCCCTCGCCCTGCAGGTACTTGCCGGCGGCCGAGTCCGAGCATTTGTCCCACTCGAAGCGTGGGTCCTCGTCGTCTGGAAGTTGACAAAATATTACATTTTATAACTGTAGTAGACTAACAGTAGCCCATTACGCTTCCAAGCATTCCTATCGTTTGCCAGTTCTCGACAATCGCCGCAAAACGCAGTCATGTCATCCGACCATCGCATCCTCTGGCTTTTTCCGTCAAACCCACCTTTCTGATTTTATACAACATACATAGCCCGCCCAGTCCCACTTCAGTTTAGACAATTTCTGTTATTTGAGTAATACAACGCAGTGGAATAAATGACTGAAAATAAATTAATTACCGTCTAATCTGTCGACGCTGACGAGGAAGTGGTCCCTGAAGAACATGTAGCCTACGATGGAGAACATATACACCAGCACCAGCGCCAGTACGGCCGTCAATAAGATGGACCGCCCGTTGCGTGTCACTGATCGCATAACGTTTAATAATGTCTCCTCTCGGTACACAATATCAAGAAGCTGAAATTGAAAAAAAAATGTTTACACTAATAGTACTTTCAGGCGAAAAAAAAATAAGACTATAGAAAACAGTTTTTGTATGTAAATTACAGCCAGTTTGTAAAACGAAAATAATAATTGCACTTTGTTGTTACACTGGCGTTCGGCCGGTGTCGGCGTTGTCTGTCTCTTTTTTTCTTTTTTAGTGTGACATTGACAGCCATAATCTAATGTGACATTTATTTAAAAATGGTTTTGATCAATTCACCGTAAGTAAGACAATGATGCTAATTCTGTTGTACATTTAACTAGACTAAACTAATTTTGACAGGACTATAAGTGTTGCTATCCTTGTCACTAATTGTAAACCAAGGAAGGACAACAACACCTTTGGTCCTGTCAAAATTAGTTTAGTCTATGTACGACAGAATTAGCACCAATGGCCATCGACTTCTCAACATGTCTTCCCAAATATTGGCGTGAAAAGCATTTCTTGTAAATCTACTTGCAAAAATGTTTTTTTTTTTATAAATAAATAATTTTAAAGAAAGAAAATAATTTATTCAACGTCTTACTAACTTACAAAAAAAAACTATTTTCTATGAAATGAAATGAAATGAAATAGTTTATTTCAGAAATTAGACCTTCACAGGCACTTTTTCTTGTCATTTACAACATGTTTAAATAAAATAAAATAAAGGTATGGTTTGTATTATAGATCTTTTTTCATTTAGCCTTTAAATAAGTTTCAGATAGATGGGCCATCTATAACTAATCATCACTTTTTGAAACCTAGACATTGAATGTCTTACCAGAACGGAAAAGAAGAACGGATGACAGCATATGCCAAGGAAACAGAAGCCGAGGTACACACTGTGATAGAGAAGCTCCGGATCGGTGAGCACGTTCCGCGTCGACTTGGACAATGTGCCCTGGTTGCCCATGATGCTGACCAAATGAATGCCCTTCACCACAATCTGCAAATACAAAGTATATTTGATATCGACACCCTGATGTAATGGTATTTGTATTTTATGTACTACAGTAGCGCCTGTATTGATTTGAGCAATAAGGCCGCCTTATTGCATATACACTTGTCTTGTTTGTAACTTTTACTGTTTACAGTATCACTGTGTTTTTTGCAAATAAAGCTTATTCTATCTATCTATCTATATCAGACTTCTGATGAAATCCTACGGAAATCGCGTACTTTTTGGGATAAATAGTATTTTATGTGTTAATCTCAGGTATTAGCTGGAGTGGTAGAGCAATTATTATGAAATGGGCTTGCTCGACCGGGGAAGTACCACCCTCTCACAGAATATCGACGTGAAGCAGCAATGCGTTTCGTTCGGTGAGTGAGAGATCCGGAAGCCCAACTCCTTTCCTATCCCCTCTTTCCCCCGTCTTCTTTCCCTTCCCTTCCTCCTTCCTTTCATCGAACCCCCTTGGTGGACAACGCATTGGTTGCGCCCCTGGTGTTACTGATGTTCATAGGCGGCGGTGACCGCTTTCCATCTGGTGGCCCGCTTGCTTGTTTGTTTGCTGTATGACATAAAAAAAAATACAAAAAAAAATAGCTACCTACATACCAAATATCATAAATATTGGCCCAGCCATTTGAGCGTGAAGAAGTAACAAATATAATATAAAATGTAGGGTCTCACTGTCAGCATCCCGAGGCACCAAAGCGTGGGTTCGGGTCCGGCGGAGAAGATGAGCCGCACGATGCCGGACGCCAGCAGCGCGCGCACTCCTGAGGAGCGCGGCAGCCAGGAGACCAGCGCCGCGGCGATGGCCGACGTCACCCACACCACCAGCGACAGGTGCTGGCCTAGTTCTGCCAGGCGGAGAACTTCGACTAATTAATTACGCATCCACGACTATTTTCTGTTATACATTCTAATTGTAAAAATAAAACATAATTTATGCATAGTGGATACACTTTCGCAAGTCAATATTTTTGAAGTGAAAACTTCTTTAGCGGCGCTAAAAAATGTTAAACTAGCGTCAGATATCGCGTCAGATCCGTAGCCTTATCGAAAAAGCGTAAGACGTATGGAGAGGACGTAGATGTTTAAGTTTTCTCTTCTGCCGGCACTCCCGGAGTGCAACCCGTCCTTTTTTATTATATTAGCACTTCCGACGAGAATGACATGTCGAGAAGTGCCGCAAGAAACTCAACAGTTAATACTTGTAACTTACTGTAACTTTTATTACTTGGTACTATTTGAAAAGAGTTAGTGATAAGTTTCCTACCAGTTCTTTGTATGTTGCCAGTTAAAAATTGTGATGCTTCAAAAGAGCTTGTACTAGGCCAATTTGAATTAAAATATTGAACTTCGATTAATACTTACTTGGATTTTCGTCTTGGAATGGGTAGAAGAACGCTACTATGACGTTTATCAAAACAGCGAAGTTGAACAATATATTACTCCACAGCGACATGTAGGACGACACCCAGAACAGAAAAGGTTGCCCTGAAGGAAAGTAACGTAAATGTTATTATAAATAATGGTTATATAAATAAATAGTTATTATAAAACGCACATTATATAGGTAAAAGTTATTTATAATATGTATCCTCGTTTTGCGGTTTCGATGGGGTTGCCATACTTGCCATGTCCTTGTGGACCCATACCCCTTAAAAAATAAAAAATTTACACAATTCACACGGCGGCATCCGGTACTCACCACGTAGCTTTTTCTGCCACTTCATTTCATGAAACAAGTTGTCAAGTCTCGCAAAGAAATCGGCAACCTGCACACAAATAAAGGAATTAAAAACTTATCGTAGTTTTTTTTACAATACGTTGTTGACAATCCAATGAAGTCTTCAGTAATTAACAGTACAAGGGAAAAAACTATAGAAAATATTTGGTTTTCAAAGTTGATGGGAGTCAAAATAAATCATTGGCTTTTCTCACACCTTGGCTTTCAAACGCCCAAAGTAGCGGGGCTTAGAGCCCTAGCACACGGCGTATTTTAAACGCGCAGACGACGCGCGTTTCAGGAACGCGCATTTTCTGCGCCGTAGATGCCTCGATTTGCGTTTGTAAAATGCGATTGCGCGTAAAACGCAATACAAACGCGCGTGTGAAGCGCGTTCGAAACTCGTTTGAAGCGCGTACAAAAGGGCGGAGGAGGGGCAGGGGAGGGGTACGCCATTGTCCGATTGACGAGGAGACTCTGCTCAAATCGCGGAAGGTACGAGCGACTACAGCGCGTCTATCGCTGTATCTGCGCGTATACGCGCAGTAGACGCGCGGTTCACGATCGCTCCATGTGCTTAGAGCCACAGCACACGGCGTATTTTAAACGCGCAGATGACGCCTATCGTCATCCAAGGCGGTGTTGCAATCATTCCATAGTGACGTCTAACATACAAAGAACTCAATGTAGCACGAAACTCAATGTGGCTCTTAGGTTACAAGGTTGCGTTCGAATCTCGCTTGAAGTGCGTATACGCGCGTTATCTGCGCGTCGTCTGCGCGTTTAAAATACGCCGTGTGCTAGGGGCCTTACGTTTGACGCAGCTTCTTTACATACTGAAGAAGTTTGGTTTTAAACAGTGTAACCGTGCGAGACTCGCTGTGACCTTTGTTTAAAACTGCATTTATAACGTTGTACCGCAGCGCAGTAAATTTAAATAGCCTTGATGTTTAGTAGAATTTCTGACCTAGACAAAAAAAATGAAGAATCAGAGCCATACCTTGCTGCCCTGGTCATCCCGCTCCGCGCTTTGCAGCACTCTGTGCTTACTATCGGCAGGCAGATATTCGCAGATTTCTGGAATCGGGAATACAATTTGCTCCATACTGCGGTCCGTTCGGACTATCTGTAATTTGGATTTTAATTTAATATAGTGATTAAAATTCTTCGACTTATTACAAAGTGTGTATAACAGAAAAGGTATATGCAGTTTAGGGTGGTCACATACATAAACAATGTATTTAAATGAATACCTATTATGATTTTTTATTTTTAAAGTTGCTTTGTAAAAAATATTTCTGAGATATTTTTAATGTAAAAATTCATTCTCAAGGTGGTGGGAGATGGGATTCAAAGCTACGGCCTAGAGCTCGATCGAGTGCTCTTCACACTACCAGGAAGGTTTGTAATAAAGGCGTTTTTTACTTCTATGAACTGTCGTAAAGTAGGTGACGCTATTTACCCTCTATTACATATTGATACCGTGATAGTTCCAGTTGTGGTACTCGACCGAGTATCCAAAGGTCTTGGGTCCGAGTATATCAAGAAAATATTTTAGGAATAATGAATATAAGTGACGCACCTCTATCTGCGCCGTGTGAGTCCGGTAGTACTGCAGGGCAGGCGCATTTCGACCAGCCGGCGAGGCCCGCACGAGCGCCGCCAGCTCCTTGTTATGCGCCGCCAGTTGGTGGCACAGAATGTAGATGTTGTGCCCGACCTGCGCACAGGAGACGCGTTCATGGAGGTCAAATAAAGACCGCTCAAATCGGAGCAGCCCGTCTGGGGAAGGACCTTACAGAAGATCGTAGCCAAATAGCATTGGTCTCGGCCATGTTATGTTCCTACGGTGAGTGAGGTCTCCAGAGCTCCACTTGCGGGGTACCCCCGGTATTGCAAGCGTCTATAGGCTACGGTGACGGCTTACCATCAAGCCGACCGTATGCTTGTTTGACAACTTTGTGGCATAAAAAAAAGACAAACTGACAGTTTTTTGTCAGTTCAAGTATGAGTTTGACGTTTCTTAATTGGCAAATAGCCTATTCGGGATTTTATAGCAAGTGGTGTGAAGTTGTGAGTCGCGGTAGCTCTTTGAATGTGTAATCTGTTAGGTTATTAGAAAATTGCTTCGATCATATACAACAGTGGATACAGCACGTCATACATTAACAAAGCTTAAACTTGGTACATGTATTGAAATTCACCTTATTGTGCTTCGACTGGCTCTGTCTATATACATTTCCGCTGACACCTGTCTTTTAAATGTCTTCAGTCATTAAGCAGTAATGTAAAACAAATAGTCAGTGTCAGATCACGCGTCACTGAATACAAAGTCCGCTACGGGTGCGTTTTAGCGGAGTTTGAAGTGTGCCACGGACTCTATTGCCATGCCTTATACATGTTGTATATGATCGAAGGAAAATTGAATAAATGAAATAAAATGAACAAAACATTTATGTAAAAACCAAGTATTGACCTCTTTAGGGGAAACACCCTGTACAGGCGCGTCATCCTCACAGTCGGAGTCCGCGTCCATAGCGTGTTCCTGGTGGAAGGCCGAGCACGCAACGTCTACCTGCAAGGCAATGTACAACTCATCATTTTGGTTATTTTGAAAATGTCATGTGTCTTTTTTATAATTTAAGAGAACTTTAGTCACAAGTCCAGAGAATTCCGGAAAACTTGTCTTTAAATAAACTACAAAGAAATTTACATGCAATTATACAGACAGCCCGGTGGCGCGTTGGTAACTCTGCTTTCGGTACCTGCGCCCCCTGGTGCCGGGCTCGACCCAGGACCAAAATTTATGTGATGGCATTTGTGTCTAGAGTTTGGGTGTGTTCTATGTATTTTTAGTATACATTATTATTATTTATTTTTAGTATTTTTACACCAAAAGCCACAAAATCGTCCAGCCAGTCGGCTGCTGATATTTTGTGGCTTTTAGTTTCTTGGCGGACTCCGCCGCCGCTCCCGCACTACTACTCGTACCGTGAAGATGTGACGGGGCAAGTGTGTCAACGCGTGTCGCGTCCCACACCAAGGCCCGTCCCATACTCCACGGTATGAGGGACATTCCGTCTGGCCTCTTGCTCTTACCATCGTCACGTGCGATGCCGTTCGGCTCAATAATTAGTATTTTAGTTTACAATAATAATAAACGGTGTCTGTTACCCACAATACAAGCAGATTATGCCTAAATCTCGGAAACCGCTTACTTCTAACCCCCTATTGATGACGCTTAATTTGTTACACCTGACCACTCATAAAGATTTTGTACCAAAAACCTGTCATTCTGTTTCAGTGAATTACTTACCAGTTGCTTAGGATTCATATTATACAGTATCCTCTCGGCGTTATTCTCAGAGTCGTTCCGGGATTCCATGATGGCGAGTAGCAGTTTGGACGCATTGTTCTTGAGCTCTAAGACCAGATCCATACGCGTCTTACCGAGGGGGTTGATATCGTTCAATATCAACGCAGTTATAATATCGAGCCCGTTACTCTCATGTGTTGCTATGCAGTTTTGATTATCGTGACATGGACCTGAAAGATGTAAGATAAATAAAAATTAATCGTCTAATTTTGCGAGTAAATGCGCGAATGAATCCGTATTGCTACATTAATTTTGAATCTATGGTAATTTGAGTTTCAATTCTGTATAACTCCAATTTAAATGCTAATTCGTACCCTTGAAATTTTATACTTAATTTGGTTGTATGCTAACCAAATAAAGCATAAAATTTATTTTAAAAAAACATTAAAATGTACGTCAAAGCTGGAGCCACGTAACGCAATCTTCCCACTACAAAAAGCTGTGAGATCTTGTGTAAAATCTGATATAGTGATAGGCTGATAAATTTAGATATCTTTATAACTACTTAACGATATACAGCTACTTTTATCTATATATATACAATTCAACTATATTATAGTTAAGCCATTCAGGACTTTGAATTTAAGTTTGATTTTGAGCCCAAACCGCTGGGTCTAGAGATTCCAAATTTGGAATGTAAGTTCCTTACGACGCTAGACGTCATAAGGAACTTACATTCCAAATTTGGTGTACTAAGAAAGGATTTTTCAAAACTCCCACGGGTAAGCGAGATATACGCAAACGAAATTGCGATTATTTTACTAGTTAAAAATAAAATCCAAATCAATTCAATCCAAAGTCAAATATTTTATTCAAACATATTACAAGCTCTTACGAATCGCCATATTTTTTTCTACCACCAGTTCAGACGGCAGATTTGTACTAAGAACTGGTAAGAAACTTAGCACTTGCTCTTTTAAAATGGTAATTAACTAGTTACCTTGGCAATACTCAGTGAGTGTTTCCAAGGTCTGGTTGATAAGTGCAACGTTGCCCTCATTGATGTACAGCCCCAGTAGCCCTAAACCTCCGGTAGTGGAGCCACAGATGCAGTCCAAGAACATCAGCGTTTCAGATACAAGGTTGTAGTTCGACTTGTTGTTCTGGTTTCGTAGTAGGTTCTGGAAAAATAAATCGTGGGTGACTAAGCGAAGAGCCAATTCGTCGCGTGTTTAAATCTAGGTGACCTGGAGATGCAGGTGGAATATAATTATAATTTTTATCTTCTAGTACAAAAATGGACTTAGGATTCGTTACAGACAGGGGCGGTGGTCGAGTGGCTAGCAATAGTCAATTTATTCGAATCCTGCGCAAAGCATGTCTGTTTGCCTTGGTCTGGGTGTTTTTCTATGTATAATAAGTATTTATTTACAACAAAAAAATATCAGTAATCTGTACCCATAGTACAAGCTTAGTTGCTTAGTTTAGGACTAGATGGCGTTGTGTGATTCGTCCAAGAATATTTATTTATTTATTATTTATAAAAATAGTCATATTAGATTTATTGCATAATAGTAAGTTATAGGTTATCTATATACTTACATCGTATACATCCCATAACTACTGTGTCATTTAGTTATATACATTTACGAATTTTGTAGATAACTAGGAATTTTGTATATTTTTTTGTGTAAAGCCTAAACAATGGCAATATTTTGATGTAAGACATTGATTTCACACATAAAAAATGTATAATTTGACTATTTTAAAAAATAACAAAAAACTGAGGTACGTCTCGTTTCTGTCGGGTATGGTTTTTTTTCTAAGAAGCGTGACCGTTCTTCTTTACCTGTAAGTCCGGGTTATGGTTTTCGCACAGCAGTTGTAGGAAGCGCAGTATTGGCCGCATGACGGAGACCTTGGCGGGTAGCACATCCGCGCTGCCCGCCTCGCGTTTCTTCTCAGCCATTATTTCTTCAAGCACGGTTGTGCCTAATTATTATGTATATGTAAATTATTATGAATTCTTTGCTACTAATTATTACTTTTTCACGCTAACCGAACCAGGAACAACGTGTCTTTTATTTTACAGTTAGGTAAACCATTTATCGCGTATCGCCTGCTCGGTATGAAGGGAACGGGGGCGGGTAACGTTACACACGAAGTCAGCCAGCCGTCAGCGTACTATGAGCTTTCTGCTCCGCGCCACCCCTTTAACCCACCCGGTAACATCATCCTCGCTCCCTTCTTACCGCGCAGGCGATACGCGAGTTAAATGGTTTGCTTGGTAATTAATATCTTGTGGAGTTAGACAAAAGTTATCAGTGTTTATTAAAATAAAGGAAAAAGCAGAGAAAATCTACTCAGAAAGTTAGTTTGTTATTATTTAGTAAATCTCAATTAGGCTTGTGTTGTAAAAGCGCTGCTTTTCGCACTTGTTTTATAAATGAATAGTAATTTTGAACATAATTGCGTAAAGGACGTGACAATGTGTTTATGATTTACCGTGCGACATGGTGTGTATGTCGGAGTAGGCGTGCAGCGCGGTGCCGCAGGCCGAGACTACGTGACAATGTTTTTATGATTTACCGTGCGACATGGTGTGTATGTCGGAGTAGGCGTGCAGCGCGGTGCCGCAGGCCGAGACTACGTGACAATGTTTATATGATTTACCGTGCGACATGGTGTGTATGTCGGAGTAGGCGTGCAGCGCGGTGCCGCAGGCCGAGACTACGTGACAATGTTTATATGATTTACTGTGCGACATGGTGTGTATGTCGGAGTAGGCGTGCAGCGCGGTGCCGCAGGCCGAGACTACGTGACAATGTTTATATGATTTACCGTGCGACATGGTGTGTATGTCGGAGTAGGCGTGCAGCGCGGTGCCGCAGGCCGAGACTACGTGACAATGTGTATATGATTTACCGTGCGACATGGTGTGTATGTCGGAGTAGGCGTGCAGCGCGGTGCCGCAGGCCGAGACTACGTGACAATGTGTATATGATTTACCGTGCGACATGGTGTGTATGTCGGAGTAGGCGTGCAGCGCGGTGCCGCAGGCCGAGACTACGTGACAATGTGTATATGATTTACCGTGCGACATGGTGTGTATGTCGGAGTAGGCGTGCAGCGCGGTGCCGCAGGCCGAGACTACGTGACAATGTGTATATGATTTACCGTGCGACATGGTGTGTATGTCGGAGCAGGCGTGCAGCGCGGTGCCGCAGGCCGAGACTACGTGACAATGTGTATATGATTTACCGTGCGACATGGTGTGTATGTCGGAGTAGGCGTGCAGCGCGGTGCCGCAGGCCGAGACAAGCTCGTCCTCCATCTCCTCGCCAACCACGAGGGGCCCGGACGACGCGCAGCGCCCTACGCATAACAAATATGTATATTAACTATACTTACGAAGTGGTACGACACAATCTTGGGGTGCCTCCCCTACATGTAAATAATAAATAAATAGTTCTTTATTAAGGTTACAAAGACCCAGTTATTAGTAGACAATTTTTCTTAAACCTAGTGCAGTCGATTTTTTCGCGTCGTTAGGATAGGTCTATTAAAAATATTGAGGGTGTTTGAACGTTATTCTTCAAATCACCTGCTGCGTCAGATATATTCCAAATCCTACCTGCTGCGCCATAACGAACAAACGAAAAAAAATATACCGTCAACATTGGGCTGCTTCTGCTTATCCTGGCTGGAACGCTGCTTGTCTGAGCCAGTGGTGGTAGTGCTCGCGGCCAGCGAACGAATTTCCTGCTGCGCTTCACGCATTTTGTCATAGAATACCTGAAATACAATATAACTATATGCAGTCATAGTTAAGCCGGGTCGTCTCCAGCGAAAGTTTTTTGAAAACATTCAACAAACACATACACAAAACTTTGTTTTTGAAACATGTTTCTCTACACACGCTGTCCATAACGGCTCGCGGTCGCGTAGCTCGTGTATTGTGTAGCGAGGCAAGAGAGTTGTCAAAATCACGACAAAAATGGCGGATGATATGACAGTACCCTGCCCGTCGACCCGCGCAAGGGTTTTTTGTGTAAGTGTTTTCCATCAGGCATGGAAAACAAAAACATTGTTGATGTACACAAAAATGTGTATTGAAACAAAGTTTTGTGTATACGAGATTTTGTTGAATGTTGACATGTTTTTGTTGATTGTGTTGGGCAAAACACGCGCTGTGAACCCAACTTTATGTAAACTTTATTTTATTGAATAAATATTATTATTATTATTGTAATTATGGTTTTGTCTGTTATCGATAAATGAAGTCTTAATCCTTGATTGATCGTTTTCATTATTAATTTCATTGCATACCTTTAGGAATGCTTGCGAGATTTCTCCATTTTGTAATTTTGTAAAAATGCTTTGTTGAATTATTGGGTTTCCGCCTTCTAATAGAGCGATACCTGAAATAAAAACCATTATAAACTTATTATCTTATTTATTTATCTATTTTAGAATAGTAGAACCTTTTTCTTCCGACACTGGCAACACTAGGGTACAGCCAGTAGTGAATGATGGAATATTAAAAAAATATATATATATTTTTAATCTATCTGTAACAGTGCTCGCGATGGCACAAACAATAAACATATTTTGACTTTGACTTTGGTGTTTGATCACAAAGTGAATTTATAATTTAACAACTTACCCAATTGAATTGCCTCTAAAAATATGGCTGGTCGGTTGGTACTTTTGATAACCAGGTCTACCACGAGATCCGATGCACCTTCCTTGTCCAAATGCGCCTGTACTTGCGCTAGAGACTGGCCAGTTCGCATCAGTACCTTAGCTGTTTGGGGTTAGAAGAAATTATAAAAAAAAAATATATAAATAATATTAATTTTGACAAGGAGCAAGTTAAAATAGTCGATATTTTTTATAAAGAACGATATAATTATGTCATAGAAAAATAATAATAATAAAAATATCGATTTAAAATGTTTGTTAAACAACATGCAGACATCGATTTAATTGTAAAACTGTGTTAAAATATATTATAATAGTAGGTATGAACTCCATCGTTATACAGTCAGGTGCAAAAGGCATACATACTCAATGGGTGCAATGGACACGAGCTTTTAAATTTAGGCATTAGTAAATAGACTCAAGAATACATATAAAAAGTTGACCGAAGCTAATAAGACTGTGGAGTACATCGTTTTACTTTATCTTCGTCTCGGTCAACTTCGCGATTATATAGTGGAAGTCCGAGATTAAAATGAAGTATCAAGTATATAGATTTGAAGAGTGTCAATGTGAGGAAAGTGACAGTCATAGTAAAGTGACAAAGTGCTAAAATTACGCGGCGGAGTGGACTCAATATTATAACAACTTTACGAAGAATGTGTCGCAACGGCACACAAAGAATGCCTCGTAAGATATCTCGCCACAAATATGAAGATTACTGTCACCTTAGACGTGAAACATGCAGATACGGCGTACGGTGAAGGCGCGGGTCAGGCGACCAAGCGGCATACGGCATGCCTATGTCACGCCTGCGCCGCGTCGCTTTCATACATTTTGTATGAAAACCTCCATTTCATTCATAAATTTTGACCTCCGTTGCGGAATGGGTACCACGCCGTACTGCCACCCAGGAGATCCCGGGTTCGAATCCCGGTCGGGTCATGATGAAAAGCGAACTTTTTCTGATTGGCCTCGGGTCTTGGATGTTTATCTATATATGTATTTGTTATAAAATATGGTATCGTTGAATTAGTATCCCATAACATAAGTTTCGAACTTACTTTGGGGCTAGCTCAATCTGTGTGATTTGTATTTGTTCCATATATTTTTTGTTTACATGAAAACGTTTTGAAGCGACATCGAGCCTGCGCAGCGCCTTCACCATACGCCGTTTCTATATAATTCAGGCCTTACGTTGCATACGATTTGCGCCGTACACGTGTCTCGCAAAGTCTGCATCTACCTTTACAGATATGCTATACAATATAACATGCTTTAAAATTTACATAAAGTTGTATGATTTGTTGTTGATCTGTATTTAATCTGCGGGTATATTCTCGTAACGAAAATAGCTCCAATCTCATCTCGCACTGACGTTCTATATCGCTCAATTTCTATTTTGTATGAGCGAGACAACGATCGAGTTGACACGAGATTTGAACGATTTTTATAACGAGAATAGTACAGCTGTGCATTGACTGTCCATTTAGCGTTATTAATACATCGGCATATATGTGCTTTAACACGAAGCGGGTATGGTAAATGACCCACCTGTCTTCGGAGGGTGGTGGTGACCTGCTGCATGCGCGGGTGAAATAAAAAAAAACACACGTCTAAATCTAGAACTAGTACTATTTATTAATGTGATTGAGACACCTGCCCTTTGTTATAAATTACAATATTTATAAAATATGCCCTGAATGACTGACTTGACGGATCTACGTACAACCCAACGCTGATATTAGTGTATTCTTTAGATAGAGACGGAATATGCTTTATTTGCAACTAGCTTTTCCCCGCGGCTCACTCGTGGTAATTTTATGACATAGATCTCGTTTGACAACAAAACAACCCATAGCGCGACTTGTGGCGCCATCTGTTGGCCGATAGCCCATCCCATACAGCGCCCTCTATAGTAGAAAAAAATATTTTTCCATCGGAATGACATACTTTCACGGGATAAAAAGTACCCCTGAGAATATATTATACACAAGTTTTCGTAATGGTCGGCTGATTAGTCAAGCCGTGAACGAATAACAAACAAACAAACTCACTTTCTCATTTATAATATTAGTATGATACACAACTTCAAGTAATACAATAGATGGAAAACTTACAGACTAGTATTATATGCAAAAAGGCGGCCTTATTGCTAAGAGCAATCTTTTATTTCTCTGTAAGACGTAAGCATCGGATAAGAAAGGATTTTCCTAAATTCCCACAGGAAAGCGAGATATACGCAAAAAAAAGCTGCGTGAAATTGATAATTTATAACAAAGGTTGTCTCAAAAAATCTATCACAGGGGTGTCCAGAGTTCGTACTACCTATATCTGTACTTTTTCCTGTTTTTTTTACATCTGTGCTCAGAGCAATATAGCTGTTTCGCTCATTTCACATTTTGTATGAGCGAGATAGCCTATGAAAAACTTAATAGTAGGATGAAAAAACTGGTACTAAGCACTGGATACCCCTAGATTATACTGTGCCCGTCTAATTAATCCAAGTGTATGTCTATTTCAGTATTTGTTAGACACTACATCCCTTTAAGAATATCATAAGAAGTAGAAGAAATTAATAGTAGAGTAACAACGAATTAAGTTCTTAAAACTATTTTTTTCCGGTTAAGAGTGAGTCGGACTCGCTAAAAGTTCTTACTTTATAGTAAATTTTTTAACAAAAGAACACCAAACATTTCTACTGCGTTGTTATAGGTCCACGTAACCATGACTATTGGTTGCGATTGCGAATGTTGCTATTGGTGGATACAATCACCCCATAAAACCCATCTCACTCTGACAATATCGGAAATATGCGAGGGACTGAGTGCTGGTTTGTTAAAAAAACAGACTAAAAGTTTTCAATGTCAATTTTTATACTAATATCTATACATATATCAGAATACTTTGAATGATATTTGTATTGAAAATTTTTCTTTGTCAAACAAATAAAACGTGAATTTAAAAATGATTTAGTATCAATTTCTCCATATTTTTAATTAAAATATCTTATTAGCAAGAATACTGTTGTTAAACAAGGTCACGTATCCAATCTGTGGAGCAATTCACGTAACAAGAACCGATTCTAGTTCGATTCAACGACTCTCGCTGTCTCACTCATACAAAATAGGAATTGAACGGGACAGCGAGTGTCGTTGAATCGAACCAGAATCGGTTCTTGTTACGTAAATTGCCCTACTGCACGCAGACGTGTAAAAATTTGTATTATGCAATTTAATAAAATTCTATTATTTATTTTTAACTGAAGATATAATAAAGATGTGTGTGTTTGAGCTTACCACCGGGTCCGTGTGTGACTGCAACCGAAGGAGGCGGAACCTGGATCTTCGGCTCGGATTTCCGGTTGATGAAATATTGTGATAGTAATTTATTACGTAATTGATTTCCCTGTCAAATAGAAAATAAAATAATATTAAAATAACTAAGGCGAGTGTTCGTGGCTTCCAAATCGACTGGACTAAGTTATTAGGGCCATAGGAGGAAATACTAATAGATAAAGTAACAATTTAAAGAACGATAAAAAAAAACAATTTCGATACTTTTAATTTTTGTAAAAAAACTCCATTTTCTATTTTTTTTTTCAATTTTTTCTTTAATAAAACCGTTTCACAACTTACAAAAGCTTCATTTATTTTTACAAAGATGCACCTAATGTAATATTAGGTATTCATCCATACACGATAGAACTTTTAAGAAATTTAACAAAATATAGGTGACCGGTCAATTGTGCCCATGAGTGTATATTATTTTTTTACAAAAAGACGATTAATATCCTTTATTTGCAATACACAATTTCAAGTAATACCATAGACGGAAAACTTATAGACAAGTATACAGCTTCATAGCAATCACGCAAAAAAATATTACCTTTTCCCCGTATTCGGGGTCCGACGCCATCATCTCCCGCAGCGTACGCAGCACCTTAACGCATAATTTCTCCTCTTTCTCTTCTAGAAGCTTCTCTGTGTGACGGATCAGTCTGTGACAAAAAAAAACTCTTAGTATCTTCTACTCCTACCTTCTATCTAAACCACACATTTGATTCAATGAGGGTTTTTAAATGTAATGTTTTTAAATGTAAATTTACGCCACTAGTTGGCGCCACTTTGGCAAGAGGTCTAATTCCTAATAATCCGCGCTGTCAAAAGCGTCAACGTCAAAAAAATCAAACAGAATTTATAGGCGTTATGACACTTTGACAGGTTTCTGGACCTGACGTCTCTGTGCTGCCGCCTGGTGGGTGTCATTTCAGAAAACACTCATTACTAATCCCGTGATTCAGACTAAGAATAAGAAAGCGGTAATGGTCTCCCTCCCCCACCTCATCCAAGATTACGTGTATTTTTTTGTACTCAAGATTTATTTTAAGTTTTTTTTAATTTCCTACTAGCTGTATACGCGTAAAAATTACAATACATATATATACAAATTTTCATAATGATCATTAGTCAAGCCGTGAAGGAATAACAAACAAACTCACTTTCTCATTTATAATATTAGTATGATTATAGTACTTTAGTCACACATGTAGTGTAGACCAAGTAAAAATTGCTAAATACTAAAAATTGTTCAAGTTTTTCTTGTTTATGTCTAAAATTTTATAAAAAGATAATAATTGTGGAGTTTTTTTATTATTATTTCTCGCTCAGCTTTCTCGAACTCCCACGTGACACACAAACAGCTGGTTTCTACTAATGTATACCTGGATATGAAGATCCCGCTTGTATCAGCTTGTGCGGCTTCTCCAGGGCTTGTGAACAGTAGGTGCGGTTTGTATAAAATGTCCACGAGTAGTGACAATTCAGCTTGCAACAATGGTCGTAACTGCTCTTCTAACAGCGCAACTATCTCTTGCAAGCCCTCCATTACTGATCTGTCGTTTTGTAAATTAGACTGAAAGATAAAAAAAAAAATTTGGTTATATTCTCGTATAAATCATCTCTGTACGGTCTGCAAAATACCTGAGTTTTGCGTGTGTTTATTTTTTTAAAGTTAATAAAAAAATTAAGTTTTTATTGTTTTAATTATATTATTATTATTATGATACTTTGCACATTTATTTTTGAAAATATTTTAATTTGCGTAAAATTACAAAAACCAACGAAAGCCAGGATAAATGAACTTTTATTGAAAGTCCAAGGTCAAAGGTCAGGTCAAATATTAAGTTCAATGGTACTGTAATAATTCTCTATAATCGTACTAAATGATCTGCAAACATACTTGTGAAGCCATTTTTTCTAGTTTGGATGTCTTCGACGCCAGCAACCACTTGCTGGTCTGTCTCGAGAGCGCCGCCGCCTTCTCGAAGACCGTTTGGATCTTCGCTTCTAATTCTAGCGGTATTGCTATGCTTCTGGATTTGGCTGGAAGATAAATATTTTCGTTTACATTTTATACAACTTATAACCATTTTGTATCTTAGAAGAAAAGATAGAAGGTAAAAGAGAAAGGAGAAGGTCGAGAAGTGTTTACATGGTTCAAGTGAAAGAAAACAGCTGTCGTGTCTTATTGAGAGGAGAAAGAGCTGGCACAAGACTGGAGAGAGACTGGAGGAGAGATAATGGAGGCTGCTACACTGACAAGCACAGCTCTTAAATTTAGAAGACCCTATCTTACAGCAGCCAGTTTTATGTCAATGTTTTGAATAACGCCATCTAGTGACACAAATCGAAACAATGTGTCTAAATCCTGAGGGGCTGCGGGGAGGTTAATTTTTTTTTTCAAAAATCAATTTCAAAATATGAATGGCTAGTTGCCTAACAACTATAAATAAAAAATAAAAAAACATAAAATGTGTCTAAAGGTCAAAGTTCAATTTTTTTGGTTTTTTTTTCGCCACAAAGTTGGCAAACAAGCAGACGGCGCGCCTGATGGTAAGCATCACCGTAGCCCATAGACGCTTGCAATACCGGGGGTATCACTCACGCGTTGCCAACCCTCCCAACCCCCCTTAATGAGATTTGACGAAAACTTTTGAACCTGACACTTTTTCATTCAAAAATTTAAAATTTTTGGCCAGGATGTCGTTCACAAACGCTGTGCAAACATAATAAAATATCATTAAAATGTGCCAACGTACCGACTTCGCTTAGTGTCCTGATGCACTTTTCAACGTTTAGTTTCTGCGGTGGACTCAGCCAGGGGCACTGATATATGCTGAACGTAGTTTGAAGTAGTTTTACAAATATCGACTGCCGCGTCTGTAAAAGATGTACATTTATTTTAAGTATTTTTTAGGGCTAAATGTAGCATTCGGATCCTAGCGATGCCAGCATGGTAAACTCTAATAATTCGCGCCCTTTGTGCATTGTAATATGTTTATAGTATGAGCCATAATGTGGGTTCAAAGTTTAGTATGAGTTTCGAACTTTGTTATACGTCTGCGCGACTCAACCGTGTTGGCGACTGGTATTGAGCTCTGTATGAATTCATACTAAGCAGTGAGTCGCACGACACGGTCGCGGCGTCGCTTATCTATCAAGTTCCACGCTATGTAAAACTTGTGGTATGTACCCCGTTATTATAAGAATTTTAATGAAAATCTTAATTACTTACCAGACAATGTTTCGTGCCATACGATAGCATAAAACAACACAAAAATTTATTGTAATGAGTATCCATTTTTTTATTATTGAATAATAAAAAATATATTTAAAACTAAAAAGTTATTCTTTTTAAATTACAACTTAGTTAACAGTCCTATACTATTATCTATACTAATATGATAAAGAGGAAAGATTTGATTGTTTGTTTGCATTGAATAGGCACCGAAACTACTGGACCGATTTCAAAAATTCTTTCACCAGTAGAAAGCTACATTATCAGGGAGTGACATAGGCTATAGCTTTTCCCGAAATTCAATGTGGCTCCCACGGGAACGGGTCCGGTACTTCACGCGGACGATGTCGCGGGCAAAAAGCTAGTCTGCTATAATTTTACTTGAAATTATTCCTCTCTGTCATTCCATATAGATTTATGTCTTTCATTCGCTTTCCTCCTCGTCGCGTGGTGTTTTCATTAAACTGTTGATTCTGGATTATTCTGACCGTACAATCATTGGCAGAAATATGTCACTTTTAAACAGTGAAAGAGTTCATAAAATTTTTCGTCAGATAAGAATATATTCATTTTTATTGCACATAAATACATAACTAAATAACATGAAATTTAATAAAATTAATTAAAACTAAACTAACAATAAAAACTAAAATTAAATTTTAAGTTTAATGTGTACATATTATTGCCTAAAAATTTACCTGAACTGTAGTACTCTGGTCACTAAACGGCGAGTTGAAGAAGGTGCATATCGTATGCATGAGGACATCTGTGACGTAATCAACCCATGCTTTGCGGTTGTCCGCGGCGCGTTGCCATGACGACGTGCCTTCTGATGAAGAGCCTAGGAACAAAAAAATCAAAATTGTTATTAGGTGGAAGCACTACTGCTGTAATTATGTCTGTACAGTGTGTGTTATGTAAAATTACCACAAATGTACATACGGGAAATTCTTTCAATATGTTTACATGTTACGTTGTAACAGTCTGTATCCGGCTTTAACTTCACAGAACTAAATCACGCCTTTATTCTGTGAGAAGGTAGTGCTAGATGATTTATAAGATGCTCGGAAGTTTCCAAACAGTTTTGTTTTGTTCAAAAACGTTACATAAAGTTTTATTTGCTCTGCCACTCCAAAAATAATAATGTTTTCTTACCAGAAGACTCGCTCTGCAATATCGCCTGCATGTCTTGCAAGAAGGACCTCTCGAATAGATCCCACATGTAGTTGCTAGAATATATTTCTTTCATCTCGACTTCTGTGTCTATGTAGCAGTGGTTAAGGAAACCGACATACGCTTCTTTCACCTGCAAAATTGTCAAATATTAATAATATTTAAAACTGTTTTTTTTTTTACAAACAATTACTGAGTATGTCCGTCGCACATTTCCGATATTGTCAGAGTGTGACGGGTTATTGGCATCAACTAATAGCAACACTCACAATTGCAACGCAACCAATAGTACTGACTACGTGTCTGTCTAAGTGCCAGTAGGACAGGTAGGACAGTAGTACAAACAAAAAAAAGCAACTTTTTCATATACCACAAAGTTGGCAAACAAGCATACGGCCCGCCTGATGGTAAGCATCACCGTAGCCTATAGACGCGTGCAATACCGGGGGTATCACTCACGCGTTGCCAACCCTCCCAACCCCCTCAAGTGGAGCGCAGGAGCCCTTACTAATCGTATGAACACAACATGACCGAATCCGCACCCCGCGGATTTCAGCCAACTAACTTGTTTTTGTATAAAGTATATATTTTATTAGTCTTATATATTATTTATTAGTAATTATAGGACAGTCGCCGACAAGTCAATCGAGCTCCTTAGAGTGTTGAACTCCTTGCGGTGCGGGAATGCAATGGTAAAACATTGCTATTCCGCGCCGCAAATCGTAGAATACCAAATCCATCTTTTCTTAATGCGCGGATCGTAGGATGTCTGACAAGAAGAAAAGAAGAGGAAGATGTAAGAAGAAGATGCCACCACTCCAATTCCCTGCCCAACCCCCGTCACACGGGGGCAAACACACATGCCGGGGGACCTACGTCCCCTCGAGATGATTGCCCGGGCAAGGAGCGTATGCTCGAGGCCCGAATCGTACCCGGTGGGGTACATGAAACCGGATTGGATTGGCATGACCGAGACCAATGCTATTTGGCTACGATCTTCTGCAAGGTGGAGGTCCTGCCCTAAACGGGCTGCTCCCATTTGAGCTGATTATCCGCTGTGCCCTACCTCTCTTAAAACTTTGATTTTTAACAAATCTGAATAAATATCTTCCATCCCAGTTTTCAACTCTTTTGGGGTTGATTTCGGGGATAAAAAAATATTGTATGATTATGAAAACGTACAAATAAAGAACACTATAAAATTACCTCCGGTATGCAGTCAGAGTGTGTGATCATGGCGACAATGTCATCTAACGGCAGCAGACTGTGGCACTTGATCTCAGTGTACACATTCTTGCCCATAGTGCAACACGTCAGCAGTTTAACTAAGTGGATGTGGTACCTAAAATAGACAGATAAAACATTTATTTGTATCTCCAAGGCACAGAGAAGTAAACAATTAAAGTTGACAATGGTTGCAGCAACCGGTCATATACAGGGTTACTTTTGGACACCCCGCCAAAAATAGACATGATTTTAGGAAAGTAATAAAAAAATATTTAGTGAAAAAAAAAGTTTTAAAATCCACATTTTACAGTCACTTTTTTAAATCTTACATTTCTAGGAACGTTCGGTCACCCTCGCGCCAGTCAACGACGGCGCATTGTCATTGGTTGAAAGGATGATATCAGCTACGCATGCGCGTAGTGCTATGCTGCGAGACGGCCGCACGCGCGGGTGATTTTAATTTGTGTTTGTAAAATTATGACAAAAATAAGTCAATAAAATAATTTATTTTTATTTCATAAATTCATTGTACTGCTGCTATAGAATCACCAAAAAAAAAATTGGGTCCAAAAGTAACCCTGTATATCTTGAGACTATCGTTGTCTGTTCGCTTGGATCTTTTAAACTACTCATCATCACAGCCACAAGTCCACTGCTGGACCACTTCCCTTAGGTCGTCTGACCACCTTGCAGGCGGTCATCTTACCCTGGGCGTTCAGGATACATATTTCATGTTCTAAGAGTTGCTAAGAAGAGAAGTCCTTTTAATACTTACTACTCCGTCTAATAGAATCCTGATTAAATTCGTTGTGAGTTCCAAGACAGCAGTCGTTTCTCCTCCGAGACGTCAATAAGCTTCATTTGCTTATTGCTAATCTGAGGTCGCCTTTGTTAATTCTGGCTTTATAGGAGACAAAGTGGTGGGAATATGTGATAAGGTCCTTTAATCATACTATACTATTAATATTATAAATGAGAAAGTGAGTTTGTTTGTTATTCCTTCATGGCTTGACTGGAAAATTTGTATATACATATTGTCAGGGATACAGAGCCCAACATAGGCTACTTTTGATCCCGTGAAAGTATGTCATTCCAATGGAAAAAAAATTATTCTACAATAGAGGGCGCTGTATCGGCTAACAGATGGCGCCACAAGTCGCGTTATGGAATGTCTTGTTGTCAAACGAGATCTATGTCATAAAATTAACCGCGAGCGAAGCAGCGGGGAAAAGCTAGTAGTCTATACTTACGTCAACGCTTCAGGCATCTCGTTAGTTTGTTTGTACAGTCTCATCATCTGTATGAAGTTGTTGAACGAGACTTTGTCGTTATAGAAGATCAGTACGTCTTCTCCGGCGTTCACCATCTGTTAACATCACCAACTACGTGAAATGAAATTATTGATTTCAGAGACTAGCCTGTTACATGCACTTTCTTTGGTCGTTTACAACTTGTACTTAATCAGATTAATCAATACTTTGATACTAATATTATAAATGTGAAAGTGCGTTTGTTTGTCCTCAATTCACGTTAAAAGTAATGAACGGATTGATATTATTTTTTATTGGGGATAGTTTAAAGTCTGGAGAGAGACATAGGCTACTTTTTATCCCGGAAAAACATCTTATTCGCACAGATTTTTTAAATATATAATTTTATGTTCTTCTTTCACGTCGAAAGGAACCTAAGTACCGACATGATTTTTTTAACATAGATGATTTAAGGTCTGGAAAGTACATAGGCTATGGGTATAAATGACCACCATTTACGGCCACCGGCCACGTTACATGTCAAGTCACCTCTTGCATGACGAGGTCCTGGCTGCGCCGGATGTACTGCGCGTCGGCGTGCACGATGGTCTGCAAGAAGCGCAGGTAGGCGGGGCGGCGGCCGCGCGTCTCCATGCAGTGCACGAAGTGCGCCACCACCTTCTCGTTGCCCTCGTGCGCGCACAGCGCCGCGTTGTCCTGGAAGATCGCGCACACCGTTTGCGCCTCGCGTATCTGTACAAGACATTTCAACTTACATTATGTTTTGTCACTTTCACACTTCGTTTAATTCTCATCAAGAAATGCAGTGACACAACAGTGAATATTATATACTCGTTATATTACGTTTATTTGTAACACAGTAACAATTTATCTGACGAATAAGCGCATGTGCTGAAACGGACTCTAAATGAAAAGAGAAAGGAAAAACACATAAAATGAATGCATTAATCATTCATTTCATATGATTGTCTTTTCACTTCTGTAATATTCTCTTATAATATCATGGGAATCTTTGAAATTATCAAACTACTATAAAAATATAAACAAGATGTGTATTGAATAACTACCCCAGCGTTGAGAAACAAATCCAGGTGTTTGTGTAATATAGCTTGGTTCTGCTGATTGCCGTGGCAGAAGTGTTGTAGAAACTCGTGAGCTAGGGCCAGGAGTTCGTCCATCAAAGCGTCGTCTTCGTCATGTGGTACCTGGGTTTAAAAACAGGCATAAAATTTAATATTTAGCGTTTTGAATTTTTATATTATAGACCATAGAACCGGCATAGTTAAATTTTTTTTTATTTTTTATTTTGGCATTGATCTACACACACGCACCGCTCTTGCAGTCATAGTAAACCGCTTGAAGCTCTGATCGCACGAATATTCACAAATATTCTTGGACGAATCACACAACGCCATCTAGTTCCAAGCTAAGCAAAAGCTTGTACTATTGATAAATATACATAAATATTTTTTTTGTAAATAATTACTTATTAGAAAACAACTAGACCAAGACAAACAGTTCATGCAGACAACTGTTTGCCTAACAATGAATAACAAGGAATAACAGATACCTAAATAAATTAAATCAACCCTTTTCTAAACTAAAATTATTCTCAAATGGCCCCCATTCAATGTTAATTAAATTATATAATCATATACCCAACCAAATTAAAAATATAGAAAAACCCGCTGCTTTCGAAAGATGCTTAAAGGATTTCCTTATAAGTAAAAGTTATTATAACATAAAGGAGTTTTTTGATGAAAGATTGGAATGAGCATTATTAATATTTAATGGAAATGTAATTATATTGTATTAATAAACTAGAAGTTAAGATTGAATTAATTATTATATCTAATGTAGCAGTACCCTCTTATATTGCTACGTCCTTACACAGGACGTCACGTTGTCTGTAAACCAAACTTTGTAACACCATTATTTTGTAAGTGACAGCAATAAATAAAATGAAATGAAATGCCTTTCACAGGATTCGAACCCGGGGCCCTTGAGATTCACCGGACCAATCAAAAACAAATCTGGTTGGCAGACCTGCAGCAGATCCAGCACGATGTTGTGCACGGCGATGTTCCTCAGCAGCCGCTGCTCGTGCCGCCGCGGCCTGCCCGCTTCGCCGCCGCCGCTGTTGCCGTGCGTGCAGTATTTTATCATGCGCTGCAAGATCTGGGAATGGCAAGCTCAAATCAACTGTGTGCCTTTACATGCACTTTCTCTAGAACTGACAACTTGTGTAATTAAATTAATAATAAAACTACTATACCATTTTTGAACAAACCGGTAAAAGGAAATTCAAAAGCGACTACGACATTATCTATAGGTATACTAATATTATAAAGAGGAAAGATTTGATTGTTTGTTGGTTTGTTTGTTTGTATTAAATAGGCTCCGAAACTACTGGACCGATTTCAAAAATTATTTCACCAGTAGAAAGCTACATTATCAGGGAGTAACATAGGCTATAGTTTTTCCCGAAATTCAATGTGGTTCCCACGGGAACGGGGCCAGAACATCACGCGGACGAAGTCGCGGGCAAAAAAGCTAGTGTAAAACAAACTAATTTATACCATTTTGGAACAAACCGATAAAAGAAAAGGCAAAAGCGACTACATTATAATATATATTTTTTGCAATCGTTACAAAAGCTAAGCAAATAAACATGTAAATTTGGAACACGTTTATTTATTTTTGTATTATTGTTATTTATTTATTCAAGTAACAAAGAGCCATATAGTGTTAGTATATTATCAACTAGGGGTTAGTAAAAATTTTAAAATTATGACATTTGGATAAAATTTTAACTATAAAATTACTTCTTATATTTTTTATTTATTAAGAATATCAAGTCATGAACGGCAACTTATAGGCGGCTTGACATATAAGCGGGTAAAATGCGGGCTTCATAACGAACCAAAATATAATATTTGTACTTACTTCTTTGATTTTCTTGTATTCGTTGATATGGTCGTGCTTGGTCGTCCGGGACGTGTCGAGCACGTTGTCCAGCGACGCGTTCCGCTCCAGCACCGCGCCGCCCGGACCCACTGTCCCTGCTTTACAAAATCATAGACAACTATAATATAACAATTATGTTAGTAGTTAGAAAGATTTGAAAACAATCTTTTTATGTTTTATAACTGTCACTAAATTAGAATGTGTGACAGAACCCAGAATTAGGATTCCCGAATTCTTATTGAAGTTTTTTTTTTCACTTTATTTGGGTAAATAAAATGAAAGACATTAAAAATCTATAGGTATAGACTTTTAATGGAAGTTTTTTTCGTTTTTTTTCGCTAATGGCATTGGAATGTAATAAAAATATGAATACTTCAGAACCATGTCATTCCAAAGAACCCAAGAAACTGCCAGCATCTATTTTACGTTGTCAGAAGCGACAGCTGAGTTTATAATAGTACTTTTCCATCACGTTATTGTCGGAAACGACGCGACATCTTTTCCATCTCTATATTCCTAGGCCAACACTAACTATCAGGTAACCTGCTCGTTTTCCAACCTCTTCCGTAAAAAGAAACCTATCTAAAATAAACTCACCAGAATGGTCATCCATCATTCCAGCACGACCCTTATTGAAGACCCACAGCTCGGATTTCTCTACACTCTGCCGTAGCAGATCTAAGTCTGCCTTTATCTGCTTGTACGATTCGACATCAGCATCGGACACCAACAGTTGTACCTATTTACACAAGTATAAAACTTACATTAAAAAAATTTCATTGGCACTTAACACTTCTGTGGTCGGCCACCTCAAAAGAAGTCAGTTTAAGCTGGTCTGAATAAAGAGCAGCAGATCGACCACAGATAAAATAAACTTATAGATAGGCAATGTGGGCGTGATCTCTCTGGTTATAACATTGACAAATATGTACATATAAGTGCTAAATAAAACATCTCATTTGAAAATGTTACTTTAACTCTGTACTTCTATATAAAAAGCTACCCGCGGCTTCGCCCGCGTAAAAATTACAATATGTATACAAATTTTCATAATGATCGGCTGCTTAGCCAAGCCGTGAAGGAATAACAAACAAACTCACTTTCTCATTTATAATATTAGTATGATACACTGCCAATCAAAGTATTCGATTATATGAGAGCATGCTTCATTCACGTTTAATTTTCTGTAAGTGATTGATTGATTCGCATACAATTTGTAGCGACCCGCATTTCTACTAGGGAGTAAAACTCCCCGTTTCTTGTTTCTGTGAGATAGAGAGCCCTGAGAATTCTCTGTGGTTAATGAGCAGTCAAATACTAAAACATGTTAATTAAATAAAAGTTTTAAAAACCTGTTTGAATGCGGCGAGAACCTCCTGCCGCTGACTGAAGTGACGGAACAGGAGCGCCAGGGCTCCGGAGACTAAAGCGGCGGAAGCCCCTTGTGAACACAACTGCAGGAGTACACGTAGTACCATCCGACCACCACATTCGTCTAAGTCAAGTCCGTCCCTAAATAAAAAAATAGATTTAAGAAATAATATACAGAAAAGTGGGTTATTCTAAATCAGCAACAGTCGCTTATTAATATTTTCATGCGACCAGTTTCGTCGCGATTACATACAGTTAACCAATGAAAGAGATAACCAGGCCGTAAATACGTTTCAAGTTTTTTAAATATCCATTATGATTATTCGATTTTTCATTCATCAATCGATAGTATTCATTCACTTTGTAACTACAAAGGTTTATGTCGATACATAATAAGCTAACAATTTTTTTCTCTTAGTACTCCACCATGGTTACCTTATTCATTTGATGACACACACATTTCGTTTTAATATTTCTTTAAGCGGTCATAGTAAGGGGGCAAGAATAACCCGAAAACGCATTATTTAAACTGTTCCAAACGGGAGTTAGTACAAGAAAAAGGTTTTTTAAAAATTAATTTTGGTAATAAAGCTTTTATTTTTGCAGCCTGCTATACAAACACCGTGCTTATTAAGCGTTAGTAAAGCTACGCATGCGCTTTTGTTCCTAAATTTTTAAACCACTTTCTAGGCAATTTTTCTATAGAAAATGAGGGGGGGGGGGGAATTAAGACCACAATTTTGAATTATAACTCGACCGTAACCGCTACACCGCGTCTTAAGTAGGTGCGCGGCGAGACGGGGGGTAGAGTACGGTGGCCTCGAAGATAGAAGGACCATTTTAGAAAAAAATCGCTTGCACATATTGTAAGCTGATTTTTTGTCAGCTCCACCCTTTTCTTTTACCAAACAGGGTTTTTGTTTATTAGAGCCACATGACTGTGTCCAGGATGTTGATGTTGCAACCAAAAATCATCCTAAAGAAGAAAGAAATCCTGCTATCCTCGAGGCGACTGTACATCGTTTCTCTCTGTCACTCCATATAGGCGTATCTCTTTTCTTCTCGTCTCAATTCGTTACGCATACGTAGGGCACAGTTAAACAGTTGCGGTCGAACTATAACAAAACAAAAGGTAGCTAGTATTGATATTTTGAGTAAAGCTGGATACAACACCCAATATACCTACTTGAAGTCAGGAATAACCTCGGCGGCATCCCTCTCTCTTTTTAACTTACCTATTACTTTATCCGCTATCCCATTCTAACTTATTTATTAGTTAGAGACAGAAGATAAAGGTGTATTTTCAAGTAATCGAGTGTTGTGTCCAGTTTTATGTTTCAATCTGTGCTCTATAGGTTATTTTCAAAGGTTATTATGGTTGCAATGGGCATTACTCATGCACTGTATATATATTCTTACTAACAAATCTACATTTTTTGGTAGACAGCAGTCAGGCACAGTCTGTATAGCTCTGAAATAATTTATCCACATTAGTACTATACCATACTTCTACAAATATTATGTTGATTATCATACCTATATGTTTTAAAGGGTTTCATTTGAGAATAAGCGTTAGTGTACACGACACCGCTACCGCGCTACACTGTCGCCTTTTGTTTTTAAGGAATCAGTGAATACTTCGTGATACATTGCTAGCTACGAAGATCACAGACATATAGGCTCTCATAGGCGGCCGGTAATGGAGTAATAAATCAATTAGGAGTCGGTGATTCGATAAAAACAAATCAACAGTGTGGTGGCGGTTCGGTTACGGCCCGTACACACCGTTTTGCGCGGTGGCGGCTGGCTGTCGTCTACACGAGCTCTAATATGAACTACAATTCAAAATTGTCTATATATCAGCATCTATAGACATTTTTTTTTTAATTCTTTGTTTATTTAAAAATATTTGTAATCTATTCATTAGTAAACCAACCACCTATAAACCCATCACCGTAATTACATGCGTTAGTCACTACTGAAGTTAGCTACTAACTAGTAAATATATAAATATTACAATATCTAATCGAAAAAAAACTATTTGGAATATTTACTTAAACTACCCTCATAGTTCAATAACGCCCGAACCCAATGTGCGATCTCAATATTTATTTCCTACTAGCTTTTCCCCGCGGCTTCGCTCGCGTTAATTTTATGACATAGATCTCGTTTGACAACAAAACAACCCATAGCGCGACTTGTGGCGCCATTTGTCGGCCGATACAGCGCCCTCTATAGTTGTAAAATTATTTTCCCATTGGAACGACTTACTTTCACGGGATAAAAAGTACCTGTTGGGCTCTGTACCCCTAACAATATGTATGCAAATTTTCGTAATGATCGGCTGCTTAGTCAAGCCGTAAAGGAATAACAAACAAACTCACTTTCTCATTTATAATATTAGTAAGGATATCAGGTTGAAGTTTCAAAGGCAGATTGTGAAATAAAATAATTTGGTTCATTAATTACGAACAATCATCGATGGAGAATTGAGATCGCATTTTAGGTTCGGCCTTTAGACATAAATATTAAAATGGATTTCTGAAATTGGCTGCAAATCCAATAAGATTGATGTAGTATTGACAGTAAGAATGTGGCGTATTACTCTGTGATATCGAAGTTCAGTTCAGAATTCAATGTGAATGTCTACTAATGTAGTATATAACTATTCGGATAGCCCGGTGGCGTGTACCGTATTGACTTTAAGCCCGATTTACATTTTGAGAAGTGACAAGTGCAGGTGAGAAGTGACAAGTGAGAAATAATAGGGGCCCGATTCTACTAACACAAATGCACCAATGGACTCTCAATGGTGTCTCAATCGTGTCTCAAAAGAATGCCTATAGACATTTGTTATGGACGTAAACTATAAGTTAAACATTATGTTATTGTTTATGTCCATAACAAATGTCAAAAACTATTCCACTGATACACTATCGGCATTATTTTGAGACACCATTGAAAGTCTATTGGTGCATTTGTGTTAGTAGAATCGGGCACCAGGTAGATGTTTACACATGTGACAAGTACATATGCTAAACAGCTTCAAATTCCACGTAAGTTCACGTTGCTTTTCGAACCGCATAGTTCACTTCTTTGGTGCCAAAACCTGACATTGCTTATTAAGAAGGATGAGCAATTGCGCCTACAGCTAAGTGTTTAAATCATGGGAAGTCATAAACATTGTTCTGGAGCATATAGAAGAAGAAGGAGCTCAAGAAAGGGCTAGACCACCAAGAGAGTGGCAACCTTCGGCACCAGAGAATGGTTTCGATTCCCGCGCAAGGAAAACATGTGACGGCTTTTGTATTTGTCTTGAGTCGTTTTTTATCTGTAGGCTGGTAGTCAGTTACTTGCCAGAATTTGGTGATACAATAAGCCTTGCTAGGTACATATTTAAGTTGATTCACAATGTTTATCCTATAGTTTTGTTTAACATTTAAAATAATTCCTATGAAAATTACATAACAGATGTCGATGATCACACATGCTGTGAATTGAAATGAAAATCGTTATTCAGAGAGTAGGCGTTTACAGACATGTTCTCTTGTCATGTTTTACATAATAATTATGTGTGAGTGAGAGTGTATGTATGAGTGAGAACGTGAGTACATATAGTATTATATATTTATATAACATGACTTACCGACAACTGAATATCCCTTCAGCTTGTAAGCCGATCGCTTCGACGTCCGCCCTGGCTAAACTTTCAGCATTCTTGTCGCCGGCTTGTTCAAACTCCTTTTTAAATATGGATAGGAGACAGCTGATACGGTAGTCTAACCGGACGTCAAGGATGAACTGAAAATTTACATACATATTTATACAGATCGAGTTTTCAAGGGGTTGCCATTATTTTTTAATAAGCTCTTTAGAACAATATACAAATATGACTTCATCGTAATTATATATTCGTAGTATTTCTTGAGAAACAATAACTTGATACAGTGGCGGTCCTTCCAATAAAGCCGAAAAGCCGGGCTTGCCCTACTAAAATACGCAATATATATAAAAAAATGCTCAATCAAAATAAATCAATTAAGCTTCTTTGACGACCTCCGTGGCGTAATGGTTACCACACCAGATCGCCACCCAGGAGGTCCCGGGTTCGAATCCCGGTCGGGTCATGATGAAAAACGAACTTTTTCTGATTGGCCTCGGGTCTTGAATGTTTATCTATATATGTATTTGTTATAAAATATAATGTCGTTGAGTTAGTATCCCATAACACAAGTTTCGAACTTACTTTGGGGCTAACTCAATCTGTGTGAATTGTCCTTATATATTTATTTATTCTGATTCTTAGCCTTTCCTCAAAAAGTGGCAACCCCTTGAAAAGTCCGTATTTTCGGAATTTTGTTTCATGGTAGGCTGCACATGTGCTGTGTGAATTGTTTTGAATTTATTTATTTATCGTTATGAAACATTGTAATTATATATATATATATATATATATATATATATGAATAGTATTGATAAATATTTTTACCTGCAGGATCTCGATGATCTTCAGCTTGGTGTCCATGACAAGCGGGTGCTCGCGCGCCAGCACCAGCGCCGGCGCAGAGCGCGCGCCGCCCGCCTATACAGACGCAAACACACCTTATGCTTACCGCAAATACCAAATATGACAACAAGTATTTCTGTATTTGATCATTTACCAATTACTTTGTCCACACATGTTTGCCAATGCATTATGTCATGGGAACTGCCACCTTATTAGGAACGTTTGTTTTAAGGTGGGTCCAGATATGATCATTTGTCCTTACCGTACCACGTATCGTATCAAGCGTCGCGATCCAAAAACTCTGGACGCAAAGTAAAAATAGCCCGTATCTCCGTAACGCCTTTGAACGGGGCGAGAAAACCGACTCGCGATGGATCGGAGCGTACCTGTCTCCGTATCGCGATGCCGTACCACCGCACTGTTCCGAACGAGCGTCCAAACTAGCGTTCTGGATCGCGACGCTGATACGAAACGGCGTACGGTACAGGCAAAAGATCATATCTGGACCCACCTTTACATTTATACACAACTAGCGAACCCAGCGCAAGAGTTTATTCGTTACAAGCAAAAATACAAATCTTTATCTATATATATAAAAATGAAACCCGTTTTCCGTTGTCACGACATAACATGAAAACGGCTTGACCGATTTGGCTGATTTTTTTTTTGTAGTTTTCTAATACTCTGTACAAGGTTCTTACGGAAAAAAATATTAAGAAAATCTCTCAGAAAGATTGAAAAAAAAAACGAAACAGTACCCGGGCGAAGCCGGGCCGGGCAGCTAGTTCTTTATAAAAACGTACATTTCTCGTGACCGATCCAAGCGTAATTGACGTCATCACAGCGCCCATGTCGCCGATACTGCGAAGGACTCCGCCCTCAGCTGTTAAACAAATATATATGAAAGCACGTGGATTCAGTCTCCGCACGAGATAATCATTTTTTTTATTTAAAAATACAGTGTATTCGTTGTTTGGTTTTGTGGGACCTAGAATTGCTTAACTTGGGTTTAGTTAAGCTATTTTAAAGTTTTGTACTGTTACTTACGTTTATTTACTACTTCCTTCTCTTGAGTTGCTTGAAAAGTGAATTAATTTAAATTCAATTTCAATTATTTAAGACATAGACACGTAATATCACAAAGACACAATATATGATTACGCCACACTATTAAAAAGACAGGGCGGTGGTCGAGTGGCTAGCAATGGTCACTTTATCTCGAGGGCGGCGGGTTCGAATCCTGCGCAAGGCAAACATTTGTGTGCATGAACATGTCTGTTTGCCTTGGACTGGGTTTTTTCTATGTATAATAAGTATTTATTTACAAAAAAAAGTATTTACATGTATTTATCAGCAATCTAGTACCCATAGTACAAGCTTAGTTGCTTAGTTTGGGACTAGATGGCGTTGTGTGATTTGTCCAAGAATATTTAAAACTGTAATTTTATTTAAAAACTAATTTGGGATATCACTTACTCAGTAATCGAATTGTAGATTTGTGAAACTTAGTGAAATGACTATACCTACGCCAAGATGATGAAATAATTTAACAATTTGATTTACTAAAATTAGATAGATAGATAGATAGATAGATAAAACATTTATTCGTTTGCCACGGACAATACAATTTACATAACACAATTAACACTTATTACTAACTTACAATAACACAACAGCAACTTAAATACAAACAATCCTGGCACATCCGCAGCAACGAAATGGTCGCACCTCAATGTATACTAATTGCTCGTACTGAGCAAAACACTGATTTTCAGTTGCAACCAAACAAGGCCAGTCGCGAGTCACGAGACACAAACTGTAACATCGTTTTTTAAATTTAATTTAGAGGGGTTCTTTTACAATTTTAGATTTAGAATTTGGAATAATATTTAACACATAAAGGCAAATTTACACAGTCATTGACACCAGACAACAATAAAACTATAAATGGAAGTATACATCATCCACGACACTTGGCACAGAAATGCGTCAACAATAGTCAATATACAGATATCCATACGAAAAAATATTAATCAATTAGAAATAACATGAGTCGATTTCAAATCACTACATTGCAATGCAATGAAGCACCTAAAGGCAAGCTAATCTTATTCAAACACAATCATTGAGATTGACTGGAAATCCTGTGCCCAGTATACTGGAACAGAATACAGTCGGAATATAATAGTGACAAAAAAATTAGCACACAAAAAGTTCATCAACGTACCGCAAGGGTATATCAAGTTGTTGTTTATCAAGTAAGTATTTTTTGAATTTTGTTCTAAAAGTAATTTTGCTATGAAGTAATCGCAAAGGAGGGGGTATGTTGTTCCAACATTTTGTGGCTTGATAACGAAAACTACCTCTGAAAGCTGTTGTTTTGTGCGAGTGTACCGCCAATAAAAATCGACTCGGTCGCGTACTATAAAAAGAATGTGAAAGAGGAAATTTAAGCTTAGAATATAGGTATTGTGGCTGTTTAAATTTTAGAAGGTCAAATAATAAGCAAGCAAGATGCAGTTTTCTGCGCGAATTCATGTTTAAAGTGGCAGCGCTGTTCAAATATGGTGTAATATGTGAACGAGGTGGAATATGGTAGCAAAAACGACAACATGCGTTTTGTACCCGCTGTATCATGCGTTGTGTTTTAGAATATAACCGAGGACCATAAACGAGATCACCGTAATTCAACCTGGACAAAATTAAAGATTCACACAATGTCACACGTACTTCCTCTGACAATAAGTTACGTATTTTATAAAGAATTTTTAAACGGTAAAAACAACTTCGCACCAGATTAAGCACATGGCTTTCGAACCGAAGCTCACTGTCAATTACCACTCCAAGATTCCTGGCTTCATCAACACGATCAACAGTCTGGCCAGAAATGCTGATCACAGGATTACACGACAAAATATTATTAATTTGATGCTTGGAACCAAGGATCATATATTTTGATTTTGAAGGGTTGAGAATAAGTGCGTTTTTAGTAGACCAGTTTGCTATGCAGTCCAGATCCTGGTTGATACTATTTATGGCCTGCAGTGGATGTTCGCGTGGCAATGAAATATAAATTTGAACATCGTCGGCATAAAGGTGGAATTTTGAGTGATGGATTATTTTCGAAAGGTCGGCACAGTATATAATAAAGAGAAGTGGGCCAAGAATAGTTCCTTGTGGAACACCCCTGCTGACGGCAGCTGGAAGAGAAAGTAGATCCTTATTCGTTTTATCAATCAATTTTACAGTTTGAAGCCTGCCGCTGAAATAATCGTCAAACCATGTAACCGATTGTGGTTCTACACCATAATAAGATAATTTTGAAAGAAGTAACGAAACATTCAAACTGTCAAAAGCACGGGAATAGTCTAATAAAGTAAGAGCTGTAGCATTGCCCTTGTCTTGATTAACAAGTATGTTGTCGATAACATCAAGTAATGATGATATTGTCGCGAACGTGCTCGAATGTTCTCGACGTCTCGCGTCGCCACTGGAATCACTTGTTTACAACAATTCGTGGATCGAGAAAAAGTGATCATTCAAAACCGGCGTGACAGGCAAGTCAGGTAAAAATCAGAGGTACAGGCGACATTAATCTTTAATGCTTGTACTATATGGTACAAAATGGCTTACACATTAGAAGTTGTGATAACCTTGAAGTTGTTTTGATCAAAACAAGTAACAAAAAAGGGCCATAAAAAATGGGAACATTCGAGGCGTATATTGAGGCATATAAATACCGCGACGGTGGCCGACACAGTCAGTTCATTCTGAGCTTTCGGTGCGATAACTGCGAAGACTAATCAAGAGTGAGTTAACCTGCGACCTTTGCGATACCAACGGACTACGGACGACTCTGCGACTTGGAAGATTACTGTGATTGGACCAACGACTTCAGCGCGCTACGGACTTCGATTCTTCGTGTGATTTGGCTACGTTGAGTGTATCTGTGACCTGTTCATCGCTCAATAAATTCTTCTAACAAGTCAACGGTGTTTTATCCAAATCCCGAACCCCACGCTCGTAACATTTGGTGTCAGAAGTGGGATTTGGAGATGCCAGTGACTCCGAGGGAAGAAACTACCGGCGTCAGAACGAGGGCACAGGAAGCTGCGGAAGCCATGGCTACTGCCCGGCAGGACCCATCAGTGGACCATCGGGACACGCCTACCGGCTCCATCGACGAAGCCACACCCATCGACCAGGACCAGGCGACATTAACCACGCATGCCCCATCCACTACCTCCACTCACCGGACCTCGACACCAGCTCAAGAGGCTAGATCATCTGCCATTGACTTCAGTAGATTGATGCAGATGATGGAAGCAATGCGCCAGGAAATAAGCCAGAAACAGGAGGAATCGCAAGAGAAATTACTGCATGCCGTAGGATCGGTGGGTGAAAAGGTGGAAAACCTACAAAAGAATGTGGACCAAGTGGAAGAAAGGGTTACCAACCTGGAGGACAACATGGACACCCTAAAAAAGGATGTCGATGGGCTGCGGAAGGAGCTTCTGCGTGTGGAGACTACGGGACCTGCCATGTCGAGTGGTTTTGTTGCATGCAACCGGGCGCCTCGAGTGGAAGTACCATCGTACGACGGAACTACATCCTGGACCGCCTACCGGCAGCAGTTCCAGACGGTTGCCAACGCTAACGGATGGACGGAGGAACAGAGCTTGACAGCTCTCACAGTGGCACTTCGGGGGTCTGCTCTTTCGGTCCTGGAGGCGCTACCATCCTCAGGGAGCACATTTAAGGAACTAATGGAGGCACTTGAAGCAAGGTACGGCGAACAACATCTGGAGCACGTCTTCCGTGCTCAATTACGGGACAGAACTCAGCGTCCGGGAGAAGGGCTACAGCAGTGGGCCTTGGAAATTGAGAAGCTTGTCCGCAAGGCCTACCCATCTACGGACACGAAGAGGGTGGAATCGAACACACTCCAGTATTTCGTCGATGGAATCAGAGACTTGGAGATTAGGGCTGCAGTGGGGCTTCATCATCATGCCTCATTGAAGGAAGCCCTAGCGCACGCCCTGGAAGTGGAAGCCCTGCGACGCGATGTGCGCCCAGTACACAAAGTACGGGAAATGATTGAAGAAGTGCGGGAGATAAAGACATCTTCGTTCCCGCCGAAGAGAAAGACAACCGGACCTAAATGCTACAGATGTGGAGAAACAGGGCATTTGCAGTTCACCTGTCCCAAAAAGGAGTCTCAAACGGCTAAACTTGCTGAAGAACTTAGCAAGCTGCAAGAACAATTTAAGGAAGTGTTAAAGAGGATGGAGACTTCAGCTTCTGCTGAGAGTCAGGGAAACGAGTAACAGCCAGAGCTAAGGGGCGGGTGCTGGCTGGAACGGAAGAAGCCCCAAGAATGATCGTCGCACAGGCATGTGATGGGAATAATTTAAGGATACGCGGCTTAGTGAACGGGGAAGATTGCAAGATTACTGTGGACACAGGAGCCTCTAGGACAATAATCACGCCGAAGCTACTCCAGACCGTGAAGAGGCGCAACAAGACAACTGATGTCCAGCTTCTCTCCGCTGCCGGCCAGCAGATACCCGTCTTAGGGGAAATTTCGGTCACATTGCAAGTGGGTGAAACATCATACACTCACAACGTTATCGTGGCCGAAATTATGGATGAGTGCGTATTGGGCCTCGACTTCATGAGAAGATATGACTGCAAAATCGACGTCACTAACGGTATATTTAAGTGTGGCAATGAAGAGGTTTTCATTCTGGGTGGACCCGAAGGAAAAGTTACATGCCTGGAAAAGATTAGCATACCTGCAAGAACACAAGTTGAAGTACCTGTGAAGCTACCACGTGTTAAAAAGAACAGATGCGTGTTGATCGAGGACATTCCAGGCAAATCGACGAATAAGAAGCTTTTAGCAGCCAGGACAATTGTGAAGGGAAATGCGACTGCATTTGTAAGAGTGGTGAATTTAGAAGATCACGAGATTGAATTGAACGAAGGTGATATCATTGGAAGATCCGAAGAAGCAGTCTGGGTGAGAAAGTGCCAAACAGCTTTAAGTACGAGAAAAATCAAGGATAACTCAACCATCACGGAACTTCTTGAGGAGAGTAAAAGCAACTTAACTTATTCTCAAAACATGAAAGCCAAAAACCTGCTTCAGCGCTTTGCAGACTTGTTTTCATCCAAAGAAGGAGACTTGGGAAGGACATCCTTGGTACAACACAAGATTGGTGCCGGAAATGTACTACCTGTGCTGCAGTAAAAGGACCATCCACCAGGAGTCGAGGACACCTTCAACTTTATAACGTTGGTGCACCTTGGGAGCGAATAGCAGTGGATATTGCCGGACCCTTCCCTGTGTCGGAGTCAGGAAACAAGTTCTTCATGGTCGTCATGGATTACTTTACCAAGTGGCCGGAGGTATTTGCTATACCCAACCAAGAAGCAACGACCGTAGCCTCTAAATTGGTTGAAGAAGTTATATGCCGATATGGTGTACCATTGGAAATCCACTCAGATCAGGGCAGAAACTTCGAGTCAAACGTGTTTCAAGAAGTCTGCAAATTATTGGGCATGCACAAGACGAGAACCACTGCGTACCATCCTCAGTCCGATGGCATGGTAGAAAGGTTTAACCAAACACTGGAGAGGCATCTGGCGAAATTGGTTGACAATCATCAGAGGGACTGGGACAAGTACATTGCACCATTCCTTCTCGCCTATAGAACTGCAGAACATGAGAGCACGAAGACTACCCCGGCATATATTAACTTTGGAAGGGAGCTAAGGTTACCGGTCGATCTTCTAACTGGAGGAGTGCCAGACGAACCGATCCCCGTTCAGGATTATGTCTCTGAACTAAGAGAAAAGATGCGAGACATTTATGCCATGGTACGAGAAAACGGCTTACAGTCGAGCGAAAACATGAAGACCAGATATGACCGGAGAGCAAATACCAGTGGCTTTGATGAAGGAACATTAGTTTGGCTACATAACCCGATACGAAGAAAAGGAAAGTCACCTAAACTACAGACTAGATGGGAAGGCCCGTACAAAGTGGTAACACGGATAAACGACGTCACCTACCGGATTCAACGACATCCGAGAGGAGCTCTAAAGGTGGTTCACATCGACCGCTTGGCACGTTACCACGGGAATAACGATGATGCTCGGGACGAGCATCTCTAAGAGGAGGGCAATGTCGCGAACGTGCTCGAATGTTCTCGACGTCTCGCGTCGCCACTGGAATCACTTGTTTACAACAATTCGTGGATCGAGAAAAAGTGATCATTCAAAACCGGCGTGACAGGCAAGTCAGGTAAAAATCAGAGGTACAGGCGACATTAATCTTTAATGCTTGTACTATATGGTACAAAATGGCTTACACATTAGAAGTTGTGATAACCTTGAAGTTGTTTTGATCAAAACAAGTAACAAAAAAGGGCCATAAAAAATGGGAACATTCGAGGCGTATATTGAGGCATATAAATACCGCGACGGTGGCCGACACAGTCAGTTCATTCTGAGCTTTCGGTGCGATAACTGCGAAGACTAATCAAGAGTGAGTTAACCTGCGACCTTTGCGATACCAACGGACTACGGACGACTCTGCGACTTGGAAGATTACTGTGATTGGACCAACGACTTCAGCGCGCTACGGACTTCGATTCTTCGTGTGATCTGGCTACGTTGAGTGTATCTGTGACCTGTTCATCGCTCAATAAATTCTTCTAACAAGTCAACGGTGTTTTATCCAAATCCCGAACCCCACGCTCGTAACAATATGGTGCCCCTGCCACTGCGAAATCCAGACTGAAATTCAGGCAAAATGTGATTATCTTCTACGTAGCTATACAATTGTTTGAAGATAACTTTTTCAAGAATTTTTGACAAAAATGGCAAAACACTGATTGGCCTTAAATCTTTCATCTCTAGAGGATTATCTATTTTGGGCAAAGGAGTAACCAGTGCTGACTTCCATACTGCTGGAACAGAACCAGTGACCACGGACCTATTAATAATAGCAGTCAATACACGTAATGTTCGCGGAAGGGTAAATAAAATCATTTCTCTTCCAATACCATCCAATCCCAATGCGTTTGTTTTTATACCTAGTATATGTTTTGCCACTTCGTCCTCAGATACCACCCTCAAAGTTAAACGAGCATCACTGAACTTGTGGTACTCATAATATGTTAACACTGAGAGAGGCAAAGAAGAAGGGCCAGGCACGTTCAAAAAATGAGCATTAATGGTATTAGGATCATTGAAGTGGCTAGGCAATGAGTCACGACATTTTGTATCAGGTAAGATTTTTTCTTTAAGATTTTTCCAAAACATTTTACTATTATTTAGTGTTGAATTTATATAAAAATCATAATATGCTCTTTTTTCGCGATAGATACTTTTCTTTACTAATTGTTTTAAATCATTATAATATTGTTTGTGTGTAGGCAACTTAGTATTTCTGTATTTACGATAGGCTGAGTTACGCAAATCAATCATTATCCTAACAACATCCGTAATCCAAGGCAAAGATTTATTTTCCACTTTAATTTTTTTAACGGGCGCATGTCTATCAAAAAGTGCCAAGATATTTGAATTAAATTGATTAACCATCGCATCAACTGTTGTTAGATTTAATATCGTTTCCCAGTTCATATTATGTAAATCCCTATTAAAATTCTCCATATTAATATTATTAATGGGGCGATATACTAGCCATTTCGGCACAGACTTAGGTTTTTTTATTTGAAGTGAAACATTCACCATTGCATGCCCCAATGAACCGGTTATATTAGTGACAGACACATCATGAACTCGAGTGTTGGTGCAAACAACGTCCAAAAGTGTCTCATTCTCAACTGAAAAGTGCGTCGGCTCTGTAACCACCTGATTAAGTCCTATATATGTTAAGAAATTATTAAATTTTGTAGTTTTCGGATGTTGAATGTCCAACATATCAATGTTAAAATCTCCCAGTAAGATGATATGGTCATAATTGGAAAAATGGATTATTGATGCCGTTAATGCATCAATAAAAATGTCAATATTTACCCATTCGGGTCGATAAGCCGTACCCACAACAACACGCAAACCGTTCGCTGGGACTAACAACCACATCTGTTCGATATTTGCAGTTGGATGCCGGAGCACACGCACGTTGAGGCTACGCTTAACATAGAATGCGAGCCCGCCGCCTCGGCCGCCACGCATATGCGCCGGACGCGGCACGGAGCGCAGTCTGTAGCCGGGCGCGACGGGCGCACGAGCCTCCTGCCCGCTGCGCAGCCAGCTCTCATTTATCGCAACAATATCTGCATGAAATCTGTCCATAGCAACCAGAAAATCATCCTGTCCAGTATGAAGTGAACCCGCATTGTACAGACCCAACTGTAAATACCTTAGCCTACTAGACATTTTTGTGATTTATATAAAAACTTAATATCATTAAATATAAGGCAATATATACCAATAAACAATGCGTGCCACTTGAAACAAAATGCAAAACATAGTTGCTATATGTATGTACGTATGGTTGTAATAGTTTATATTGTTCATTTGTAGTTTCGTCATAAATTTGCCAAGTTAAATAATACATAGTTACATACCTCATCATTGAAATTGTGAAATCCATAATTATCAACAGGTAACACACATAGCCACACATCATAACACAATATGCTAGTATATAGATAACGATCAAAACAGTTAGAGTTAGACGATGAAAACAGTAACATCTTAGTTTATAGTTTTTTTTATTTTTATTACATAACCGGCGAGCAAACAGGAGTGACACCAAAAACACGTACAAGATCGGCCTCCGAACGCAGCCGGTGACGAGGGACTCCAGTTCCCTGGTGCTGGCGTGCAAATATTTTGCCATCACGGGTCCAGACGAAACGCCAGTTAAGGCGACCTGCAAGGTCGCGCGCCCTGTAGAACAGCTGACGATTCGTCCGTGTCAGCCTCTCATTGACATAGAAACGGCGACGCGGGCCCGGCAGTCCAGTGTCCTCAGTTGTGGCCCCTCGTCGAACCCGCGCCGCCTGCAGCAGCTCATCTCGCACACCGCGACGTGACAGGCGCACCGTAATCAGCCGAGGACGGCGAACACCGTTAGACCCTGCAGCCTCTGGAACACTTCCGACACGGGTCGCACACACCACATCCTGCTCCACCAGTTTCACACCAAGTTTATTTGCAATAACCATCACCACATGAGGAACAGCTTCACCTTTCACCTCAGGGATACCGGACAGCTCCAAGTCATTCATAAGAAGCTCCTGATCACGGTCATTCAACTCAATTTTGAGCTGGGCAATCGCATCCGACTCGGGACCGCTTTGTTGAGTCTGACGCTCATTCATACGACACTCAAGAGTGTCCACGCGAGCAGTCAGCTCCACAACCCGTTTATCACACGCCTCCATCCTGGACACAATACCAGACACAGCCACCGTCAGCTCCTCCATCTGCTTACGCACTGCACGGAACTCCTCTCTAAAACTGCGCATCTCCAGCAGCAGCGCTGAGTCGGATGCATCACACCTCGGCTGTTCTGGCTTGGATGTACCCCTCCGCTGATTAACGTTCATAGTGTTCTCGGAAGTCGATGGGGTTTTTAGATTTTTCGATGACATCGCGTAAAGGTTATTAAAATTGCACACCTTACAGTCAACGCGAATCAGAGCGAGAAACTAATATGGGAGGCGGCGGGTCCGAGCGAGATGGATGCAATTCACAACGTATGCAACGTGTTATAAACACTTAGTTTATGCAAAAAAATCCAATTTTTAACTATTGCACAAATTTAATCCTTGAACAAATATTTGAATACACTAGTTCTAGGTTCTAGGTTCAATTTGATGCGCACAAATATATAACTTATTAACTTTATACGCGTTTTTACGAATTTCTAATATGGGTTGAATAGATACGATGTTAACAGTTCAACGCGCTCGCGACGACGAAATTATTTATTAATATCTAAGATGTGATTTTATTATGATATTACAATATACTGGTTAGTATTTTTTAATATTATTAAGGTATTTACGATTAATTGACGTATCAAACTTGATGATAAATCGTTGAAAGAATTCGTTACATGAAGCTAATAAAAAGCGTGTTTAAAACAGTTCACAGTTAATGAGTGTTAAAATGCTTACATTCAACCTCTCCGGAGAGCGCGTTGGTCTCATTCAGCAGATCCATGGCAGTCACGCAGTCCAGAATGCTGAGCAACGTCCTCGTCAGTCGGAGCAGGTCGCTGAAGCTGTTACAACACCATTTAGCTATTAGAAACAAGCCATAGTGTCTTCCATGCCAGTTTTTTCATATCCATTCCATCGTACCTTGTGAGATTACCGGGACAAGCCCACCACACATTCCCACCACTGTCTCTTGTGTAGCCAGGATCAACAACGGCGACCTCAGATAGACAATAAGCAATGAAGCTTATTGACGTCCCGGGGGAGGAACTACAGCTGTTTTGGAACTCACAACGAATTTAATCAGAAAGAAGATAGTCGGAGTAGGAAGTATTGAAAGGACCTTGTGAGACTAATGCTAGAAATACCAGTTAAGGGTGCTGTGTCGCGACACATGGATATCGATTTTATACATTTAGTACTAGTTGTGCTCGCGACTTCGTCTGCTTGGATTTGCTTTTGTTATCTTCTTAGATTAAAGAAATAGGCACATACCTAACTGGTAATTTAATATTCAGATTAAATTCTTCTCTAAAAGAAGACAACCCTAACGTCGTCAGAAGAGGTAAAAAATACGCGATAGAAAGAGAGGCAACTTCTAGGTGATTATAACTGTAGGTTGTGTGCGCTGTGCGAGCTGAATTGCACCTTATTGTATCGTAGCGAAAGTCCCTATTTCTTTAATTGATTTTGCGGAGTGAATCTTCTGTACGTAGTACTATTATCTATTCTGTGCCTATAGATAGGCTTTGTTTGATTGAGGCGAGACCAAAAACAAAATACACTAGTGTGCGTGGAATGTACATGTGTGCAAGCAAGATATATAATTTTGTGGATTTTCCTTTTAGTTTGAGTTACATCCACTGCACAGGTAACCATATTTAATCACGTCTAATTAACACCAAAACTACACTTAAGAACCATAAATTTTGTAAATACAAGTGGGATTTGTTTTAACATGACTGACGTTAGGGCGATACAAGCCCATGGCGTGTATAGGAAAAATGGTCTCGTCTATCTATCTCGCTCTAACAAACGCGTATGCTATGATCTATCTCTTTTGCATTGCCAATCTTCTTACGCTAGTATGTAAGTTATAATAACTCTATGGGCAAGCAGCACCGTGTGTAATATTACACGAACCATTTGGAGCCACTTTTAAAATAAATTTACAAGAAATACAATTCATTGCAACACTTACCTGTAAAAGCCGAAGTATATCAATTCCCTTGCCAGCTTGACCACTTCGAAGGTCAGCTTATTCTGGTCGTGGTCACTGAAGTACCACGTCCGCTTCACCACGTTACACAAGTAATCTTCGACGAAATGGATGGTCGATGCGAATTGTTCCTTGACCTTCTCGCGGTTGGCGTCTGGACCACCCTTTACGCATTGATAGCTGGAAAAAGAGAGACATAATAAGTATAACAGTTTAGAATTTAATGGATTTCTGAATGATTCGATGAATAAATAATATAGTGCTACAATGGTATTCATGAACGTGGTCGAAATTGGAACTACAACTCCCGTTCATATTGTATGTCACTTTTTGACAGTTCGCCTTTGACAAAATGTATGAAAATATGGCACAGTAACGCCCTCCTACAAACGTCACTCACGTTCATAAACATCCTTATACATCTGTAAGTAGAATGATAAATTTCTGAACGAAGGATGAATGGGAGAATGAATGAAATAGAAGAAGTGAGAAAAAGGGTGAGAGTAAGAGTACTGAGAGTAAGAGAAAGAGAGATTTTTTAGTTTATAACCCCCGACTAGCGTAACCCGCGCAACTTCGTTTGCGTATATCTCGCATTCCCGTGGGAATTTTGAAAAATCCTTTCTTAGTGCTCCCCTACGTTATAAAAGGAACCCCTGTGCAAAATTTCGTTACTTAGTTTAGGCCCTGCGTTGATATGTCAGTCAGTCAGTCAGTCAGTCAGCTTCTTCTTTTATATATATAGATTATTATTAAAGTCTAGGTCTCGGTCTAATTCGATAGAACTCGGTCCCACATTCAAAGTTATTAGAGACCGTTCAGTCTCTGGTCAGTATCGGTTTTATGGCTGAAAGCACGATGTGAAAGGTGTGTGTGTCACCTATTAAAAAGCAAACGGTACTCACTCGTGTATGTGTATGTTGTCGGCGACCTCAGCCCAGAGCCTGGCGTACTTGACCGGGGTGACGGGCTCCTGCGGGTCGCGGTCGGCGTGCAGGTGCAGCATGAGGCGGCAGAAGGACGCGCGCAGCTCGTGCGGCAGCGCCGAAGACGACATACATCTGGGACCAGAATCGCTCACTTTATCCAGATACTTTAATCAGAAAGAAAGAGTAGGAAGTATTGAAAGACTTCGCTCTTCCATCAGTAACTACGTGAGATACAGCAATTTGAGTCAAATTTTAACACAATACAATATTTCAAATTAAAACAGGCATACGGCCCGCCTGATGGTAAGCATCACCGTAGCCTATAGACGCTTGCAATACCGGGGTATCACTCACGCGTTGCCGACCCTCCCAACCCCCCCAGGTGGAGCTCTGAAGACCTTACTCACAGTAGGAACACAACATGACCGAGACCAATGCTATTTGGCTACCATCTTCTGTAAGGTGGAGGTCCTTTCCCAGACGGGCTGCAAAAGATTCGGAGCAGATTATCTGCTTTTGGACTTAATGCTACTTGTTGGTATCTATTGGACCTAATGCTATGAGCTGTTTACTATTTTAATTCCAATATCTTACTTGAGTATTAAGTGTATATGTAACTGTGGCGATAAGCTGTTTAGTGCGAGATATTGTCTATTGAGACACATGTTGGAAAACAGGTCAAGTTGGTGGCGGTAGTAGTCCAAGATGGCCGCCGACTCGCTGTTGGGGTTGGCTTTCGCTTCGGCAGCCAACTCAGAGAGTAATCTGGAGTTCTGGGAAAAAAAAATTTACTACCTAAATCGGAGTCAGTGTCATCTAGTGAAGTTTCGAGGAACTTAATTTTAATCACTTCTGACCACGTAAATGAACTGCAAATCAAGCTCTATCTTTTTGTGTAAACTTCAGTAACTTCGAAGATGTGCGCGTACAAACAAACAGACAAAAAGTTTTTAAAGAAAAATGACACATTTGTGTATAGATATTTGGATTACAGACCTTTGTTATAATTGATCTAGTTCTGCCTGTTCTATGAGGTTTTTTAGTAAAATCATATATTTATTAAACAAAGTAAATTACCTTTTTATTATTCCACAATAATAAGACATCATCTTCGACTGTGAACTTATCTTTGTCGTCAACATCCAATGTCTTTCCTTTCTCGTATTTTGTTGAAACCAATCTGAAAGAGATTATCAATTTAATTACATTTTATGGTAGAGTCATCCAATAGAAGTGAGCAGTAAATTTATATGATTCATGTTATCTAAACATTGCATAAATGTATTTACTAGATTTATTTATCACTAGTATTCATATTGTATACCACAAAGGTCTCAAACAAGCATACGGCCGGCCTGATGGTAAGCCGTCACCGTAGCCTAGACGCTTGCAATACCGGGGGTATCACTCGCACGTTGCCAAGAAGTGGAGCTCTGGAGACCTTACTCTCCGTAGGAACACAGCATGGCCGAGACCAATGCTATTTGGCTACGATAAATAAATAATAAATAAATATATAGGGACAATTCATACAGATTGAGCTAGCCCCAAAGTAAGTTCGAAACTTGTGTTATGGGATACTAACTCAACGATATTATATTTTATAACAAATACATATATAGATAAACATCCAAGACCCGAGGCCAATCAGAAAAAGTTCGTTTTTCATCATGACCCGACCGGGGATCGAACCCGGGACCTCCTGGGTGGCGGTCTGGCGTGGTAACCATTACGCCACGGAGGTCGTCAATGGCAACGATACGATGTAGGGTGGAGGTCCTTTCTCAGACGGGCTGCTCCGATTTAAGCGGACAATCCACACAGCCATACCTCTCTTAAAATGTTTACTATGTAATTCAAAATTTTCTAGATATCTATCATATTTACAGCCCGGGTCAGCTATTTATAACACACTCCATAAAATATACCTGGTTTCAATGAGTATATCCGAATTGTTAGCACAAAGCACACTCTTGCATATCAGCTCCTGGGTGACCGCTATCGCCTTTTTATTGGAGATACAGAGGTCGCTCAAGTAGTCTAGAAAACGCGACTGCCAGGTTTTCATGTTCTTACGGACGAGACCTGGAAATTTCCATTAGATATTTGTACAGTCAACATAGAAATGAACTGACCAGCCCATTCCTTTGTTGACTGTTGAAGTTAACTCTCTCTCTCTACTCTCGGTACTGTTAAGATTGGAGAGAAATAAAAAGGTTTTGTTTTTAACGTTTCGAAGTGTAGTGCGCAACATCTGTTAACAAATAGTAGATTTTACAAGTGCACAAAACGAATAATTTCTATCCAAACTTTTAGCAGCCCGAGCCGAAGGCGAGAGCTGATAGTAATGTCGAAGATAAAAATGGTTTTGTGGACGAGTTATAAACTCTCCTTTTCACTTCGATTGCGAGGAAATAAATTAATAAACGCACAAAAAAAACAAGACTTGTTTCCCGCCGTTTTTTTTTAATCTTACGACATTGATATTAGGCTTGGGCTGCAGACCTATACAGCCTACTATTAAATTAATTTTGTAGTAAAATAATTTTCTTAAATTAATTAAATAACCTACCGTACTTTAATTTAAATTTTAATATCTTTTATGACTTAAAAAACACATAAGGCAAATAAATTAAAGTAAATATTATAAAATAACAAATTCTATCTCTGAACTTTTTATTGTGTTTGGCTGTATGGCTAATTTCCTTTGCCTTAATATAGATACATTTATGAGTAGATACTTTTTTGCCCTTGTGCACAAAATTCGATTTTGTGCAGCCTATATCCTGCGCAAATAAGCATTTTCTGAGCATGAGAAGTGAAAAAGTTATTTTAAAGTTGCAAAATATGAAGAATGTTACTTAATGTCATCGTGTTGCATTCCTTTGTAAAAAGTAACTGCGGTGTGGATGCACCGTATCTGTTCGTACTTTTTCAGACAGCCAGATTCACATCACATTTATAATAATAGTAAGGATTTTTACTGACCCACAAAAGTCTCGATCTCCGATGCAGTGATATGTTTCTCCAGCAGTTTCCTATTGTTGTGCAGCAGTGCTGTGATAGTGTCCTCGGCAAGGATGTCGTAGCCGATTTGCTTCTGCATGAAGCCGAAGTGCTTCGCTATGTATTCCTAGAATCATTGAAAATGGAGATTTCAATTATTGTTTTTCTCCTGCTGGTCACTCACGACAAGGAAAAGTATATTTTTATTTATTAATGTCTGCCAACAGGTTTACATCATTGAGCAAAAACACAATAGGAAAGAGATAAGTGTATTTTACTTTATTTAGTTTAAATCATTAAGCAAAACGCAATAAGAATAATTACAAGTTTGACGACCTCCGTGGTATAATGGTTACCACGACAGATCGCCACCCAGGAGGCCCCGGGTTCGAATCCCGGTTGGGTCATGATGAAAAACGAACTTTTTCTTATTGATCTCGGGTCTTGGATGTTTATCTATATATGTATTTGTTATAAAATATAGTATCGTTGAGTTATCCCATAACACAAGTTTTGAACTTACTTTGGGGCTAGCTCAATCTGTGTGATTTGTCCCTATATATTTTTATTTATTTATTTATATTACAAGTTATAATGTAGACACAATTATAAGCAAACAGTGTCAAAAAAAGACATGATTAAAATAGTATCTTCGGAATGCCTAAAGTGACTCCTTTTAATAATATATTTTAATTATTTTATTATATTTTTTAAGGTTTTTAGTTTTAGGTTCACTATAATTTATGTGTTTATAATAATATGTCTAGTTTAGTTTTAATGTGTATGTATTCAATAAATGTTTCTATTTAACTAAAAAATTTATATAAATATATAGGGGACAATTCATACAGATTGAGCTAGCCCCAAAGTAAGTTCGAAACTTGTGTTATGGGATACTAACTCAACGATATTATATTTTATAACAAATACATATATAGATAAACATCCAAGACCCGAGGCCAATCAGAAAAAGTTCGTTTTTCATCATGACCCGACCGGGGATCGAACCCGGGACCTCCTGGGTGGCGGTCTGGCGTGGCAACCATTACGCCACGGAGGTCGTATATGACCGGTCGTCTATGATATATGATTAAATAAAATTGTAAAAATTAGGCACAAAGCAAATGAGTATACTAGCCCCAAACTGTCCTTGTGTTTCAGGATCAGTGGCCTTATTCGCGTAACAAGAACCGATTCTAGTTCGATTCAACGACACTCGCTGTCTCACTCATACAAAATAGGAATTGAACGGGACAGCGAGTGTCGTTGAATCGAACTCGAATCGGTTCTTGTTACGTGAATAAGGCCACAGATGTATATACCTAGGAAAACATATTTTTATTCATATTTAAGGCCCAGCCCCCCAATCCTGCTATTTATTAACCAAACCAGATCGGCAGCGTTTCGGCTTGGTTGCATTTGCGGTTGTAAACCAAAACGGTATTCCATTAACATTATGTTAACAGCTGAAACGCAAACGGTTGGTTACAAAAGTCACTCTTTCACTGCCGATGCAAAACCGCAACTTTTGACAGTTCAACCAACGCAGGGCCGTAGCTGTACTGCAACTGTCAAAAAAATTGCAGAATACCAAACGATAGTTGAACGGATTACAAACCGTCTTGTGTTCATTAGCGGAATACTACAACAAAAGCGTTCCGGCTGCCCAACCAATGAGTATCGGCACCGTTTTAACCAAAGAGTTAGCAGAATACAAAAATGTCGATTCCAATGCGTTTCAGCTTTAAAAAAATAGCAGAATTGGGGGGCTGCTCACCTCTTTCATTGTTTCACTGTACTATAATAAATGAAAACTATTCGTAAATGTAATAAAGTTTGAGAAAAATTCATGCAATGATAAAAAATAATATTTACTGTACTTGAAGTGTTAACTAACCTGATTCTTTCTGTAATCTTGTTGACTCAATCTCAGAATACGGTAGCAAAGCCTAAATATATACTTATAGGGGGCGTAGCGAGGGTCATACAACTCCTCGATCTTCAAGAACGATTCACCTTCAGATGTCTCTTGGAATGGGCCCTGGAATAACAATCATTATCATTTCATTAGTGTAGTGATAAGTGAAAATAATATTAGAGTACTTAAAACATAAAAACAAAGTGTTTCCTTAACAGACACTAAGAAAAATCAATGGACATTATTCGTAGACAAAAACTTTTTATGAGTTTCAAGTTAAATTAAAATTACTTATTCGCGGATAGATCGTAACAATTAAAAGTGTACGATCACACATCTAAAAAAAAAAACGAGAGATGCACAGTCAAACAAACGTAATTATTAATAATAATTATTACATTCCAACAGGAAATGCGAAGCCGCAGGCAAAAGTAATATTTTTTTTTCGAAGACGAATTATACAATTCCATGTAGTTAATCCAAAATTAAACAAAGCTTATATAATTGTTAAATATTTACACCCTTACTAATAACTACATATAATAACGAGTATATAGTTCCTTTTTTATCTATCTATTATATAAAAATGAATCGCTAAATGTATTGCTAAGCGCAAATCTCGAGAACAGCTGAACCAATTTCGCTAATTCTTTTTTTTAGAATATTCCTTGAAGTACGAGGATGGTTCTTACGGAGAGAAAAATTTATATTAAAAATGCCTACGGGACTGAAGGATACACGCGAACGAAGTTGCGCGGGTTTCGCTAGTTTATTATAAAAATATTACAAGACACAATTTACATTTTTAACAACCATATTTTTTTTTAAACACTTTTTCTTGATGGGAATTAAATGAAGTGTGAAAGTGACAAAACATTGTATAACTATATACACACTAGCTTTTCCCCGCGGCTTCGCTCGCGTTAATTTTATGACATAGATCTCGTTTGACAACAAAACAACCCATAGCGCGGCTTGTGGCGCCATCTGTTGGCCGATACAGCGCCCTCTATAGTAGAAAAATTATTTTCCCATTGGAACGACGTACTTTCACGGGATAAAAAGTAGCCTATGTTGGGCTCTGTACCCCCTAACAATATGTATGCAAATTTTCATAATGATCGGCTGCTTAGTCAAGCCGTGAAGGAATAACAAACAAACAAACTCACTTTTTCATTTATAATATTAGTAAGGAAGTAAGGAAGTAAGGATTACACAACGGTTATTAGTAAAGGGGATAATTTCCTAGCATTACCTGTAGGATCTTGAAGAGCTGTCTTAGTATGTACTGCTCTCTCAGTAGTTTCTGCCTGTCGCGGTTAGGGTTCTCCACGACAAGCTCGAGGGCTTCCGATTTGTTGGGCTCGTTCTCGAAGCCCGCTATGAAGTACACTATGTCTTGTAGGAGGCATGTTAAAGCCCTGGAAAGGTATAATAATTATTTATTTATTTGGTGAGATATTTTAGATAGATAGATAGAATATACTTTATTTGCAATACACATCCAACAGCACAAAGAACTATTACATTAAAATCTTACATACTAGTGTATTAGCAACAAGGCGGCCTTATTTCTAAAAGCAATCTTTTCAAGGCAACCTTAGGGTAACGAATTAAAGAAAGAAAGAAACGGGCAGGGCAAGCAGAACAAGAATCTGATTAACAAAATTTGCAACGTAATAAGTACATAAATCAATAAAACTGAACTAATTTTGAATATAATTTGAAACTAGCTGTTACGTAAAAATTAGCCTATGTTGGGCTCTGTACCCGCTAACAATATGTATGCAAATTTTCATAATGATGTACAAGCAAAACTTACTTCCTCTCGTTATGCTCGATGTTCCCGAGATGCAGCTTGGTCGACAAGGCCGAGAGCACCTTGCACGCGTCGTTCGCGAAGTCCAGGTCGCGGACTTCGCTGGGCGACACCGATATCAACGCGAAAGCCTCTTTGTCCTCTTTCACTACGGAACAACCAACCTGAAACAATATCATTATTTTACATAATAGACAACAATATAAAAAAGTGTCGCAATTATTTTTACTTGCTTTTTAAATAGAGGGGACAAAAAGAGAATTTTCAAATTTAGTTTTCATCAATTTTTTAAATAGAGTTTAAGTGATCCACTTCGGGTCACTGAGCTAACGGAATAAGTAAATAAAGGCAACAAAAATGGAACACCCGTATTTTTTATTAAAATAAATTTACTTTGTACATATTTTTTCATTTTATCCTTAACAAACAGACAGTTACATTCACATTTATAATTAATATTATTAGATTTTCATTAAGAAACCCTTGATACCTTGGACATGACTGGTTTTTCTTCGTTGATGTCGATAGGAATGGACGTGGAGTGCACCCACGTGTGAGTGCAAAGGTGCTGTAACCTGGAAACAATAAGTTAAATTGAAACCCCCTTTCTACTAAAGAAAATACCTCGTAAACGTTCGCGGGAGGAAACTCCTCTGAAACCGCGCAGTACACGACTTCTAGTGCGTGAGCTTGGATTCCCCGCCGGTGACGAGCAGATCGATGGTAGAAAGTGGCCGTAGGCATCAAGTCAAACAATTCCTCGGAACAAACCCTATTATACAAGCAGTAGAACACGCATAGGGAGGCGAAATCTCTCCGCAGAGACATAAAAATAAAAATTGTAAGCTCACCTGACGTAGCTGCTCTGTGGCACAGGCGCGTCGGAGTGGGTCATGGTAGTCGGGTCCAGCTCGAACAGCGTCGCGATCTCCGAGGAGTGCGGCACCGACACCAGCTGGTAGGCGGGCTCGCCGGCTTCCACCACAGCATCGCTGCAACCATATTCACTTTCGCAACTTGGCAGAGGATTCAATTATCATTCAATTCGCCTATCATTTATAATTTTCAATAATGGAGTCAATAGAGCTGCGATTAGGCTAAATGTGTAAACATTGTTCGTAAAAATGCATAGTTTTGGCCCTGGAGAGCACACAGTGAAAATGGTCCTAAAATGTTTTTCCCGATTTTCTCCGATTTCAAAAGTTTTTCGAAGTTACAAACTACTCTAACATACCCATACAACATACTTAAAAATGCAGAACTACATCACGATTTGCGAATATGTTTATTTCTGACGGCCTAATAGTTTATAAAAATATTTCCTTTTTTATATAACTTTCTACATGCCTACATTATAAGTAAACACTTACGGTGGTCTGTTGCAAGCTTCCGCCGCTAGGTAGTGTCCGGTGGCGAGATGTTTGAACCTGAAGATGGAGTTCCAATGGCCGGCACCCCCCCGGCACGGGTCATGTTGGACCACCTACGATTTAATTAATATAATAAAATGTGTAACAGTAGTTTCTGAAATGCATATCAATTTTAATTCCTGATTAAGTTTTAAAATATTTCTTTTTCAAACTCAAACTCAAACTCAAAGCGTTTATTTGCAGAAAATAGGTTATAAAAGGTCTCAAAATAAATATATTATTGGTTCACTATTTTGTTAACACTTGTTAGCATGCAAACTTATGGTTGTAAAACTCCTGAAGACTATAGAAGCATTGGCTGATCAACCATGACCGTAGGAGCTTAGTCATTGGCGCAATTGGGCCCGTTTTATATTTTTGTGGGATTTTATTATAAATTTTGACACACATACAGTAACATCTCTTTTGGCACAGTGTTGTTTTTGGGGAAAAATCTAGCACAAGTCTGTCAGAGCATCTTGTATTCCTGGGATACACATCACTGGCAGTCCGAAACAGATCACTATGTTGTCTTACAAATTTGTAGACTTCTAGTATATAAATACCTGTGACCGTTAGTATACCCAGCTGAAGAAACAACGGTTTACAAGTATCATAAGGCCCTTTAAAGCACATAGCTCGTACGCATTTCTTCTGCGCTATGAACACCCTCGTAATATCAGTGCTGTTGCCCCACATTAAAATGCCATAATTGATATTTGAAGCAACATATCCATAGTAGGCATCCAATGTTACTTTCCGAGTTGTTATTCTTATCAGCCGACGAAGAACATATACAAATCTATTTATTTTGTTGCATAATTTGCTAATGCGGCTCTTGAAGTTCAAACAATTGTCCAGTGAAATTCCCAAGAATGTAGCAGTAGTTTCATTATTTAGGAATGATCCATTATATTGTATATTAAGATTTTTCACATCCTGTCCCTTTAAATTAAATTGTACATATTTACTTTTAGATATATTAACATTTAGATTATTAGCAGAAAGCCATTCAATAATATTTTTTATAGTAGTGTTTGTCATGTTCATAATTAATTAAGTTGTCAGCAATATTATTTGATTTAATTATAATGGAAATGTCGTCCGCAAACATAACACAATCATGTCTGGTGACAGTTGGTAAGTCATTAATGTAGAACAAAAACAGTAGTGGACCCAGTACGCTTCCCTGGGGAACACCAAATTTATTTGTTCTACATTGTGAGCAACTAGTTGATACGACGTTATCATTGTCCAGTCTGGATATTTCAACGTACTGCTGTCTATCCTTTAAATAGGATTTTAGCCAAGAGAGGGCAGGTCCACGTATTCCGTACCTTTCCACCTTATCCAATAGTATGTCATGCCTAACATAGTCGAATGCTTTCGACATATCAAAGAAAAGTACAGTAACAAGCTGTTTCGCATCAAGACCCATAATTATATTGTGTACTAAGTTGAAACATGCAAGACCGGTGGATTTCCCTTTCAAAAAACCATGTTGTTGAGGTTTTATTATGTTGAATCTTGTGCAAAAACTCATAAGTCTCTTATGCATCGCCTTTTCAAATATCTTTGATAGGATGGGTATCAATGTTATTGGGCGGTAATTTCCTATAGTGGATTTGTTGCCTTTTTTATGTATAGGTTTCACCACCGAGAGTTTAAGCAGGTCGGGAAAGCAACCAGCCTGGAATGAAAAATTTATAAGGTATGTCAAAATAGGAGTCAGTTCATTTTTACAAAATTTAATAACCTTTGTACATATTTCATCATAACCACATGAGTTTGAGTTTTTCAGTAACTGTATGATATTCATAATTTCTTGCGGTGTTACACGCAAACGAAGTTGTTCGGTTTCACTAGTCATCAATGTTAACTCGGTTATTTAATCAGCTATAGGTCCTTGTCACACTGCTGCAGATACTTACCATTCTGAATTTTTTGTGATATATACATGCATTTCTTTAGCATTTTTGAATATTTTAGATATGCCAATTTATTGTCATTATTATTATCTCTATAATACTCATAGCGCAGTGTTCGTTTTGTTTTGCAGCTTTTTTTAAGGCCTGTTGTGATCCATCTTGGCTGTTGTGGTATGTTACTCCGCTTAACTCTAATTTTTGGGAAGCATAAATTATAAAGAAGAGAGAAGAGATCATGAAATTCTTTGACTGCTATATTTGTATTCTTCTCTTCAAATATATTAGAGAAATGTAGTGAGCTTACGTATTTTCGAAATTTATTAATATTTTCTCTTTTGTATGTATACCATTGTTTTATAACGGGCTTACTGTGCACCGGAAAAGATAGAATCTGAGCAGTGTCATGATCAGACAACTGCAGTGGTAGCGTTTCACCTACAGCGTTCTTTATATTACTTAATATTTGGTCAATGCAGTTATCTCCTCTCGTTGGTTGATTAATGTGGATTTTTAGGTCAAAATGTTTCGCAATATCTTTTAGATGTAAGGTTGACTTAGAATCTACTAGTGTATTAATATTGTAATCGCCAGCAAGTATAACTTTTTTATTGGGATACTTTTTTGATATGTCATGGATAACTGCTTCAAGTCTAGTGAGAAAAGGGAATGAAAATTTATTGTGAGAGGTATATGCACAGATGACAATTAAGTTAAATTCTGGGACGTGTACACCGCAGCATTCAAACACACTTGATAACAAATACTTATTAAAGAAATTTAAGTCTTTTCCGATGAGTGTATTCTTCAAGAATATACACGTGCCGCCACGTTTTTTATCTCTCGAATAATTTGCAATTAGTTTGTAATTGTCTAGTATAGCATTTTTGTCGTCACCGGTTTTAATAAAAAAATTATTCTTCAGTTTGACAATGGTGCTAATTCTGTTGTACATTTAACTAGGCTAAACTAATTTTGACAGGACTAAAAGTGTTGCTATCCTTGTCACTAATTGTAAACCAAGGAAGGACAACAACACCTTTGGTCCTGTCAAAATTAGTTTAGCCTAGTTAAATGTACAACAGAATTAGCACTAGTGACAGCCATGATGTAATGTGTTGCATTAACTTTAAAAATGGTTTAAAGCAATTCACGGCAAGTGATCATGTTTGTTATTCCTTCACGCCTAACTATTCAGACGATCATCATGATCGTTGGCAGTGATGACAAAATTGTATCAAAAAACGTGATTGATGCTAAAAAATAAATAAAATGAATGAAAATTCTAATTAAAATTCAAAATAGTGTATTTGGAATACATAACAAGGCCAAAAACAAAGAACACAATGACATCTGTAGGAGTATTAAACTGTGACACAGATATCAACGTCCTCCCCGAACTCGAGGTGCGCTTGAATTCCAATTACTTACATATTTAATTTCAAACTAATCTTAATTTTAAAAATATGTTTTACAGAGTGAATAGTGTGTGAGTAAGTGTATGTATGTGAGTGACGCGCATGTGGGTATGTGTGTGTGTAAATATGTGCGAGTATAAAATAATAGGAATATGATATTTGGCAATGAGCAGTTTTCTTTTAGGTATTTTATAGCTTTTCTAAACACTCGATAGATGGCGCAGCCTGGCACTTTTGGTAACAAAAAAGTGGGTGGGTGGAGTGACCTTTTTGCTACAAAGTCGTCATTTATTTTAACATTAAAAAAAAAAGTTTGAAGAAAGTATTACAATGTATTATTAATTAGATTATGTAAGTAACAACTTTTTGAAGTTACAATGTTTATACAATACAAAAAAACTTCAATCAATGCTAGCGCCATCTTTTGATGATTTTACAAACCAATTGATTATACCTAAAAGAAAATTGCTCATTAAGAAATGTCAAATGCATATTAATTAGTTTATTTGACGAATAAGCTATTCCATACCTCAATCTCCCAAAGCGCCTTGCTGCTGGTAGCAGCCGTGGCGCTGGACCTCCCAGTGGTCCTCAGGAACACGTGGTGCCGCTTTCTGTGCATCCATTAAAAATCTTTTACTATTCAACAAGGTACGCCGTGCATAACATTTAGGACGCATTTCCACACGAAAAAATGTACAATGCCTCTATCGGCCAGTTCAAGAACTACATTTTTTCATAAACGTTATCACATTAAAGTATAGATAAGCAAGCTATAGAGCGCGCGCATCGCTCTTTGACCATTGTGCAAAGCGTAAGCAGATGTTCTATAGTGCAAATTTTTAGTTTTCTTCCATTACGTCGTTTTCACACGTGATTCCTTAAAATCCGAATAAATAACATCGAGAGAAACAATCAGCGTGCGTGACTAATAGCTTCGTTCGTTGCTGGCTTCGTTGTTGCTGTTTTGAGTTCGTCTGCTTGTTCATACTCGTGCTTACCGTTCATACTTGCTCAAGCGCGCTCTATAGCTTTCTTATCTATACTCTAAGGTTATATGATGAAAAACGAACTTTTTCTGATTGACCTCGGGTCTTGGATGTTTATCTAAATATGTTTTTGTTATAAAATATAGTATCGTTGAGTTAGCACCTTCCCACACAAGGCGACGCAAGTCTCCGATACTCGGCGATTTTAGTATCCAAGCGACTACCGCCATACAAGTCCATTGAGGTTCGTAACTCGCGTCGTTGGATGCTAAAATCGTCGAGTATTGGAGACTTGCGTCGCCTTGTGCAAAGGGGCTTAGTATCCCATAACACAAGTTTCGGGTTGGCTCAATCTGTGTGATTTGTGCCTATATATTTATTTATTTATACGTCACAAAAAGAAAAAAAATCCATTTTTTTTTAAAGTCTTTCTTAGAAATGTTGATACAACCTTTGGCCTGAATTATACAGAAACGGCGTTCGGTTAAGGCGCGGCACATGCACGATGTCGCTTCAAAACGTTATCATACAAAATGTATGAAAACGACGCGTAGAAGCGACGACGCAGCGCAGGCGCGACACAGGCATGCCGTATGCCGCTTGCTCGCCTGTCCCGCGCCTTCACTGCAACTGTATGTCTTACGCCTTATACCTTAGTATTAGTAGTCGTATTAACTAATCTCGATCATACCTATACTCGTCCATAGTAAGGAATTTCTCCTGTTCGGCATGGAAGAGCCGCACCACGTCTCCGCCCTTTAGGATCTCCTCCTGGTTCTCTTTGTGTTCGAGAAAGAGCGTCACCTTCCATGACGTCGACGAGTTGACTACATTCACCTGAAACAAATTCACAACATACAATTAGTACTATTATGGAAAAACTTGTTTTACATCTAAGTATTATTTATTGAGATGTCATATAATTTAAAACCGCATTCGTGAATATCTGCACTTCCCAAAGGTTTGACTGGTAGATAATGCATTTAGCGTTAAGTCCGCCTTTTGTACCCATAAATTTTTAATTATTTTTTGTGTTATGTTTTGTGTACTAACCACTATCACCACAAGGAGAATATTGTATGCCTGATAAAGGGTAAACTGTGAGAAACTATGACTGAATCGTAACATCATTCTGTATTTACCATTGTTATTGTCAAAATATTTAGTGCTGAAGCCATTGAGAATTGAGATGGTATGAGTATAGAAAAAAATCACTTCACCCCCAAATCAAAGGGTGAAAGTAGGGCGGAAAATTGTATGGGATATATTTTACTTTTGTTAAGAACATAATTGTAATTTTCTGGAGAGAGTAATGAGATGAAGGGGAAGAAATGGTGACTGTAATATGTGCAAGTGTCTTTATTATGGTTTCGATTTTGTGTGTGTGTATGTGTTTGTATAAGAGAGAGTTTACGACACATAAGAACACTCACCTCCATACAGCCAACATTGTCAGGTAGTTCGTGATTAGAGGAAACGTGTAGGACTTGTTGACCAGCATTCACGGGATTCATTATCACCTTGTCGCCGACCACCACGTTGTCCCCTGCAGACAAGGTTACCATTTACCATTCAAATTGGCGACCTCTGTTGCGTAATGGTTACCACGCCAGACCGCCACCCAGGAGGTCACGGGTTCGATCCCCGGTCGGGTCATGATAAAAAACGAACTTTTTCTGATCGGCCTCGGGTCTTGGATGTTTATCTATATGTGTATTTGTTATAAAATATAATATCGTTGAGTTAGTATCCCATAACACAAGTTTCGAACTTATGAATCTGTATGAATTGTCCCTATATATTTATTTATTATTATTTATTTAATTATACCTCTGCCAATCCGCATTGGAGCAGCGTGGCAGAGTACGCTTTAATCCCAGCAGTGGCATGATTATGGCTTGATATGATGATTCAAATTATACAGTGGCTCAGGTTGAATAACACTTTAAAACATAATGCCATTTTTGTCTAAATAAGAAAGAGAAAAGAGATATCTTGAGAACTCAATTACAATTAAGCGAGTCCCCAGAACGACGCGCGCAAGATCTTTACTACAAATACACACTATACCGCGCTGTGTCGCGCTGCAACGCTCATTGTGTACGATGAATACGATTTATATAGATTTTGTGATGGTGAGCTAACCGCGCGGCGACGCACGTTCATGTGAATTCACTCTGAGTTGATTTCGTGACACTTACAGTTTATCATGCCGCATTTTATATATAAATATCGAGTCAAATTTATTTATATACTAAATGGTATTAAAACATATATCTTACCAGTCGACCGGAGTTTATAAAAAGGCATTACATAAAACCACGAGCCTTCATTGCCGTTTGCGTCGAGATGTACGCGCATTGCGTTTTTCTCGAGCAACGCCGGCAATCTTTTATTGACCTGAAAACATATACCATACACATTTATTTAACCCCTGACAGGTGGTTTAAAACACTGAAAATAAGTGAGGGAACGCACGAGCAACAACTATTTTGTCTCTTACATCAAGTCTATGGGTTAGTATGAAAGTGCGCGCACGTAGCGACGCAACACCCGGGAGACTTTTTTATCCGCGGGAGCCCGCACGGCGACAAAATAAATTTCCAGGGTTGCCAACTTATAACGTAAAATTTTATAGAAAAAGCGTGTTGCCTTGGTTTTTGAAAAAGGTTGGTTTTTGAAAAAGGGCAGTCGGACGAGCTAAAAAGAGCTAGATATTTTTATTAGAGCAAATTAAGCCAAAATAAGGGCTAGAAACGTCTAAAAACATAAATACAAACAAAATAAGCGAAAGCAAGGGTTAAAAATTGTTTATTTGAAACGTACAAAAAGCGCAAAATGTTGGCAACACTGAGAAAAAGTTGTGTTGCTGTCGCTCTCGTGCACCTTTCAAATTGCGGCAAGGAGACGGCGACATAGACAAACAAATTGCCGGGCGACAAAGTTCCCTCTCTAAGTGTCACAGGAATAATTCAGTAGTAGATATAATGTGTAATCCATCGGCCATAGACTTATAGCAGGTAGCCATTGGTCAACTTACACGGACCGCACTTATTTTGATTGTTTTAAAGTAGTTTTAAACCTGTTTTTACATCATGTCAGTGATAAAATAACTGTGAACGATCTATAGATTAAATAATTCTTCCTTCTTCTTCCTACCCTTATCACACTTTACGTGGTAAAGAATCTTTTCTACTTCGCCCATCATTCGTCATCTTGACCGTAACATTCCTTCTCCACATATAATCCTTCATACACTCAATCCGTCTTTTCTTTGATCTTCCCCTACTTCTTACTCCAACTTTCATGACCAATACCTTTCTGAGTACATTCCCTTGTTCCCCTCCCATAATATGCCCATTCCGATTATTATAAATCATTGATGTTATAAATATCAATAATGTTGCTAAGTATAAAAATATTTTTGGTGTTGCCTGTGTAAAAGAATTCACCCAGTTTTCGAGGTATCCGGTACGTGCCGGGCCGGTTCTCTCCCGTACGACCTTCGTCTCTTAGTGTCGTCCTAGGCTAAGGTGTGAGCCTCCTTCTGGGACCCATTAGGCAGACACCGTAAATTCTAAACAACGAAAGATCGCAGCGATATTGCTACAAATGTTAATATTTAAAAAGTGTAAAAGAATAACTTACAGTTAGGTATTTATTGGACTTGACGTGCAGCAGTTGTAACACGCTTCCATACTGCACGACAGTCCCGAGGAGCTTCTTGTTCTCTAAATCGTTCTGCTTCTTCTCTATCTCCGCGGCGTGCTGCAACAAATATAAAAAAAATATATATATTTTCTTGTAAATACCCCCTTACTAATAAACGATGCGAATGCGTGTATGGTTATGTTTTGTCACTTTCACACTTCATTAAATCTCATCAAGGAAGACAGTGACACAAAAGTGAATAACTATATACTCGTTTATAGTACGTTTATTATTAAGGGGGTTATTAATTAATCAAATTTTCCCTTCGCGAACATTTTTATTGCTTGTCATAATATCTGCGGTTTAAGACATTGGTTAGGAAACCTTGGTTCACACCAACCCAAGCGTAATTGGTATAAAATATCGTTCCTGAAACGCGCGTCAACTTTGCGGTAAAAATACGCCGTGTGCCATCGTTCTTACTTTTACATATTTTTAATAACTCTCTGTTACTAATAACAAATGGATAGTACTTAGTCATTTATTAAAATACTTTTATTTTTATTGGGAAAGATATGATTGCTGGCAACACTGGTAATTACTTGAGTTTATAGAATACTAGCTGCTGTCCGCGGTGTTACGTTAAATTTTATGCACAGCAGCAGCGCATATCAGATATTTTTGACCAAATCCTACAGAAATCGCGTACTTTTTGGGATAAAAAGTATCCTATGTGAATCTAAGATATCAGCTACCTACATACCAAATATCATTAAAAATATCTCAGCCGTTTGAGCGTGAAGAGGTAACAAGCATACACATAACTTCGCCTCTATAATATTAGTAGGATTAAAATCCCACGTTCAATGCGTGTAGGCATACCAACGAAGATTGGCGGGAATTAATTAATTTAGGTTATGATCGTTACTGTCTAGTTTTGTAGGCGTATACAACAATCACGAGTGATCTATATTCTATACTAAGCCAGCTTGGCCAGCTCGGTAGCGCATTGATAGTGATCTATACGGCACAGGTTCGATTCCCAAACGGAGCAAACATTTTACATGATGGTATTTGAGACAAACACAAATGCCATGACATAAATGTTTGTCCTGTTCGGGGATCGAACTGCGTCCTCTGATGTCGAAAGTAGGGTCACTACCAATGCGCCACCAGGGTGTGATAGCCATAGATTTTTTATATACTAGCATTAGATTGACAATGCAAAAGATATAGATCATAGCATACGCGTTTGTTAGAGCGAGATAGATAGGCGAGACCATTCTTCCTATACACGCTATCGGCCTGTATCGGCCTGACGACGGTCAAACAAGACAAAATTTATGGTTTTTAAGTGTAGTTTTGGTGTTAATTAGACGTGATTATATATGTTTACCTGTGCAGTGCCTGGATGTAACTCAAACAAAAAGGAAAATCCACAAAATTATATATCTTGCTTGCACACATGTACATTACACGCACACTAGTGTATTTTGTTTTTGGTCTCGCCTTAATCAAATCATTGCCGATCTATACGCTAGTATATACTAAATCTATGGTGATAGCATAGCACAGAAATTAGAACAACATTATTCTATTATTTCTTTTCTATAAAATTCTATTATTCTTTTTGTGCCGTAAAAATCATATCTTTCACTCAAAACATAATTTTACAAGAAAACGGACCATTATTTTGATGCATTGCGTCTTTCATTCGCTCTAAAAATGTCCCGCCATCTTTGTTTTAAAATAGGGCTGTCACGAATTATAATATACTTCTCTAAACAAAAACAGACACAATATTTTGACATTCTTGATAAATTTATTTGATAATTTAGTGGTGAGAAATTGCTTGGATTACCGATGCCAGTTTACTCTGACAAGCACAAGTAAATAACAATTTTATTTCCGCATTGGGAGAAATATGTGCACTGTTTTTCTAGACTCAACTAAAACGTTAATTTAAGGAATAATTCTTTAAAAATAAGCACTTTAGATTTAAATATTCGTGTCCTCGTTAAATAATAAAAAATCTTCTTACTATTCTTATTATTATTATTTTTTAGGGGCTTTTATCTTGATGATATGCCGGCCCATTTATAATTTAATGGGACGTTTAATTTGCAAATGAGAGCTGTATGCAACATTAATTTACATAATTTAATGCAATAATCTTATCTATTACATATAATAAAACAGTAGACCCCGATATGTCTGTACATTGGACATATTTGGCAAAAATGGAGAGGGAACAGTTAGAGTAAGGTAATAAAAGCAAAAAATTTTTTTTTTGTCTCTCTGTCTGTCTGTCTGAACGCGCACATCTTCTAAGTTACTGAACGCATTTTAATGCTGTTTTCACAGAAAGATAGAGCTCGGGATGGAGCAGAATATAGGCTTTGTTTCATTTAAATCGCATGTCAGGAAAAGGTCATCCTTATTTTAACATTTCACGCGGACGAAGTCGCGGGTAACAGCTCGTTGATAATAAATAACCACTAACTTCGTGTCTTCGTAATCTGCGCTCTATCAACTAAAATAATCAAAATGCCAGTGACAACCCTAATACAAGGGCTACATCTCAGTGTCACTTCACAACAAATCATCCCGTTTTATTAATGAATCGCTCTAATTTCACTGACTTTTATATCCCTGCTACAAACTTTTATATTTATTTAATTAATTTATTACACGTTTTAATCCCGAAGTTTATGTTGAGATGAATTTCTTATTCTTTCTACCGGGGACTTTTCTTTTGAACCTGGCTCCTGTCGGTAAATAAGTTTTTTATTTTTATTTTTTTATACCACAATTGTGGCATACAAGCATACGGCCCGCCTGATGGTAAGCATCACCGTAGCCTATAGACGCTTGCAATACTTGGGGTATCACTCACGCGTTTCGCTCTGGACACCTTACTCACCGTAGTAGGAACACAGCATGGCCGAGACCAATGCTATTTGGCTACGATCTTCTGTGTGTGGGTGGAGGTCCTTCCCCAGACGGCTACTCCGATTTAAGCGGATTATTTGCAAAAGTTGGTTTCTTATCGACTAAGCTATCACGATTCTTCAATTTAAATATGGTAAAATTGTGTTATATGGAAATCACAAGGCTATTTTGGTTTGAGTAAAATTTGGTCATGTTTGTATTTTTTTCTGAGGATAGTAAGAATATTTTACTAAACTACATATATCCTTACATATTATAAAACAAAGTCCTCCCGCGCGTCTGTCTGTCTGTCTGTCTGTTCGCGATAAACTCAAAAACTACCCAACGGATTTTCTTGCGGTTTTCAAAAACGGATAGCCTGGTTCATGAGGAAGGTTTATGTATAAAATTTGTCAGGATTTTGTGTAAATTGGCTGAAATATAAAGATTATTGTTGGGAGTGTCGGAAAAAATCGACCCGCTTGGGAGCTGTCGACGAAAACGCTGTCTAAGCCGTTTGAGATATAACAATACAAAAATTATAGGACATTCCTCTTATTTGGGTCTCTAAAAAAGTCCGCGATAGCATATATTTATCGTTTACGGATAACTTACTATAAAATAAAAAGCGATTTCCGAGTAATAATGCGGAAATTGGAAACCGATTTTGACGTATACAGTATTAATCCTTATCCAGTTAACTACGTTAGTTACCTTAAGCATTTCATGTACATTATTATAATCTTTACACCATATAATTTAAATAGATACTTTAGAAGTTATAGGAAAAAATTTACGCGCTTGCCGAAATTAATTCAAGTTCTTTCTATTCTACGCTAGATGGCGCTATTCAAAAGATACATCGCGCCGCTATGGTTACATTTTCATCAAATTATACCTAAATATCACGCGAAAATTAAAGCACTTTAGATCTATTACGCTAGGTGGCGCTGTTAAAAAATCAATACTAATACACTGGGCGTCAAAAATAAGTAGTACAGTTTTAAAATTGCAATATCTCCTAAACTGCAGAAGCTAGACCTTTGAAATAAAAAAAGGTTAAAAGACAATTTAATTTCATTTAATAAAAACTTCATGCATAATATCATTTTTTAAAGATTGACTGAAAAAAACTTAATATATAAAAACACTATTTTTTTAAACTGTTGGCTTGTACTTTTGTTTTTTATTGTTTTCTTTATTGCTGATAAATCAATTGCAATTCAAAAGCAAATGTGTCTTCAGCGAGTAAACTTTACTAATCATGCCTCTTTCACCAGAAGAATGTGCAAGAATCATAACTTTTCTCGAAGTAGGCATCAGTATGCGTCGTACTGCAAGAACGGTGGGTGTAACTCTAAGAACGATCCAGCAAGTAAAGCGAAGATACGAAGAGACTGGAAACCATCTAAGGAGACCAAGTAATGTCAGACCCAGGTGCACTAGTACCCGAGAAGACCGCTTAATTGTCTCTACTGTGTTAAGAAATCGTCACCTTAATGCAGTTGAGGTCCAGCAACAGCTTCTTCAGACCCGAAGAGACTACGTTAGTGAGAGTATAGTGAGGAGAAGACTTGCTGAAGCCAACCTGAAGTCGTACAGGCCAGCAAATGGCCCCAAACTTGAGACAGGGCATCGAGTAGTAAGACTACGCTACGCGCGTCAACACGTACAATGGGGCGAAGAAGAATGGACAAGAGTTTTGTTCACAGATGAGTCTCGGTTTTCTTTATTCACTTCCGATGGAAGGCGGAGAGTATACAGGCGACCTGGTGAGCGATACATTCAAGGTTGCATCTCGGAAAGAGTTTAATACGGCGGGGGCTCTGTACACGTATGGGCTGGCATCTCTTCAGAGGGTCGCACAGAGCTAGTGGTCATAGAAAATGGCACTCTGACTGGTGAAAGATATGCATTAGAGATCCTTAACGAGTATGCAGGGCCATATTTAGCAAATATGGGTGATGGAGCTATACTAATGCATGATAACGCCCGGCCACACACCGCTCATCTCGTACAAGAGTACATTCAGGAGGTTGGCATCAGCTTGATGGCTTGGCCATCAAGAAGCCCAGATCTTAACCCGATTGAACACGCCTGGGATGAGCTTGGGAGGCTAGTCAGAAGACTCAGACCACCCCCCGCCACCCTCAGGGCTCTAATACAGGCCCTGATAGAAGAATGGGTGAATATTCCCCAACACCGCCTCCGAAACTTAGTGTTCAGCATGCCAAACCGGCTCCAAGCTGTCATCAGAGCACGAGGCGGCAACACAAGTTACTAAAGTGGGAACAAGGCCCAAAACGTAAAAATTAAGTTCTTGATAGTTCCTTCAAAATGGTTAGCTTTTTAGTTTTTTCCTAATTTTCAGTGTAAAACTTTACTAATGCTAAATAAAGTGTTATTTTTAGAAAACTTTGTTAAATTTGCTATAAAATGACTTTTATTTCAAAACTCTAACTTCTATAGTTTAAGAGTAATTGCAATTTTAAAACTGTACTACTTATTTTTGACGCCCAGTGTATATTAAAGCTGAAGAATTTGTTTGTTTGTTTATTTGAACACGCTAATCTCAGGAACTACTGGTTCGAATTGAAAAATTCTTTTTGTGTTGGATAGTCCATTTATCGAGGAAGGCTTTAGGCTATATAACTTACGCTGCGACCAATAGAAGCGAAGCATCAGTGAGAAATGTTGCAAAAACGGGGAAAATTATTAGGGCTTCCGTTGCGTGCGCTGCATAAACGGTTCAAGTTACCCAAAAAATATGTATGGCGCTCAACCTAGAAAGCTGGAATTTCGTATAGAGGTTCTTTTGACAAGAATAAGGATGGGGTTTTATAGAATTCCCACGGGAAAGGGAGTAATAGGACTATAAGTGTATTATCACAGGTGCACAACCTAAAAAGCGTGAATTTTGTATTGAGATTCCCTTTATGATGTTGATAAAGAGAAAGACGGCAATTTATAGAATTCCCACGGGAAAGGGAGTAATAGGACTGGAAGAGTATTATCGCAGGCGCACAACCTAGAAAGCTGAAATTTTGTATTGAGGTTCCCTTTTTATGATGTTGACTAGGATAAAGACGGCAATTTATAGAATTCCCACGGGAAAGGGAGTAATAGGACTGGAAGAGTATTATCGCAGGCGCACAACCTAGAAAGCTGAAATTTTGTATTGAGGTTCCCTTTTTATGATGTTGACTAGGATAAAGACGGCAATTTATAGAATTCCCACGGGAAAGGAGGTAATAGGACTGTAAGAGTATTATCGCAGGCGCTCAACCTAGAAAGCTGGAATTTTGTTTATGGGTTCCCTTTATGATGTTGACAAGTATAAAGACGGCAATTTATAGAATTCCCACGGGAAAGGTAGTATCCACGCGGGCGAAGCCGCGGGTACAGCTAGTATATTATATAACTATTTTATATAACTATTAACTACATATATTAGGATTTATTTTTACTATTCCTATATATAGCAATCAAAATCTATTAAATCTTTTCTTTTCTTAGATTTAAAAAAAAATACAATTCTTTTTACGAAAATACCAAATAACATGGTGATTTCCAAGTAACCGCATTTTACGATATTTATATTATTTTAATTCAATTCAGTCTAATGTAACTATTTAGTAATCTGTGGCCTCAAGCAGAGTAAAAACAAAAATAATAAAAAGTTATTATTTCGGATATCCACATATGAATGGGTTTGATCATACCGACTTCAGTCACCACAATTAAGATCATTAAATAAGCCAAACATCTTCCAAAATATACTTATCGGGTAACTAGCTGTTACCCCTGGCTCCGCCCGCGTGGTCAAGGAAAATGCCAATATTTTTTCCTATGGGAATCTCTTTAATCACGTGGTGAGAAAAAAGTAGCCTTATGTCACTCTCCTAAATTATCCACGTTAAAAAAATATGAAAAACATTTATGTTTTTTTTCCCGTGGGAATGAGATGTTTTTCCGGGAAAAGTAGCCTATGTCACTCTCTAGACCTTAAACTATCCCTAATAAAAAAATCATCTCAATCCGTTCATTACTTTCGACGTAAAGATTGGACAAACAAACACACTTTCACAATTATAATATTAGTATGGATTTAATAGAAATAATATTATCTATATCTGAACTCGAAATAAACTTAATATTTTCATAATTACAATTCGGGTCAATGACTTATCTTTCAGCAGTTAATACGCCGTATGACGAAAACAGGAAATGTGTCAATAACCCCATTAGTTATAGTAATGATTTATTTTAATTATCCAAAATTAATCTGCGAATGACGAGAATTAACTGCAATATGAATCAGTTACTTCGCCTAACAGTTTTCTATTTCATTTTTGATTAATTTTGTTTTTTTTATTATTTAGTAGGGATGGGCCGAAAGTCGTTTTACATTCGATTTAACCGAACTTCGGCAACTTGAGCCGAACTTCGTCATTCGGCCGAAATTCGGTTTAAATGCCTAACATTCTATACAAAATATATCTACTTGCACTATCATAATAGAAATTAATGAAAAATACATATCTGTAATAACAGTGAAATAAAATAAGTCCGATATACTCATAGTCATTTTATTTGAATTAGTAAAAGTAATCATACGCGATAAATACGAACTTAAATTGGTATTTTTAACTACCAGTTTTAAAAATCTTTGCTTATTTAATCAAACAAATAACAAAATTAAACTCTTCTTACTAACCAACCAGCGCTAGGAAACGGGGAAGCGCGGAGTGCGGGCGGGGCACATCTAGCAATATTTGCAGCAAGTGCGTAAACAAGTCACAACATGAAAAAGCGCGGCGAAATTGGACAAAAGTTCGGCCGACCTTCGGCCGAATCTTTTATTTTTACCGAATGTTCGGCCGAAGTTCGTATTTGGTTCAAACCACATTCGGCCCATCCCTATTATTTAGTCTTTGCCCTGCAGTGGGACCGCATATGGCTGCTAAATAAAAAAAAATTTAGTTTTGTTATGGGTAATAAGTTTTCGAGTTTAAGTTTCTGCTGCTAAAACGATTCAATTACAAAATATGACCATTTCGTAATGTACAGTCAGGAGCACGTCGAGCTTTCCACTTGCAGTACAATTTTGGCTCATAGGACATAGAACATAAGAATGATACAAAGTCCGATATGTAAAGGTCGACCAGCTCTTGACTGTACGACCATGACACATGAAAGTAACTATTATATATTTATTAGCCAAATGAAATAAAAAAATCAATATTTCAAAAAAAAAGACTACTATACAATTTTCAACACCATGGCATTTTTTGTATTCCTAAGGGACGAGATGGCAAAGGAGCTCGACGGCGTCGCTGTGTGTCGCACTCCAATCTGAACACGCAAGTTAAGCGACGTCGACCCTAGTCAGCGTTTGGATGAGTTTCATTATCTCGAGCTTCTCCGTGCTTCGGAGGGCACGTTAAGCCGTCGGTCCCGACTGTTGTCGATGGATGACAGTCATTAAGCCAAGTCGGTGGCCTTATGGCGGTTTGAAAACACCGGCCTCTGCCAATCCGCATTGGAGCAGCGTGGCAGAGTACGCTCTAATCACCTTCGATTGAAAGGAAGACCCGAATCCCAGCAGTGGGATGATTATGGGTTGATATTATATGATGAAGGTACGAGATACTTACGTGCAACCTCTTAAGCAGTCCTGTATCGGTATTGGAATTGGCGGACTGCTTGGCAGTATTCCAAAACTGCTTTTGAGCGGAGTATCTGTTCATGGGGCATATCTTGAACAGGCAATCTGAAAATGTTATGGTTATTACAGACAACAGATAATATTGCTTGTAGATTTATATCTCTATCATTAATCAAAGATTTATTTATGAAATACCCTGCCAAGTGCGTAGGTTTACTTAGTAGCCAATAGACATACTTAGAAATACTTCAGTTCAACTTGTATTTCTAGGTAGACTTTCGTGTATTGTCGCATCAGCCGCGCACGTCGACCGCATGCGATGAATCACGCGCAGCTGCGACCGGCCGCGATGCACGGAAGTCTAACTTAAGTATGCATATTCAAAAATCATTAAGAGTTATATTAGTTGCAAAAACATTAAGAGTTTTCCTTTGATGCCGGTCAATATAACTTAAGTGTACGTGTAATAACTTGTGTGCATACCCCGGAACTTTTTAGGCGGATCAGTCAGGTCGCCAGCCTCTGGGCAGACCACGCACCTGTCATCTACCAACCTGAGGAGAAAAAATAAATATTTAAAGCGAAAGTATTTCTGATCTGTTGACTGCTGAACTATTTAGACCAAGTGTGAGTGAGACAACTCAAATTCTCTATATATATTTTTTTAAATTAGTGGAAAATTCAATCAGGCAGTTAATTGGCGGCAGTAATGCCTGCGTTACACGATTTAAAACATTGGTTTGGAAATGAGGTTTAAAACAATTTAAACAAGAGGTTTCACACCAATTATTTTATTTTAAGAACGAAACCTGTGAAGAGAAAAAATAATATTTTTATTATTATTATTAATTACACTAGGCCTTTAATTAATTACAAACGCCCTTGGTAGCAGAGCATGCGTTTGACGTAGCGTCTTTTTAGTTGGTTTTAAATGGTATAGCCGGCAACTCGCAACTCGCTGTGACCTTTGTTTCAAACTAGGTTTACTGTGTAGCGCAGGTTTAACTCGATACTAGCATCTTTCAACAGAATCATTATGAAATGGAGAGGTCTATAAATGAATACATTCTAATTTAACTTACCCTAAAGTACTCAGGAAACCTGATACAGTGCCCTCCGCGTGGAGGGAGACGATGTCCCCCAGGTGAAGGAAGCTGTCTCCCATCTTGGCACCTCCTTACCCCCACCATGCAACAACACCTGGCAACAAAATACAGTTATATTAACAAAATGTTAATTAAAAATCTCTTAGGACGACAAGGTGAAACCGATCGGCGACCTTATGCATAATTTGAGTTATGAAAATGAAGTTAGTTTCGCTCATTTCACATGTCGTATGAGCGAGATAGTATGTGACTGCGCGGTTTCAGTGGAGTTTCCTCCCGCGAACGCTGAAGCTGTGCAATGAGATCCCTGCAGAGGTCTTTTCTTTAGAATATAAATATTGGGTTCTACAAAAGGCGCATTAATAGATTTTTACGAGCAACGCGCCGGTGATACCCCCGGTGTTGCAAGCGTCCATAGGCTACGGTGAACTGTGACCACTTACCATCAGGCGGGCCGTATGCTGTTTGACAACTTAGGCGCGTAGCACACACGAACAAGAGTCGAGTCAGCGTCGAGGCGCGGGCGTACAAGCGGCGCGTCGCATTTGGATTTTCTATACAATCAAAGTAGGCCAACGCACTCTGCTAGGATCGCGGAGCAGTTGCGCCTTGACTCCGCCTCGACTCCGGCGGCAGTGTGCTATGCGCCTTAGTGGTTTATATTATTAGCAAGTTTCCTGTTTCTACGTTTTAAGTTACAATCTGTATTCTTGCTAAATGATTAATTAATAAATCAATTGTACACAGTTCAGTTCCGAATGATATAATTCGCGATAAACTTAGATACACTTTCTTGTTTACTATTATGAACTTATGCATTTGCCCGTGACAAACCAACAACTTTTGAGATAAATAAATCACGATATTCATAAAAGCTTGAAATTGTCAATCGATAGTCCGATAGTGATAGTGTATCGATATGTTAGTCTGTAGAGAGATATAAAACAACATATTCTCTTTACCAAAACTATTAAATTTTCATCGACTAACCCCCTTACTCTTGAAGATAATTCCGCACGATCGCCATTGGATTGTTAATTTTAGGTACTCTTTACAGCTAAACTAGCGCTAACTAAATACTAAACTAAATGAAATCGGATTGTATGCTAACCAAATAGTTAGTCAAGTATAAAATTTCAATGGTACGAATTAGGATTTACTGTTAATTTTGCATTTGAAATTATACAGAATTGAAATTAAAATCGCGATTACTATGCAGAGTAACCTAGCCGTTCTGTATCGTAATTTTGATTTGCTGGAAAAGATTGCTGTCAGCAATAAGGCCGCCTTGTTGCAAGAATTAGTCTGTACGTTTTTACCCGAAGGTTGCCTTGACAAGATTGCTGTCAGCATAGGCCGCCTTGTTGCAAAAACACTTAGTCTGTACGTTTTTACCCGAAGGTTTCCTTGAAAAGATTGCTGTCAGCAAAAAGGCCGCCTTGTTGCAAAAACACTAGTCTATAATCTGTAAGTTGTCCTTTTATATCTACTATTAGTTTTTGTCTGTTTAGCAAATAAAGCATATTCTGTCTTTTAAATCTGAGAATGTGTTCGTTGTGAACAAATACTAGTGATAACTGAATATTCTTGACGAATTATTCGTCGTATCTTGTCTGTCATCCATAGCAATTACAACGTTAAAACTATTTCTACTACACCTGTTAGAAAAGTACAGTCTTTCTTCCTTCAAAAGTAGTGAGAAAGTACACGATTCCTTCCCTAGAATATTTTGGAGGAAAAACTGTGAAATAAATCCATTACTGCCCTTTTCACAGGGGAGAAAACGTGTCGCACTCGGGGACTGCCGCGGTAAAGCTATTGCATAGTCGCGGACTCACTCGTGGACGCGGCCAAAAATCACGCTGTCTCACCTAGCATCGTGTCTAAAAGAAATGAGCAGTTAGCAGCTAGTCTACACGCATACGTCTAGTCGCACGCACACAAACAGCGTGCCGAAGTCTGCCGAACTGAGACGACGTTAGACGATGCACGGTTTTCAACGCTGCGCAGAGTGGGGGGTGTTAGGTTTTATTTTCGATACGTAATTTCTTGATTGGGTCGCCGCGCTCAAAGCCCGCGATAAAAGCTATGCAATAGCTTAAAAAAAAAACACATTTCGTTTAGTGAAAAAGGACGCTAGGAAAAAGGTCATACATAACTGTTAATTTAATCTAGAGAAGAACTCACCTTCGAACACCATCAATAAAGTTCAACAAGTTTCATTAGAAGTTCCAACATATCACACACAAAGTAGAATATATGCAACATGAGTTTGTACCAGGCACGCTGTACGTCAATAAGGTAGTAAATCAAAATTAGGAGCGCGATTACAACAACGTAACATAATCTACGATTTTCACTTGTAACCATCTGAAACTTTTCCCACTGCTTTTGTTAAGAAGTTGTTATCTTAGCGATTTTGTGTCTTGCACATATTGTATTTATCGTTTATAATCGTTTGTCATCTATTGTTATATTGTACGTGTCAATTGTTTTGAAGCTTAGTACATAATTTGAGATTGTTTCATTGTTTTAGATCCTGTACACATGTAGGCGCGTTGGCGTCGCGTATCGTGCTACATTGAGCTCTCTGTAAGTTAGACCTCACGATGAAATGATTGCCACTCCGCGATGGATATTGGACCGATGGAAATACGCGAAAAATTCGGCTTTTCTGGTTAAGGTTTTAGCATAGATGAATAATTATGGCTTCCTTTCGATGTTTTCCTTTATTGTAAATGATATAAGTAGGGGATTTATTCCGCGTTCCTGTTCAGCTAACAAACAAATAAAATCCATAGTCTATAGAGTAGATTAATTAATAATTATACAAATCATTGATTTACAAGAGAAAATAGATACCTCTCTGAATAAAAGTTTAGAGTCGTTGAATCTTTTGATGGAAATAAATATATAGGGATAAATGACACAAATTAAGCTAGCCCCAAAGTAAGTTCGAAACTTGTGTTATAGGATAACTCAACGATACTATATTTTATAACAAATACATATATAGATAAACATCCAAAACCCGAGGTCAATTAGAAAAAGTTAGTTTTTTATCATGATTCGAACCCGGGACCTCCTGGGTGGTGGTTTGGCGTGGTAACCATTACGCCACGGAGGTCGTCAAGGAAAGTGAAATCCAGGGTGCTACCAATGCGTTGCCTTTTAACAATGGAATAGGGAGAAAATAGATAGCAAAGGAGTTTGGTTTCTGAATCTCTGAAACGCGCTACTGCTTTACGTCGATATCCTGTGAGAGGGTAGTACTTTTCTGGTTGAGCTCATTGCGGGAGTGCTCTACCACGTCAAAAGTCCCCAAGTCCCGTGGAAATTTCAAACTTCATTTTATTGTCCTAATAATAGCTATAATCTAAAATTTAATTATTTACAAAGTCGATTAGTGACGTCAGTATTCAGGATAGGTACAGTCGGGAGCAATATATTATGTACATGCAATTAAACCTTACAAATACTAATAGCTTTTGACCCTACTACGTGTCGGCTTATACCCTGTATCATGTACGCGCGATGGCGTCGCGCTTCGTGCTACATTGAGCTCTTGGTATGTTAGACCTCACGATGACATGATTGCCACTCCGCGATGGATAAAGATACGCCACAAAAACACGCGGCGAAATCGCCCTATCTGAACAAGGTCTTAATAACAAACGTTTATACGTTTGATTGCGTCTAACTGTACATATAATATTTGTTACAAAATAATTTCACATGAATACCGTGTAGATATTAATCAAAATATATTTTATTTATACTGAGCATAAGGTATAATTTATAAACAAGATTAATTCGCATTTCACATTTTAGTGACTTCTGAAATGACTTTCAAAGGAAATGTCAACATATCGGTACCAAAAGTTGTCAATTCCCGATCGCTCGCTCTTTGAATACAGTATGAATACAAGTAGAATTCTATAAAATATTTTGACAATATACAGGGTGTATTTTACAACTGGTACACATGATAGCTTATTACGCTGGTTTCAGAGTGACGGGGAGACGCGCCGTTGACCAGTGCGTTTTAAAGCGCGCGATTGACCTGTGGGTGGACCGCTGTGAAACGAGTTTCAGTATCGCGCGTTTCGTTGCGATGTGCGCGCTTCGCTTCGGCAGGGCTTGTCGACGGCGCGCGTTTCACGAACGGCGCGTGAGATCTGCGTGAGCGTGAGTACGAAACGGGGCTATAAGCGCGCGTCTGGAGTCTGGACAGTAGGTTTCCAACGAATCAGAAATTAGCCTTCGAATTAGATGCTACATTGATCTCATTGTAAGTAACACAAAAACATCGCATGGTAGAAACCCCGCGATGGAACAGGAAATGCGGTTAAAACGCTTGTCATGTGGTACCATCGACGTTTTCCTTTTACAAACAAAATAGCTTGTTATCAAAATTTACGTCATTGCGGTACGTTTTAAATGAATCTTTTAGTTCGGGTGACGTCACAAACCCACGAGGAAAGTAGTAAGAAAATTAGCTTGATTTTAGGATGTCATGGTATAGTATAGCCATTTTTAAGTAAGTACTTAATGTTGTATGTACCTTATTTTATTATTATTATTATTTATTTTTTTTATTTTTTTATACCACATTGGTGGCAAACAAGCATACGGTCGGCCTGATGGTAAGCCGTCACCGTAGCCTATAGACGCAAGCAATACCGGAGGTATCACTCACGCGTTGCCAACCCTCCCAACCCCCCCAAGTGGAGCTCTGGAGATATATGCTTATATTGCATTAAAGAAAAATATGATGTATTTTTAAATTTCAAAAAGGCCGTAACTGTATTTCTTGTTTTGGTGGTAATTTTGCTTTTGTTTCCAAAACTTGACTCTGACGTTGAAAATGCTAAATTAAATAATCCGGCCATAAAGCGCCGAACATATCGCCCCAGACCGAGGACGGTCTGTGTTCTGCGTCGAGTTCAAAGCAAAAACCGCATGATTTGCTTTGCTCGACCGCATACGGCCGTTTCGACAGATTACTAGGTGGTACTGGTGGCGGTTAGACCCCCAGGCGGATATTACATAACGTAAGTACCCTAATCGCAAGATGTCAAACTTTGATGAATCCCCTCCTAAATTATCGACCCCCTAAACCATTTTGATAATTACACTACGTGACATTAGAAGTGTAATATCGATTTAATCATTACAGGACCTATGAAGCTAACAGCGAAGCCACGCAACAGATTTGATACGATATTCATTGACACATATTTTTTCGGGATAGTTCTACGGAAATATTGAAAGATAATTTCGGGAAAGTGAATTTTTTCTTTCAATTCAAAACCCAATTCGAACCCACGTCCTCTCTATATCCGGCCGAGTGAACTTTCCACCTGAGCTACCGGGAGGGTTTGTAATGGTGGCGAAATTTTTCATGTGTAAAAACTGCGTTAAAATAAAGAATGGTTAGTCCAACCGTGACAACTATAAAAAACAATCATAAAGTTATATTAGGAAATCTCTAATGAATAATTGATAATTTTAATTTATTATTTTTAGAAACTGCATTTTGCGTACCGGACCGGAAAGCACAGCGTAGGACGGCAAAGCAAGATGGTCAGACGACCTAAGGAAATTCGCAGTAAGCCGCTGGATGCAGGCCACTGCTATCTATATAATGGAAGCGTCTGAGGAGGTCTATGTCCAGCAGTGAACTTCTTGTGGCTGAGGTGATGATGATGGATTTTGAATTATATCTATATTACAATATTATAAAGAAGAAAGATTTGATTGTTTGTTTGTTTGAATTGAATAGGCTCCGAAACTACTGGACCGATTTCAAAAATTCTTTCACCAGTAGTAAGCTACATTATCAGGGAGTGACATAGGCTATAGCTTTTCCCGAAATTCATTGTGGTTCCCACGGGAACGGGTCCGGAACTTCACGCGGACGAAGTCGCGGGCAAAAAAGCTAGTATATTATAATTATGAGTGGAAGCCGATGGATGCGGAAGGCAAAGGATCGCATTTGTTGGAAATCATTGAGAAAGGCCTATATCCAGCAGTGGGTAGAAACGAGCTGATGACGATGATGACTAATGATCACAATTTGACTCGAACTTAATCAAATTTTAATTTTGATGAAAACAGGAACAACAGTATAACGCGGGAAACTATTTTTTTCTAAAAGTAAACAATCTCAAATAAATTCGAGCACATGACACAATTACATTTTTTCTTTTCTGAAGTGAAAACTTATTTAGCGGCGCTTGGCACTTTTTTTAGATTGGTAAAAAAAATTAAACTCGCGTCAGATCCGTAGCCTGATCGAAAAAGCGTAAGATTCCCTAACCATTCCAAAATATTCAAAAATACACAACGTTGACTTCTGCCGGCACTCCCGGAGTGCAAACCGTCCTTTTTTTTAGTTTTTTTTTACTAAGTCGCACCTGATGGACTTTGATCTAGTCAAGTAGACTTTGATTAGTTAAACCGAACACAATCACTCGATATTCAGACGTAAAACGACCATTATGTTTTATATATTATCTTATACTAACTTTTTCCATGGAAGATAAAGGCCAATCGATATTTGTGGTGACTGGTGGGTAATCAAGCGGTGATGGGGGCCAGTCTATATGTGGAAAGGACCTCGCGCGTGATAATTTCTTTAAGTCCACTGACCCATTTCTTTCCGCAAAATGATTTTCACTATTTCTTTATGCTAATAGGGGTTGAAAAATTTAAAATGTTTACGATACCTGAAAACTAGTGAAACTAATTTTTTGCAAGGGTAAGTAATTAGGTACCTACTTTGAAAAATGTTGGCAATATCTTTTTGCTGTTAGGGGTTGGGGTTTAAATTTTTTACGAAGCCTGAAAACTAGCAAAAATTCTTCTACACTAATATTATAAAGAGGAAAGATTTTTATTTGTGTGTGTGTGTGTGTGTGTGTGTGTAATAAACTCAAAAACTATTGGACCAATTTCGAAAATTCTTTCACCTTTGGGAAGATGCATTACCCCCGGGTAACATAGGCTATATTATATTTCAAAAAAATTAGGAATCTTTAGTAAAACACTAGTTTCAAATGAAGGTGAAATTCATTGAAAATTTTCGTAATTTCGGTTTAAAGAATTTTATTTCTCATAAGACATTATAATAAGTCACTTACATGAGAATATAACAATTAAAATTTTGTAAGTTTACTTTAATACATCCTGGTTCAAGCAGATGACAAAGCAGGCAATGTAGAAAACTATTTTAAAATTATATAATGCAAAAAATATGTTTAAACGAATAAGCGGATTTACAACTAAATAGTAGGGTAGATCAAAAATATAACCATAACGCTAGGTTTGGATATTAAAATGGATGCATCTAATCGGTAAGTTTTCATTAACATGTTTTCGTTAACATTAACGCCCATTAGCAAATTTCTTTTTGCTAATAGGCGTTAATGTTTCCTGAAAACTAGCAAAACTAATAATTCTTTGCGAGGGTTAAATAGTTTGAAAATGTTCGTAATTTCTGAATATCAAGTGAGTGATATAAAAAAAAGTATAATGTATGAATCTTTAATAACGACATCTACGTATACCATTACGAACGGTGTCCTAGATTGCGTTGTCAAAAAACTTTTATTTTATTAAGATTATTTTAACTAAAAAGTACAGTTAGCTCAAAAAACAGATCACAACAAATCGCTACATCTACGTACGTATTTTATCTAAGCAACCCCTTTGATAATAATTTTAAAATAATAATAATACATAACATAATTTTAAAATTTTATTATTTTATTTTATTTGTAATCCTGTATTTGACTGTACGTTTTGATAATAATAAAAATCAAATAGATTAAAAATTTTTTTTTTTTCACACACTTTCCACATTTTCACTGTAGGTATTACTAGACTGTATACAATCAACTGAACAAATTCTACTGTATAACGTGTGTTCGTCTGTTACAATATGATTTACAATCGCCGAAACTATTCCTTTGTACTAAGTTTATTTTGTTTTCACTAATTTGTGAAATACATTAAAAATGTTTGTTTTAATATCACTCAGAAACCTCATAGCAATAATTGCTACAACAATAAAGCTACAGATTCCCGTGGTTTGACCCGTAAAATCATCAAAAAAAATTAACCCATCCCAGAATTGGCTACGGTTGTCGTAGTTTTATCGGAAGATCGTTTTGATACACACGCATGTGTCTTACCCCGCAAAGAATATAGCGTGAATATATCGATATTTGCGGTTACACGCGGATGTGCTAACGTGCTGACACGTTCATTACAACGTTTTCTCAAGGGTCTATATAGAAAACAAACAAAAATCTAAGAAAAGCCCATCGCGCTACTGTTTTTCATATATTTCATGCAACTTCGCTTGCCTGTATCCAGCTTTCACCTGTATTGTATAAAATACTAGGTGTGTGAGTTTCGGCATCGGAAAAATAACCCCCTTTCCCCCCATTAGATATAGTTCTAGAGAAGCGGTCGGCAGGCAAGGGCCGCATAGTGACAAAATAAGACGAAGGCGGGCCGCGGGACAAGAGTAGAATAATGACGTAATGCTTCCACTAATAATACATCATATTAAAAGATATTAGATTTATCGCCATTTTTTTTAAATTGTTTGTATTTTTTGTGCATGAATAACTCTGCTGACCCCGCAAAGAATACAGCGTGAATATAACCAGATATTTGCGGTTACACGCGGTTGTTCTCATGTGTTGACAGGTCCGACCATTCCACGTTCATTACGTTTTCTCAAGGGTCTATAAAGAAAACAAACAAATCTAAGAAAAGCTCTACTGTTTTTCATATGTTCGCTATTGATTTATTACAAACTAAATCCAAGTCCCGGATTCGCACGAGTTTTTGTTAAGATCCCTATTTAAAAAAATAATGTATAAACTAGCTGACCCGGTAAACTTTTTCCCGCCTTAGAGGTACTACCCTACCCCTACCCTACCCTACCCTACCGTAACGGGATAAAAAGTATGCTATGTCCTCCTGGTTCTAAGCTACCTCTCCACCAATTTTCAGCCGAATCGCTTCAGCCGTTCTTGAGTTATAAATGGTGTAACCAACACGATTTTCTTTTATATATATAGAAGATATAATATAGATTGTAGTGTGTATCCAAAACTGTCTTTAATTAATTACTACTAACCTACGTTCATCATCATATCAACCCATAATCATCCCACTGCAGGGATACGGATCTCCCTTCAATCGAAGGGGATTTGAGCGTACTTTGCCACGCAGCTTGAATGCGATTTGGTAGAGGTTCATTATTTTCAAGCCTACGTTATTAATTAGTACATAAGCTTTTTTGCCCGCGACTTCGTCCGCGTGAACCACATTGAATTTCGGGAAAAGTTATAGCCTATGTCACTCCCTGATAATGTAGCTTTCTATTGGTGAAAGAATTTTTGAAATCGGTCCAGTAGTTTCGGAGCCTATTCAATTCAAATAAACAAACAATCAAATCTTTCCTCTTTACAATATTAGTATAAATATTAGTATAGATATCAACAAGTCCATTCAATTTTAGACCTTACTACATTGACAAACGTACTCAGATATAACAATATCAAAGCACTACAAAATCCTGGAATCTTTGTAATTGGCGTGTCTTTAATCCAGCTGACGTTTTGTCCGCTCGTAAAACGAGCAAATAAACTAATAAGTGCACGGTGCAACTGCTAGCGTTGCTTAATTATTTCTTTTCCTAGTGGCCACTATAATAAATATAAATAAATAAATATATAGGGACAATTCATACAGATTGAGCTAGCCCCAAGGTAAGTTTGAAACTTGTGTTATGGGATATTAACTCAACGATATTATATTTTATAACAAATACATATATAGATAAACATCCAAGACCCGAGGCCAATCAGAAAAAGTTCGTTTTTTCATCATGACCCGACCGGGGATCGAACCCGGGACCTCCTGGGTGGCGGTCTGGCGTGGTAACCATTACGCCACGGAGGTCGCCAATAATGGCAGTTTATACTTACAGAGTAGCTTAATATTTATTTAATACAGAATAAAAATATATCCAACAATACAAGAGCACATGCCTACTCTCTGAATAAATGTTTCCATTTAATGAAAATATTCACAGAATTAGAAATGCTATTATATTAATATTTTTCTATAAAAATACAAATAAATTACTATCGAAAGACCGTATGGCGCGCAATATACATCTGATTCTGTTCGCATGGAAATTTCGAAGTTGACAAATAGATGGCTTTTTTATTAAGGTCAGGAAAATGCATGGTGCATGTCCCACCGGGTAGCGACGGGTGTCTGTCGGTTAATCGCTACCCGGACACAGGATCTAATAGAATATTTTATATTTTGTCAAGTATTAAGTAAATCGACACAACACCTAAAGTTTAAGGAAAAAACTGTTTTTATTATGTAGGTACAAGAGATGTAGGTTGGTATGACAAGAGAAAATGCCCTCCAAGGACAAAATTCCTAGGCCTACATTGTTTGATATTGGTGCTAATTCTGTTGTACATTTAAATAGACTAAACTAATTTTGACAGGACAAGAAGTGCTATCCTTGTCACTAATTGTAAACCAAGGAAGGACAACAACACATTTGGTCCTGTCAAAATTAGTTTAGTCTAGTAAAATGTACAACAGAATTAGCACCATTGTTGAATTACGTAAAAATAATAAATAAATATATAGGGACAATTCATACAGATTGAGCTAGCCCCAAAGTAAGTTCGAAACTTGTGTTATGGGATACTAACTCAACGATATTATATTTTATAACAAATACATACATATACAGATAAACATCCAAGACCGAAAATAAACTTATATTCCAAATAGTTATCCGGGATTCTACTTTCTAACCGTTTGTTAACTTCATAAATTATACATGAATCAGATCCCATGCATCCGCCAACAGTGCGACCACACCCACCGTCTGAATAAGTTAAACAGCGTAAAAATGAGACAAAGCTTCGCACATGTCTGGTTATCAGTTAAACAAACGTACATACTATTAATACCATTATAATAAGATTATGCGAGATCGGTAGTCTAACCAATGGATTCACCAGAAAGCTACCTAACGGGAAGATATTAAGGAAAGGATATTCCTTTATTTGAGGAGCTCGATGGAGTTGCCTCACGAATACAGAAGTTAACATGGACCCTGACCAGCGTGGATGGGTTACGTTATCTCGAACATCTCGGTGGTTCGGAGGGCACGTGAAGCCGTCGGCTCCGTCTGTTGTCTATGGATGACCAAGTCAGGCGACTTGAAAACTCTGTGCTCCACCAATCCAAATTGGAGCAGCGTAACAGAGTATACTTTAATACCTTTCCATGGGAAACCAGACCCATATTATATTCTTTATTGCAGAACAAAATACAGATAAACAGTTATAATTAGTGTACAAAGTGAGCTTATCTCTTCAAGGGATCTCTTCCAGCTAGCCTAGAACGGGTGTTACAGCCCCTTATCTCTGCAGTGGGATGATTATGGGTCGATATGATGTCATTCCGGGAACACGCCTCAGCCAGCAATACATAAAAACTTCTGACAGTTAAAACGACTAGTTTTATTTAACCGAACATTACAAAGCTAATAAACATAACACAAAATATTTTATTTTGTACATTATGTTTACAGTTATGTTAACGTGTGATAAATATTAGCGTCAAGGCCGTTCATTCTTAATACAGCTTACGATTATGCAAAATCATATTTTTGTGACCATAAAGTGATAACTGAGGAGCTCGATCGCTCGATGGTGTCGCGTCGCTGTGTCGCGTCGCACTCTAATATGAACACGCAAGTTAGACGACGTCGATCCTAGCCAGCGTTTGGATGGGTTTCGTTATCTCGAGCTTCTCCGTGCTTCGGAGGGCACGTTAAGCCTGTCACTGTCGATGGATGACAGTCGTTAAGCCAAGTCGGTGGCCTTAGGGCGGTTTGAGAGGCCGGTGTTGCCTCTGCCAATCCGCATTGGAGCAGCGTGGCAAAGTATGCTCTTATCACCTTCGATTGAAGAGAGACCCGTATCCCAGCAGTGGGATGATTATGGATTGATATGATGAAAGTGATAAATAAAGGTTTCTTTAAAACTATTAATGTATAGTTTGGTACCAATAAAAATATTTTTCTAGCTTACTAAAGCCGGTTTAAAACATTGAGTTGGTAACAAGGTTTAAAACAGTGTAGGCACGAGGTTTCATACCAATTACTCATATACCATACAAAATGTATGAACATGACTCCTAGACTATGACTAGTCTCGACATAAAAGGAAACTGCAAAAGATCGTCAAAAAATAACCGAAATGCGTATACATGCAAAAAAATATAGTTTTATAAGAATTTTTATGAAACAATGCCCACTGAAACGTTCCGTCACCGACCATGCACGTAACGTATCATACACGGACCGGCACGGCACCTATTGCTCGTCAAGAATACTTTTCGGTACGGACTACGGATACGCTCCGTGCATGACACGCGACGTTGCCATACCGGTGCGCGCCGGCGAAGACACGATTAGTATACGGGTGGTATATTGTGACCGGGAATAGACTGCTCTGTCGATCCATTTCAGTAGGCATTGTAGAACGTATTCTTCTTTACGTGCCTGGCACGTTCTTGATACGGTCATAGTATTTACGGTCCAGTACAGTAGTAGCCAGTCTTTTACAAAATAGGAAACTAAAAATGTATGCACACGATTCTGAACAATATAGTCTTTCAAAATGCGTAGACAACTTTATATATAAAAAAATGTATGCATATGACTCTTGGACTATATAGCCTCCCGAATTGCATAGACAGTCTCTTTATAAAATAGAAAACAATAATGTATGCATATGATTCTTGGACTACACATAAAGTCTTCGTAGGCACGTGCCTATAAAACAAAAAATGTATGCACATGACTCCTGGACTATACAGCCTCGATAGTAATGTACAAAACAATTAATTAGTAAGCCAATAGCAACAATGGCGCGCCGGCCAGTTAGGCCAATTACAGCGGTGCGAGATTGAAGTGTTATGCATATTAAATTTGTTTGTATTTATGCGGGATCCCTAAATCAATGATTGATAAATTCAAAAGATTTTTTATACTTAAGGTAGCAACTTTTTTTAATAATTAGGAATGTTCAGTTCAAATAAATATTTGAGGAGGCGTCGAAGGGTTTCTCCAACCCAAACCCCTGCTCCTTAAAAAAGGGTGCCTCGCTAAAATTTATTTATTTTATGAAGAACCATTGTGTACAACTAACATTTTTAAAGACGTTTGTCGTTTTCTAATTGGAAGTCATTTCGTTTTTGAGTGTCATAGTATAAAATATCAACCCGAAATGGCCCACGCGGGCAAAGCCGGGGGCAACAGCTAGTATACAATATTTATGTACAATCTTCTACTACTTTAATAAGAATTAATGGGTTATATTATTTATTTAGTTAAAGGAACCATCAGTCATGTCTGATCCATCCGTATGTTACCGAAGTGCACTAACAGGTGTATGGGCAACGTGCCAAAAACATATGTTTGGGCAATTTTCTTTTAACAACAGAATGTCTATGAGTGATGTTGAATAACGTTTGATATCAGCGCTTTGTAGGATCATTGGAATTCTATTATTTATGTTATTACTTTTTTTTTAAGACTTCGACAATTTTTTACGCTATGAGCGTATGTGGTGTAAGCATGAGTAACATTCCAGGGGTCTACCTAATGGCGAATCCCTCCTAAATTATTTAGGATATTATATGTATAGATGTGGACTACATATTGTCTCTTCAGCCGCTTGGAGAGAGTGTCTTCCAGATAAGCCAGTGGATTGGTGTGCTTTGCAATTCGGTTCTTTCAGGAAAACGTTGGCAAATGAGCATTCTGGTTATCCTGATGGTAAATCATCACTACCAGTATGATGACACAAGAGCCATCAGGAATAATATGTAAAATGTGACCAGAGAATGTGACTGCGAAGGCCTTACTCTGAATAAAGATTTAATTTTTTTAGTTAAAGAAAAGTGGAAAGGAGAAAACGGATAGAAGTTGGTCTTCCATTGTAAAATCCTACTCACTCACCAAACGAAATGCATTGCTGCCTCACGATGATATTCTCTAAGAGTGTGGTGCCCTCTAGTTCTAGTTGATGTAGCCCACTTAACAAATACTCTAATCTATTTCTAACTATACTTTATAGGGTTATTGGATGGTTATTGGTTATAGATTCAATACATGAAAAAAAAAAACAATGATTGCAATTCAAAGCCATGTTTACAAGTGAATAATAATCAATATATGCAAAACTTGGTTACTAGCATGTCTATATTTATACCAGTACTATTTTGGTACTACTCACTGCGCCACCTACCTACTTCTACCACTAATTCCTTTCTCTCAGGTTGCCTGGAAGAAATTGCTATATGATAAGTAATGTATATTATTATTTATTTCCTTTTTTTTGTTTTCTGTTATTATTTTAGTTTTCGTGCAATAAAGAGTATTATCGACAGGTCCGTTGGTCGAGTGGCTAGCAATGGTCACTTTATCCCAAGGGCCGCGGGTTCGAATCCTGCACAAGGCAAACATGCATGAACATGTCTTGTTGCCATGATCTGGGTGTTTTCTGTATATAATAAGTATTTATTTACAAAAAAAAGTATTTAAGTATATTTATCAGCAATCTAGTATCCATAGTACAAGCTTAGTTGCTTAGTTTAGGACTAGATGGCGTTGTGTGGTTCATCCAAGAATATTTATATTTGTTTATTTGATATTATTGCTTAGGGAACTTATATCGAATAGTGAGACAATGGGTGTTGCGAAAACATTGTCCAGAAACGTTCTTTTAACACAATGCATTTTTGCCCTACATCACAGACAGACAATGAAAATAAATAGATAAACAAATTCACAAAACATTAAAAGGCAACTAATAGATTAGATCAGCCAACTTATTCTTGAATGAAATCTATATTTTAATTCTGTTTAAATTCTATTTAAAATTTATAGAAAATCCTAATTCATTTAATTGAAACTTTAGCTTTACTATTTGGTTACTTTTGTGGTTACTATACAATCTGATTTAATTTAGTTTAAATGCTAGCTTATGACAAGTCTCTTATAGAAATCAAAATGCCTAAAAAGTTATTTTAAAAAATAAGGCCCCAGGATTAACATATTTACTATATATTAACAGAGTAAATAGGTTTTTCAAGGTGAGCGTGTCACATTGTAGACCAAAACAATGCTTACCATCAGGCAGGCTGTGGTGTACAAACCTATTTTAGGTAAAAAAAAACTTATGTATACTATTTATTTTTATGTGGTTTCAGAATATAGTCATATAATTTTTAACTACAAATATCTTTTGTGTTCAACCTCTTAATTTTTACCAAACATCTAGACTGCAAATTTCATGAGTCATTCATGACAATATTTTAAATTTGACTATGAATTATTTAAAATTTGTTTGATGGGTACATTTTAAAATTAATATTATCATGTTCTTGATGGAAATAATAATTATATTTTATTTTATGTTAGTGTAATATTCTTCAGAAGAACCTTGAGAAGACAGTTCTTAAGATGATAGTATAACTAATGCCGAAAATGTAAAAAAAAAGGTAAAAAGGATAAAAATATTACAGACATTAGTTGGTAATTTTTTTACTTTTAAGCTCTACCTACAATTTAAAAATATGGATATTAGAATAGCTGTCTAATATCCATAGACACCATAGAGTCGGGTATGGTCATAACTTTTAATAAATCCAGCCAGTATCATTATTCTAAAACTACCCATTAAATTTTTATAAATCCATTAGAATAAGATTGGGAATGGGAAAGACTAGAATAGGTAACAATTTATTCATTCATATTCCCACAAGAATAATTAGATTTAAAAATTACAAAAAAAAAAACATTGAAAAAAAACTGAATGGCAGAAATTACATTTTATTATAATTTTTTAAAAAGGAAGGTAGGTAGCTAAAAAATAAATCTACAAGATGGACAAAAAATATTCAAATTGCATTCCAATAAGATTCTAATAGGTTAAACAAATGTTTACAGAATACGAAGGTTGACATAGCATGTAAAAACTAAAACATATTAGGTACAAATATCACTGAGTTGCAAAAACAACTTGCAATTACTACCTACTTATGTAAAATTCTCAAAAACTAGTCTTAATAAAAAACTGAGACAATGGCTAAATAATATCATAATTATTGTTAGCCTCCAAACTATAGAATAATCACGACCGCTGTTTCAATTTCAATGCCTCCGTTAAAAACTAGTGACAAATGTTTATAATGGTTATCTTACCCTTATCATACGCCTCGTTCACACATAAGATATCAACACATAATCACTATAACGTCATCAAATGGATTATTAAAGAGTTATGAACAATAAATCCAATAGAAACATGAAAAAACTTTGATTTCCAATGGTACACGACGAGTGAAACACGTTCACCCTGCACGAAGGCGCGCCACTGTGCTGTGTTGCCACACCGTGATTTCTATTTTGCCCAAAATAAACGTCAGTAGGTACCTGTGGTACCGGCTTGTTATTTCCGGATGAAAGTTAAAATTTTGTCAAATTATCAAAAACTTTTTTTGCTATGGGCGTTGATTGTTGTCGCATTGTAATAGGAGATTGGGAATATTAAATATCTTTAAATACTTACATAGATACACAAATAACTTAGGAAATTCAATGCTATATCTTGATTTCATACCGTTTAGAATATTTCCAGAATTGACACTTATGAATTATGTAATTATTTTTGTAAATTATTAATACGGATATCGTAATCTCAATAAGCACAGATAACATCAAGAGGGGGATTATTATTACAAGAAACACGAGCGTTATAATCCAGATGGATTTAGGAATATTAGTGATAAATATATTCTATTTAATAATATAGGCTTGTTTTGTTTGTTCTCAAAATTACTAAAATAAGTAAGTAGGTAATGTATAGTTCGAATAGATGTGTTTTTTTACACGTTTTTATGTAAAGTTTGTCAGCAGTATTCAATGTTATACTGTTGAAAACCTTACCCCAACTCTATCTATACTCTTGCGATGTTGCGTGGATGGAACCTTTGTCCTACTTCGTCTGTATTGTACTTTGCATTAAACGCAAATTGCAATATAGGAAAAAAACCTGCATTTCCAGCTTCGATCAACTTAGCAAGAATGTAGATCCAGGATAATTAATTTTTGTTAACTTTCCTGCCCAGTATATACATAAAAGATCATTGGTCTGTGTTTTCGCTTTATCTTATCTCTGTTATCTGGTAAAGTTGCCCAATATCTCTCATTAAAACTGTAAGCTGGTACTATATTATAAATTTGATTGATATGATAACATTGATAAGCATTATAACGGAAATAATATGTAATTGGAAAATTCATTTGAGGAAGCCATTCTTGGGTTGGAATCATTACAAGACGAGATGGCGCTGAAATTTGTTTGTTTAGCCTTGGCCCTTGTGGCAGCTGCTGGTAAGTTATCTGAAGACAAATATTACTGTAATATTTATGATTGTCCGCATTATGTACCTAATTTTACATTGAATAGATTTCTATCAAAATTAATTTTGTTTTCTCAAGTTTTCATCTAATAATTTTTATTAGATAGCTTTTTAAAACTTAAAGTCAAGTCGTAGGCTTGAAAAGAACTTTACATTCAAAGAGGCTTCGCATAAGTCTCCTATATCGGACATCAGCCTCAAGTCTGTGTAGATAGATTTGACTAAACTAAGGCACTGGATCCATACTCCCTGTAGAATAATAATTTTATTAAGGTTTTATTAAGGGTTAATGTTACAGATATTATTTACAGATTTTTTTATTATTCTAAATTTTTAATTTTATTTATTTTAATAAATGTTTTTTCATTTGTTTACTTTTTTTTTCAATTGTATTTTATAGAAATTGTACATAAACATAGTTTTCCCACAGGTTCATCATCTTTAGAATCGCGTATCGTTGGTGGGACACCAACCACCATCTACGATTTCCCTTCCATAGTATCCATTGAGTATTATTACCCCAATGCCGAAATCCATATCCAGAGATGCGTAGGTTCGCTCATATCGTCCTACCATGTTCTAACGTCAGGCTACTGCTTCACGTAAGTTTTGCTTGACATTTTCTTTTACAAAGCATGCATCAAAATACTGTTTTATTGGGTACCTAAGTAATATATAAGTGTGAAAAAGTGTAGTTTTAATCAAATTCTGATCAAAGTCACGTGTCTACATACATACAGCAATAAAACAACTGTTCAAATAAGTGAAACTATATCCAAATATGATATCCAGTAAAAAGCGATGTAATGTATGTAATATCTATTTAATCACTAAAGTCTCCAGTGGTTAGTTGCGTGTAAATATTTTAAAGTTAATGAAAAAAATCTATGTAATTTATGTAATATCTATTTAATCACTAAAGTCTCCAGTGGTTAGTTGCGTGTAAATATTTTAAAGTTAATGACATTAAATTATCACTGCTAAACCGTTTCTGCAACTGGCATTTAAAAAAAAGGGATGAGTACGAAACTTATTTAAGAGACTGGCCACTACAGGCATAGATCTAAGAGAGAGAGAGAGTTAAGCTGGGAACCTTTGCTTGTTTATAAAATGTAGAGAAATATATATATACAACTTTTATGTGATCGATATTTCAGTGGTGCAGACACAAACAACATGCAAATAAGGGCTGGATCTTCCACGAGTTTGTCAGGTGGCACAGTTGTACCCATCAGAGAAGTCATCACGCACCCTGACTTCGAGGCTAATCCCAGAGCTGGAGATATTGCCATCGTAGTATTAGACAGAGCATTAGGCATAACTGATGCTATCAACACTATTTATATTCCACCTCAGCAAACTTACATCCCTGATGGATATCCAGTGCAAGTCACCAGCTGGGGATTCGAATCGGTAAGTCTGGTTGACGTTAATTAAGAATCAACGAGAAAAACATGAAATTAGCAAAGACTGCATTAACAATTAGCATTTACCTTTGTTAATCTAATACACGAATTTAATAATAATAATCTGAAATGATTTTGACTCCTTTTCTATTTTATATATTTAATAGCCACCAATAGTAATAAATATATAGGGACAGATCACACAGATTGAGCTAGCCCCAAAGCACAGTATAATATATAGTACTAGCGTACACAAAGTAAGTTCGAGACTTGTGTTAAGGGATACTAACTCAACGATACTATATTTTATAACAAATAAGTACAAATATAGAAATACACCCAAGACCCAGACCAATCAGAAAAAGTTAGTTTTTCATCATGACCCCGACCGGGATTGGAACCCGGGACCTTCTGGGTGGCGGACTGGCGTAGAAACAGTAACGACAACGAACAATAGTAGAACAATAACGATTAACATACAGCTAGTTTCTGAAACGCATTTTTACAGTTAATAACACATTAAAATATAGCTGTCACTGTTAAATAAAAAAAGAGATAGACGTAACGTGGAACTAAAATTACTGTTATTCTAACGTAACATAATAGCACGTTTTTGGCACACATTTTTTTAAATTAATTTTTTTAAGTGACACTTTACAAATTTAACAAAATGCAAATAATAAATTGGGCCAGGCAACACCGATCAGCCGCTCTTGACATGACATCGCATGACATGTACCTGTCAAAATGTGGATCGTCCGTACGTTCCATTTCGTCATTTTCGTCCACACCAATGGCTTTATAATTTTATTGCTTCGAGACCAAAGAGTAAAGTACTTTTTCGAACGAACGCACCGACTCGCACTACCATTAAAAAAATGTTGCTTTTTGCTAATCACTGAGGTTACGAGTACGATTCTCGCATCGGGAAAAATTAAGTTTGAACCTGCAATTGACTTTAATTTTATTTCATTAAAAAAAGTTTCATTTATTCATCTTATTCACGTTGCAGGCAGAAGGACCACAAATTGATACTCTTAAGACCATCGCTTCAAACACAATTTCTCAGAGCCAGTGCACTGAGGCTTACGAGGATTTTGACAGTGTAGTCGTCTATGATCGTAAGTATTGATCATTGATACAGCAGGATAGTAGGTTCCTACCTACTATCCTGCATTAATAACATACCTACCTATGTTGTCAAATTGTAGTTTACGTTTTCTCCGGCCACTTCCACGATATGTAATATGTATGTATGTATACGAATGAAGAAATCATATTTTTCTACTGTAGATTGCGCTGCTATTCCCAAATCATAACAATTGTTGGCATAAATCTGCTAACAGATGGCGCCACAAATCCTACTATGGCTATGGCATAACAGTCAGATTTTGAAACGCGTTTTAATTTTAATTTCACAATAAGCTATCTCATTTTTCTTCATTAGTTGACAACCATAATAATATAATCTGTCAACTATAAAATTGGTTTTGAGAAGTAAAATTCCTATAATAGTTCTGCGGTTTTGAGCAATTCATTCACCTCTGTATGTATTTTAATACATATCTGTGACGAAAGTAATCTGTATAATATTAAGTACTTGTAGCGTCGTCGCTTGTTAAATGCTCGCCAAAATCGTGGGTAATAGATATAATGGAATAGAATCATCTCATTATTCAGTCAGATATAAAAATGTACACAAAAACAATTCAAAAATGTTCTAATATTTTGTTTTCACTTATTCTACTAGTTGACAATATCAGTCCAAATGTATGTATGCCCTTTGGCAAAAGCCTCTAACCTCCCCCTACAAAATAGTGGTAACAGATACAATACAATATTCTTTATTGTACCAAAAAATAACAATAAAAGTACAAACAGGTAGGTAAATTACAACAGGCGGCCATAACGTTATAGCAATCTCTTCCAGGCGACCTTACCAGGTAGAGAAATAAAAATGAAATAGTTAGTCCAAAATAAAAAGATTAAATCTTTCCAGAGGTAATCTGCATCGCAGCTGAAGGCAAAAGCACATGTCTTGGAGATTCTGGTGCTCCCATGATCATTGGTGAGACACTTATTGGTCTGGCTTCTTACTACGGCTCCTGCGACGACACGACACCGGATGTCTTCACCAGGATCGACAGACACACAGGCTGGATCCTGGAACATGCTGTACCGCCTACTGGAAGGTCGTCAGCAGTCCCAGTCAGGGTCCGTGCTGTGCAAACTGATTAACCAAATTAAAAAATATATTTCTTTTTTTTTTATCTAGCTAAGTATTTATTTCAATCAATACATTATTCTTTCTTACAGGTTACTTAAATTTAATGTAGATACATTATGCATTCTATTATAATAAACTTATACAAAAATGGGTATTGGTTACTACCGAGGCAAGGCTGTCAGTGTCGGCAGTGTCTGATATGTCGAGAAGTACACCTTCCTATTTTATTTTGATTATATCAGTTATAAAGCGGTAAATATCTCGCATCTAGAAGTCGCTACTGCCACAAATAAGAACACCACATCGAAAATAAAACGGACATTTGAAAAGCAAGTGTTATATAGTTTTATTTTTGTAAAAAAGAACGTTCTTATCGTCGAGTTGTCACGAACACAAGTAGCATCATAAAGATAAGAGCTTAAATAATGTAACTTGTTAAACGTCAAATAAAGAGATTTCTGTAATAGGTATTCTACTTTTTAAAATCATAACCCTTCTATAATCAAGTGGGGTAAGGCTACCAGCGAGGCCGGCGGGGGGTAAGGCTAACAAAAAAACCATTTCGAATGAATACTACTAAGAAGTGTTGCCATACACAAGTATTAATTTATATATGGCAGCTTATATCTGGTTTATCTAATTTCGGTAAACCCCGTGTAACATTGTATAATGCTTTTAATATTATGTGGTATACATAATTTGATATTATCTAAATATCGTCGTCAATGAAAACTGCCATAAAATATGCTCTTAGTATTTTGACAGGATTTTTTTTTAATAGAAAATTCAACACTGCATTCGCATTTAAAATCCGATGTTTCTAATTTTTCATTTTCGAGCGGTGTAGATTATAGTCATCCTAATTCTAGCCTCAAATTTTTTAAAAACTTTCATTTTGGATATCCAGTTTTTCAATGAGGCATAAACCGTTGTCGGATCCAGTATCCAGTGGCAGCAGCGATAACTATGAACCTTTTTAGGACGCTATCTAGAGAATTGAATCAGCCGAAAAAGTAAAACGGGGTAAAAAAGTGCATTTTTATAAACTTCGAACCCTTTCAAAGACCCCACGCGACGGACCGAGGGTTAATGTTAAGTACCTATACCTACCAAATTTTCAAAACCCTAGTTGGTAGATAGGTACATAGCAGTAATATAGGTATTATGAAGCAGCGTGATTTTCGTTCGGTGATTGAGATATTCGAAAGCCTAACACTTTTACTATCTCTTTTCTTCTCATTCCCGTCTTTGTAGCAGGCAACGAATTGATTGGTAGCACCCCTGCCTGGTGTTAATGTTATTCATTGGACTTCATTGGTCACATAACCACTTTTCGTGGGTGGACCGCTTGCTTGTTTGCTTGCTGTATGTCGTATAAAAGTAAGCGTCTTTTACACAAGGAGAGTTTCTCGCACGCGAGCAGCGTTTTCTTACAGGCAATAATATGGTCGCCTAGTGTAAACAAATGCTCCGAGTTTTGCCTCTCGAATACAATTCTCGCTACTTAAGCTCTCCTGGGCCGCGAGCCTGTGTAACCAAATCATACGAGTTTCTCTAACGAGTTTCGCCATTCAAAAACACGACTGTTGTTCAGAAGTGTCAGTGGTGGTGCTAAATGTCTTCGGAGGTGGCCCAAGGTGTACTTGTAAATTAGGTCACGAATGGCGAGTCTCGTGTCAAAATCAGTACGGAGTGATTTGCGCGAGTCTCGCATCGACACTTGCGATTCTCGCCCGAGCATTGTTTATACAAGTCGAGACACGTATGCGTTTTTAGATCTACGATTACTCGCTTGTAGTGTAAACATATTAAGAGAAGCGAATCTCACCTGTGATACTCGCATTCGAGAATAGCTTGAATATTACGAGTTTTTGTCAAAATGTAAACAACCGCAGGCGATAATCGAAAGGCGAGTTTTGCCATGGGATAATCGCATACGATTATTCGCCGCTCGCGTGCGAGAAACTCTCCTTGTGTAACAGACGCTTTAGTCTTGCACAACCCAGGAGTGTCAATGCATTGAACTCTGTTTTCAAACTTCAATATAAAAATGAAAAGTAAATAATTCTCTAATTTTTTTGAATTATTTTTTTCATTTTGTCAATGCGCCTCGATTTCGAATTTCAAAAGTTTTATTATTGTTAATTCGAATATTAAGAACGCGCCAGAAAACAATTGAATGACCATTAAAAAAACACTTATTCTACAAATTTCTTTGTCATTGAGAAAAAAAGGCCGTAATTGGTTTTCTTTAAATAACAATACATTTCATATTTTTAAATAAAACATTTTTTTAAATAAAATACAGATCCAGGTATACATACAGAAAATAAGTAAAAATGACGCTATGGTCAAATCCTAAATATTATTATGTAGAATAGGTAGATGATGATAAAACATTATCCTTTAAGAAACTAAAAAAAATCATTAAATTGTTGCACTTATATACCTTTATAAGTTAATCTTATATAATCACATTTAACATGGTAAATAAATAGATAATGTGTACGTGTGAGATTGGAGACATGTAATCCGCCATGTAATAGTGTGGGGATATACAGCATGTCCATTTCTTTACATAAAATGAAATCGCACAGGCTGTAAACTCCTGTCCCGTCCTTATGTAAGCTAGATCTTTATAACTACGCAACAGATTTTGATGCGGTTTTTAAAATTAGATAGAGTGCTTCAAGATGAAGGTTGTATGTATAATACATTCCAAAATTCCCACGGGAAAGCGGGATGCAAGCAAACGAAGTAGATAGATAATATTATAAAGAGGAAAGATTTGATTGTTTGTTTGTTTGTATTGAATAGGCTCCGAAACTACTGAACCGATTTCAAAAAATTTTTCACCAGTAGAAAGCTACATTATCAGGGACTGACATAGGCTTTCCCCGAAATTCAATGTGGTTCCCACGGGAACGAGTCCGGAACTTCGGAAGTCGCGGGCAAAAAAGCTAGTTGTATTATAAACAGGAAAGATTTGTATATTTGTTTGTAATGAATAAACTCTAAAACTACTGGACCGATTTCGAAAATTCTTTTACCGTTGGGAAGGTACATTACCCCCGGGTAACATAGACTAGGTATATTATATTTAAAAAAAAAATTGAATCCTTTACCCCCGTAAAACCCCGTGCGAAGCCGGCGGTCAATTAGTTTATTTTTATTATAGTATTTTAATTATTTTTCATAGGATATACCTACACGCCTCTTCAACGTGATCTACTACGTCATGCTTAATTCACCGGGGTGGACCACGGGCATTTTTTCTTCCAAATGGTTCACCTAACTAAATGAACCTAGGCATAATAAAAAATAAGGTTTGAAAGAATACGCTTCATATAACAATCAAATCCTCTCAATGCTAAGAGTAGAAATCAGAAGAAAAGAGGAGAATATATATACCTATCTATAAGGTTACCTATATATTTTCTTATTTTTTTTGCTATAATGTGGTAAAAGATGGTACAATTTAACATGGTACAATGTTATCGGGACGTCAACGAGATCGAGATTATTTCTCGCCGAGATCGAAGTTGACGTGACGGCGATCGTTTGTCCACCGCGACGATCTCGGTGGTTCTGTCAGTTTGTCAACTTCATCTCGGCCAGAAATAATCTCGTTTTCGGTGACGTCCCAGTGACGATCGCGGTGGACAAACGGCCAAGTGTTTTGTATTGCTACCACTTCGGCCCGTCACAAATGTCACAATCTTGGACCGAGTTCTAGCGGAAGCGCCGAACTAAAGCGGGGAATTCACTTACAGACATGCCCGTAGGCACGCCCGCGAGCATGTCCGAGCGGGCAACTTTACAAGAGGTTTGTCCTAAGTCTGTATGTGTGTGTCCATCGCATTAGGACAAACCTCTTGTAATGATAGGTATTATCTTTACACTGTGGTATTATTTTGTGGAAGGGGAGGATGTTTTGTTCAGCAATGGGACATGAAATTTTGATTTTTACAAAATGCTTTTTTTTTCACACTTAATTCATTGTCATATATCAATGGATTTTAGAACACCCTGTAATATTAATGAAGCTATAAATAATTTAGGTATTAATAGAAAACTGCACGAGTATAAATTGACGAATTTAATCTTTTAAACATTTCAGTCGCGAGTGCAACTATGGCATCTATAAGGACTTTCTTGATTTCAGTTCTCCTGGCTTTGTCTGGTATGTACTACTTAATTATCATATTAATTATGATTTTTATTTATATTTGTTAGGCAACTAGCCATTCATATTTTTTTAAATAGATTTTTTGAAAAAAAAAAAGAGCACTTGGCCGGATATCGAGGGGTCGTGGGTTCGAATCCCACCTGGGGGGAGGAGGTGAATTTTTTCTTTAAAAAAATCAATTTTAATTATCATCATCATATCAACCCATAATCATCCCACTGCAGAAACGGACCTCCCTTTAATCAAAAGGGATTAGAGCGTACTCTGCCACGCTGCTCTAATGGGGATTGGCGGAGGCCAGCGTGTACGAGCCGCCTCAAGGGCACCGACTTGGCTTAACAACTGTTATACATCGACAACAGCCGATACTGACGACTTAACGTGCCCTCAGAAGCACGGAGAAGTTCGAGATAACGATCATCCAAACACTGGCTTGGGTCAACTTTGCTGAACATGTGTGTTCGTTGAGTGCGACACACAAAAACGATATATTATTATTCCGATTATTATTCCAATAATATTCATTTTATATTTACATCAATTTGCGTCGTGGAGCCCCAGTCCAAAATATGGCACATCTAACAGTTTGCCCACTGTGCCCTACTGAGTGTACTCGGGAGGACCTATCATGGCAACCGATAAAGGTGTTGACGCTGCCAGGTAGTGGTCAAATCTGATTTAATCTGTGTCATTGACTTGAAAAGAAGAATCCCACAGCTGGGACTATCAGTGAATCTGCACTGAATATCCCACTCCCACTCAAACGTCCTCCTTAAATATGGCACTAGAGGAAGGTTTAAAACTACCCACTGTATACTTTTGAGTGAAAATGACAACAATGTTATGGCGACAAGGTATATTTATGCCGTTGACTGTACTCAACAACTTTTACACCCCGTCCACTCGCTGCCAATTTTATCTATTGTCCTGTTCTTGGTGATATATAAAGAAAAGGACAGGTATACAAATTGGCCAATTAGATTGGGCCGTGTGGAAGGGGTGTAAAAGAGAGGTAGGGCACAGCGGATAATCCACACAAATCGGAGCAGCCCGTCTGGGGAAGGACCTCCACCTTACAGAAAATCTCGAGCCATGATGTGTTGTTCCTACGGTGAGTAAGGTCTCCAGAGCTCCACTTTTTATAGGGTCCGCAACGGTGACTGCTTACCATCAGGCGGGCCGTATGCTTGTTTGCCACCTTAGTTGTGTATTAAAAAAAAACATTTTCAAAATTTTAGTATCGGCAGCGCCAGAACCTCTCCCTGAAGCGAGGCTGGTAGGTGGCACCCCGACCACCATCCAGCAGTTCCCGTACATAGTATCCATTGTATATTTCTACCCTGGACCCCAGCTCTATATCCAGAGATGCGTGGGTTCTCTGGTCTCTTCGTGGCATGTGTTGACCACTGGCTTCTGCTTCACGTAAGTAATATTGATATTTTATTATTTTATTAAGGACTTAAAATTTTTATAAACGTAATAAAATACCTACTACAATATTTAATAATATTAAAATTGAACTAACAACTTAACTAACATTTAAATTAAACAGGCATGGTCCGTGGCAGAGCAGGGTATCTACCCAAAATGCAAGCAAGCAGCGTTACCTCGCTAATGGCAATAGAGATGATTTTTATTAAAATATCGTAATGTGATCGTCTCTAACTATTACTTTACTCTTTGAACATAGTACACTTAGTTTGACACTAGATGGCGTTGTATGTAAACTCAGATAATTTTAATTTATTCATGAATAAACATAGTACACTTGGTTTGACACTAGATGGCATTGCATTTAAACTCAGATTTCCAAATCAAAATAATAAAATAAAACATAGTAATGTTCTCTGTATCTTCTTCATGGTTTTAATGCACTGAATATTTATGGTAACTGAAAAAAGATATGCGCGCTTTCCTCCATTTTTTTTGTATGGTCATTGAAAATTCACAAAAAAGTTTTGATGTCAAATTTAATTGTTCGCCCACCAGGCCCAGAAAACGACGACATAACCCAAATAGAAAATTAATGATTTTGTCTCGTTGCAGTGGTGCTGACATAAATTTCATGTCAGTTCGCGCTGGATCAACATACAGTCTTTCTGGTGGTACCATGCGTACTCTTTCAACTTTCGTCAAACATGAAGACTATGTTGAGGCACCTAGGGCTGCTGACATTGCTATTGCATTCCTGAACGCTCCTTTGGGCCTGACAGACACAATTGGCATCTTGTTCATCCCTCCACAGAACACATTCATTCCTGATGGTCAGGAAGTTAAGATTGTTAGTTGGGGATTTGAAGAAGTAAGTTGATGAAACAGCGAATCTATTCTCGTAATAACAATTTTATTAAAATCTAGAATCAATTTTCATCTCATATTTTGTATGAGCAAGATAGCGCTTGATAATGAAATTAGATTATTAACTGTTTCTGTTACGAGAATGGGTTCTCAGTTTTTTTGATCATAAATTGTTTATTTAAACTCGGTCTTATTTTTAACTTTTGAGTCCAAGTTGCTCTCTTTTCCGTAGGTAGTCGCCTCGAGGATAGCAGGACCATCTTTAGGTTGATTTTTGGTTGCAACATCCAACATCCTAGTGAACACATGTGGCTCTAATAAACAAAAACCCTGTTTGGTAACAAAGAAAAGGACGGAGCTGACAAAAAATCCGCTTACAAGATGTGCAAGCGATCTTTTTCTAAAATGGTCCTCCTATCTTCGAGGCCACCGAAGTTCCTACGTGTAATACTAAAGTTAAAAAAAGCCCAAAAAATTTGTATATTATAATTTGATTTCTTTTTATATTTTAGTTGGGTGGACCTCAACTAGACACATTGACGACCATAAACCAGTACAAATTACCTCTTGTCGAATGCCAGGCAGAATTTCTTGGTTCCCCTAATGTGGCTATTGAAGATCGTAAGTGTAAAAATGTTGGTGCGTTATCACTGATGCGGAGCTGGGCGGAGCATAATTGACCAATCATAGTGTTCGAAATCTCCACTACGCGTAATTTCGAGCACAGTGATTGGTCATTATCATGTACCGCTCTGCCCAACTCCGCGTCATTAGAAAGGCAACCTTAGTGTCTAAACGAAATACTGAAGGCCGGCAGCGGCTCAGAGACTCCCTCGGTCTCTGCTTCATGGGTGGCGGTGATTACGTAACATCTGATGACCTGCAGGCTCGTTTGCTAACTACTTACATTAAACAATGTGGTGATAGTCCAGGGGATAAGGAATAGGGCTTTTTAACTGAAAGAACCCAGGTTAAAATCCCAGTTGGCATTTACCATTAAATTCAGTTTGCATATTTTTTTTGTCATACCGCTCAGGCAAAATTTTATTTTTAAATATTTTCGAAATAACGTTAGAAAGTAAGTCTTACTAATAATAATTTTCGACAGCTGTACTCTGCGCCGCGGCTGCCGGTAGGAGTATTTGCATGGGAGATTCTGGAGCCCCTATGGTGATCGAGGAGACGCTTATTGGCTTGTCGTCTTATTACGACGCGTGTAATGACGAGAAGCCCGATGTGTACACAAGAATCGATAGGTACACCGATTGGATCATAGAGGTCGCCACTGCTCCTGGAGCGAGAGATAGTGACAGCGAAGATATTTTCGTACCTGTGAGAATTTCCGTGTAATTTAGGTATAATCTGTGATTTATTAATTATAAAAATGTTGTGAAACTTCTTATAGTCAGTTGCTCAATAAAATTAAGTTGAACTTGTAAACTTAATAGTTTAAAATGTGATTGTTTAACTAAAAGTAAGAGTTTTCAATCTAAGCGCTTGTTTCGCGACTTGCTAAAAAAACCATACAGGCATTTTCAAACAAGTTATATTGCTAAACACATAGATTTAGTATATACTAGCGTACCTATAGATCGACTTTGTTTGAATAAGGCGAGACCAAAAACAAAATACACTAGTGTGCGTGGACTGTACATATGTGCAAGCAAGATATATAACTTTGTGGATTTTCCTTTTAGTTTGAGTTACATCTACTGCACAGGTAACCATATTTAATCACGTCTAATTAACACCAAAACCACACTTATAAATCATAAATTTTGTAAATATAAGTGGGATTTGTTTTAACATGACTGACGTTAGGGCGATACAAGCCCATAGCGTGTATAAGAAAAATGGTCTCGTCTATCTATCTCGCTCAAACAAACGCGTATGCTATGATCTAACTCTTTTGCATTGCCAATCTTCTTACGCTAGTAAGTTATAATAAATCTATGGCTAAACAGATGTTTATTTGATGGATAGACTATCCAGAAGTAAACAGGTTTTAACGCTTCTCCAGCGCATGTGCTTCGGGTAAAAGAAATTATGCATGCGAAAAATCTTTTAACTAAGGTCTGATAATATTTATAATTATTATTTATTCAAAAAGAGTTATTAAAAAAAGGATTTATAACAACTTCAAATGTTTAAAAATTTTGAACAATTTTATACTAAGTAAAAAAAAGTCATGTAACATTAAATATTAAGGTACTTATTAAAAGACTTCTTTAAATAAAAATTATTTATTGAGTAAATCTGCGTAATTTATTATACACTTATGATCTATTTTGAGAATTTCTTGAAAACCGCCATCGTATTAGTTCCATTTTCACTCGCTAGTCGTATTTGACATAGTAAAAATGGCGTTGGTTTTCACAATGGCGGACTCTTTGGAAATTCCCTGATTGCATTTAGATTTGATTGCCTTATTGAGGCCGTTACATTACAACCAACTCATAACCAGTAGACCAGTAGATTGAGCCATCTTTTATTATGAAATACAAATATGTATATGTATAAAAGATAAAAATAGACTCCACATTGCGTGATGGTAAACGATTAGAACCTTTCGGACCATCTAGTTGATTTCGCGTAAAGTTGAATTACGTAAGTTGATTTCCAAGAAACCTTCTATTTCTAAGATCCATTTCACTTATATAATCTTATTAAATAAATAAAAAGATTTTACATACAACACTTATAGCGAAAACAAGTAGGTTTATATGTTTGATGTCATTAAACATGACGGGAAGGATAGAAAAAGGTAAGTAAATTCTTATCTACTGGTTATGTTTCGCTTATGACATTTCGCACCATCCTAGTTCACTCCAAGTAAGGGTACGGACCTTAAAGCGAGGACTTTAGGGAGACAAAAACTCGAAGAAGTTCCTCAACTGCGCAGGCGTCTTAAGTCAAACAGTAGACATTAAGGTGGGTCCAGATATGATCTTTTGCCCGTATCGTATGAGCGTCGCGATCCAGAACGCTAGTTTGGATGCCCGTTCGGAACGGTGCGGTGGTACGGCATCGCGATACGGAGACAGGTACGCTCCGATCCATCGCGAGTCGCTTTTCTCGCCCCGTTCAAAGGCGTTACGGAGATGCGGGCTATTTTTACTTTGCGTCCAGAGTTTTTGGATCGCGACGCTTGATACGATACGTGGTACGGTACGGACAAAAGATCATATCTGGACCCACCTATATAGCCAACAAGAACGATTTATCTTTGGACTTAAGTTTTATAATTGCAATAAAATATATTTTATACAAGGCAAGACATCGATTACGGCAAAGGCACGACTTTATTGCATTCTTATTTAATTATGTTATTAATAATTAACAATATATAAAGAAACAGCATCCTGTCGTATTAAATATGAATCATAATCTCGGCCACAAGAAGTCCATTGGTACACATAAGCCTCCCCAAACGCTTCCATAATGTATAGCTAAAAATTAATCTTATGTATAATGGAAAAAAAAACCACATAGGAATAAAAAAACGTTTGGTAAAGCTGACGAAAAGTCAGACTTGCCCGGCGGTTCAATAAAAAAAAAATTACAAAAACCACAGAACTGAGTTTTTATTCCCAGTAGAAATGCGCTTCGCTACAAAATGTATGCGAACCTTATAGTTCGAGAAAGTTCATAAGATCAGCGTAAATAATTCGTGTAGTTTTGAAAATTGGCATATACCTGATATGTCTAGTTAAACGTCAAAGAACCACTCCCTCAGAGTACCGAATCCTTTGATTGGCAGTGTATTTTTTTAAAGTACATTCGCGAAATCTTCACACAAGTGCTATAAAAGATAGAATGCTGCTCATTCAAATATTGCTAATAAATCTTATTTCTACGTCAAGCTCGGTGGTCCCACTCTAAAATCTAACTTTAAAAAGATTAGATCCATCAGTCAACATTTCTTACACAACTTGTTAGATAATTAAAATTATTATTTAACATAAACGTTATGAGACTTGACCTGTTTTATAGGTTGCTAATATCGTGCGCTAACATACAGTTAGTTTTTGTAACGGATTTAAATTTAAATTTCACATTAAGTCTCATGCTATCTCTTTTTTTTCTTTAGTTTGACAGTGACAGCTATTATTGAATGTGTCATTAACTATATTATTTTACAAATAAAATTGTTTGTCACATTATCAGACAAATTGATGACTAACCTTACAAAAGTTATCAATTTATGACTTACACTTACCGTCAGATAACAATTTAACATAAGGGTAAGGTAAGTAGTCAACAAATAAAAGAAGTGACCAGTGTAAATATGATTCAAATTTTCTACATATTACATGCAGAGATTTACTGCAATGAAATGAAATCGTCAATTTCAGAAATTAGACCTTCACAGGCACTTTTTCTTGTCATTTACAACTTGTATATGGGTATAATGAAAATAAACTACGTTATAAACTTGTGTCCGAAATGATGGTTCGTTTCGGACACAAGCAAAATGGCCATCGGTAAAACAAATGGCGAAAGAAAACCGGTTACGGCCTTTTTTGTTTATCAATAGTATTCATATACAATGTAATTTATAACTTTTCATAACGATGTATACATTATTAGCAAACAATCTTAGTACTCTGCCATGATTCTTTCATTTACTGACTGTACAAAAATAGACTTATCAGACAAATAGTTTAAGAGGCACTTATCAGCAACCAAACAGGACGTTATAATTAAATTATACGAAATCTTATAAGACAAATAAGCTGTTATTAAAACAATTATTAATAAAAATATTACATTTTTAGTGATTAATTTTATTATGCTTAAAAAATATTGGAAGTAAATTAATTTATATTTACATATTTGTGACTGGTACATTAGTAAAAATCAGGATGGAGTTATTGAAAGTGGTCTATTCTCGTATTAGGGTTGTTTCCAGGGTCAAAATAATTACATTATATTTAGTCCGTATTTTAGATTATAAAAAAATATCGGACACGTATTTTTTCTTTTTTCGATTAAACAAAAAATAACAAGGATACAAGCCATAAAAATTTAAGAGTGGGGGCTTTTGACGTCACCCCGTGCGAAAAAATGCCACACGGCGTGACGTCACACGTAACTTTAATGGACTATATCTTTGTCATTTTTGGTCTAATTTATTTTTGAATAATCTAAAAGACGGACTAATTAAATTTTTTACGGCAACTAGCTTATAAAAAGTTAACATCTAGTGTCAATCTCAAACGCTTTGTCGCTGTTTTAATTGGTATGAGCAAGACAGCACTTAAGATTGATATTAGATTTTGCTACGAGAAGTATGCTCTGGATTGTCACTAAGTTGTGATAATACAAAACACTACATTTAAATTATATTTTCACTAAATTCTTAAAAGAATGTAAACTAGTTAATAAAGTGTAATTATAAACTATTCATTGTCTATCTGGAAGATCTAATTGCAGGTTGTCCTGGGCTTAAGACTGCGTAATTAATACTTTGATAAAAAATAAATACTTTCATGTTATAATGGCTTTATAAGGCTAATTGTTGTCTTGCGGCACTTCTCAACAGGCTATTCATGTCGGAAGTGCTAGTAGAATGATATTGACGTGCAAAAACGTTTCCTGTAAATCTACACTTCGACAAGGGAGTGTGGCTGTAAGAGCCTAGTCCCTGAATCTTTACTTGCATTATCCCATAACACAAGTCTCGATCTTATTTTGGGACTAGCGCAATCTGTGTTATTTGTCCCCATATATTTATTATCTTTATTTGCAAAATAAACGATTTTATTTTTACTCCAAGATATCAACCCATCCCACTGGGATACGGGTCTCTTCAATCGAAGAGGATTCACACTCTGCCATGCACCAATGCGGATTGGCAGAGGCCGGTCACCGACTTAACTACTATAGACGACAGTATATTCTCTAACATTATAAATGTAAATATCTTAAATGGTATATGGGACAATATAAAAATTGACAACATTCACGTAACATTTAAAAACATGTAAAAGGCATCATTACATTGGACGGCAAATGTTTATTTACACGAAGACATCAAAATGGCAATTAATTAAAAAATACTTAAACGACACATGTTGGTACTGTACGTACAATAATTGAATGTTTACGCAAACGAGGGAAATTTTATAAACGGATATTTATGAATGGCACGTCATGCCAGGGCGCGCTATGCGCACATAACACTGCAAGTATATAACTCTAACCATGTTAAATATATGAAAATTTAAGCCAGATTCCCGGTCTTTTTTATACCACAAAGTTGGCAAACAAGCATACGGCCCGCCCGATGTTAGTAAGCATCACCGTAGCCTATAGACGCTTGCAATACCGGGGGTATCACTCACGCGTTGCCAAATTAGTGGAGCTCTGGAGACCTTACTCACCGTAGGAACACAACATGGCCGTGACCAACTATTTGGCTACGATCTTCTGTAAGGTGGAGGTCCAGACGGGTTTCTCCAATTTGAGCGGATTATCCGCTGTGCCCTACCTCTCTTGTTTATACTTTATATCGGGACAAGCCCACCAATGTGTCTTCTGTGTAGCCAGGATCAACAACGGCGACCTCAGATAGACAATAAGCAATGAAGCTTATTGACGTCCCGGGGAAGAAAACTACAGCTGTCTTGGAACTCACAACGAATTTAATCAGAAAGAGTAGGAAGTATTGAAAGGACTTCCCTTCTTAACAACTACGTGAGAAACAGCAATTTGAAGCAAAAGGCATTATACCCTAGAGATATGGCAAATCAAGTGAGGCTACATTCGTCGCGAGTCCGTAATTTTATAAAATTCTTTATTGTCCGCGTACAAAATATCTGTCGTTTGCATAAACCTTAACGTAGAAAACATCTTATAATATCATGATTATTGTCCATAACGTCATATTAAAGCTATATTCCACTAATATTAGATTTATTGATAAAAAATGATTATTATTTAAAACAAAAAAGTATTTTATGATATAGTCTATTTGTATAACTAAACAATACCGTTTAAATAGCTCACGGAACAGTTTTCTCACAATAACAAACTCTCACAATTTATTGAACAGAAATACAAGAGAGAAAAAAATTCCTTGTTTTGAATTAAGTTTTGTCTTGTTACATGAGATTACTTTCATGATTTCTTTCTGTTAAAAATGGTAAATAAATGGTTGAGAGATCTATTTAAACAAACTATCCAGGTCTTAATGAAATATAATTGCTAGAAAGAGAGAGAAGAGAAAGAGTAAATAGAAAAAGAAGCCAACTAACAGTGAGTTTCTGAAACGAATTTTAATTCCACAACGCCATCTAGTCCCAAACTAAGCAACTAGCTTGTACTATGGGTACTAGATTGCTGATAAATACACATAAATACATTTTATTTGTAAATAAATACTTATACATAGAAAACACATAGACCAAGGCAAACAGACATGTCCATGCACACAAATGTTTGCCTTGTACAGGATTCGAACCCGCGGCAATCGAGATAAAGTGACGATTCCTAGCCACTTTGACCACCAAGCCTGTCAAAATGTGTCATTAATTTTAAAATTGGTTTTGAGCACTCACCAATTAGTATGTTAGTTTGGCAAACAAAGCGAAATTAAAGAGAGGATTTAATATGATTGACTCTTACAGACAGATCTAAATAGTACTCGTCTTTTAACAGATATTCACCATTTTTTCAATACATCCTTAACATTTTTAATATCTTTTTTACTTAGTAAACAATATAAAACCATTCTTTTCCACCATGTTATGGTGTGAACGTAATATCAGTCACTCCTGCCATCTGGCGGTAGGACTGTGAGTGTGACGGTAGTACCAGAGTGTTTGATTAGTGCTACAACTTCTGGGTGTGGAAGATTTCGTATGGCTGTGCGATTGATGGCCAGTATCGTGTCCCCAACGTGGAGTAAGCCGCAGCGGGATGCTGGCGAGTTTGGTATTAGTTGGCCTGCGAAGAATTAATTTAATAATTTAAAATATTTTCGTGTTTTTCGACTTTCATGTGTGCGGTTAGGTAGTGTCAAGGTTTTTAAGTTACCAGACGAACTGACTTGATCAATAGTCTAAGACTGAAAACTCTTCTCATGATCATTTTCTAAAATTCTTTTTTGTATTACCTACATTAAAATTTGATGAATTACTTATATAAGAGCGACTGCGATGCTTATCGATCTCGAGCTATCGAGATGTTTCCATCTAAATATTTTTATTGTTTTAATGCATATGCATTGAATTTGACATTTACAATGACAGCTAGCGACCATTTCTGTTCAGACTTCTAGACCTCTCGCTCATCGAACGAAACACACTTATTCTGAGAGGGTGGTCTTACCCCGTCAGCAGCATAATGTTCTACCACTCCAAAAAAACTTTATGTTATAAGATTTATAATTACCAATAGTGCTAGTGGCTTTGTTTGTTGAAGATATCACGACGAACCCAAATCCTTCGCCTTCGCTTCTTGTCACCGTTACATCGTAAGGCACTGACGCCCAGCCGCCTGTTGCACTGTCATATTGGACACCGTACCTATAAATAAATAAAACGAATGACACAATTCACACAGCGCAGGTCACGTTACTACGGGATTTATTTATTTACCTATAAGACATGCAGGTGAAGCCTACTTAGTAGCTACCTGCTTGTGTATTACTACATATATATATTTAGATAGATAGATAGATAGAATATGCTTTATTTGCAACACACAGACTGTAAACATTAGACAACAAAAAAAATAAATATATATATATAGGTGTCCCTATTCATACAGATTGAGCTAGCTCAATCTGTATGAATAGGGACACCTAGCCCCAAAGTAAGTTCGAAACTTGTGTTATGGGATACTAACTCAACGATATTATATTTTATAACAAAAACATATATAGATTAACATCCAAGACCCGAGGCCAATCAGAAAAAGTTCGTTTTACATCATGACCCGACCGGGGATCGAACCCGGGACCTCCTGGGTGGCGGTTTGGCGTGGTAACCATTACGCCACGGAGGTCGTCAAAACAATACGATACGGTAAACACAAAAAAAAAGCTTACAGACTAGTGTATTGGCAACAAGGCGGCCTTATTGCTCAAAGCAATCTTTTCAAGGCAACCTTTAAAGGCCAATATTTAATAGAACGAAACACCCAGACTAGCGACAAGCAGAAATGTCATCAAATAAATATTTGCCCCGTGCGGGGATCGAGCTATCAAAAAAAAAAAAAAAAGGGACACAATGTGTTTTTGTATTCTTTTTAGGATTACTACGCGCCACCGGGCTGTCAAATCTAATTGTTTTGTCTGATTTGGACAAACATTCATAGACAAATAATACAATGCTAACAGAGGTTTTAAAATAGTTCTTACATAGGTGCATGTGCCGCTGGCGGGTACATAGGCGCCGGGTGCAGGATGTTGTAGGACGCGGGAGGCATATGATGCATAGAAGGCTCGGCTCTGAAATATTAGGATTTATTATAGTTAAAAAAAAAACAGGAATTTTGCATTTAATTTTTGCGTCAAAGAGGAGGTCACTTGAAATGAAATGAAATCGTTTATTTTCAGAAATTAGACCTTCACAGGCACTTTTTCTTGTCATTTACAACTGTTTAAATAAACTACGTTATATACTACCACCATTTCGGACACAAGCAAAATGGCAATCGGTAAAAAGAAATGGCGAAAGGAAACCGGTTACGGCCTTTTTTGTCTTGATCGTAAGCCATCATCGTTGTCTCTCTATGATTTATGGATATTTAATTTTTTTCATTTATTAGGGTACATACAACAAACAGCATTACAATAAATTGAACACGATTTGGCCTAATTTATTTAGATAATCACAGACTATGGACTACAATGAACCGGATTACTACTTTGTCCTATGGCTTAGCAGTAAACGGTGAAGTCTATTTAGACCAGCTAGACAACACTGGTTTGAATCCTCGATGCACCAGCCGAGACGAGAAACTGGCACAGTTCGGACCCCCAATTTTTTTAGATTACACAGTAATAAATACTGCGAGTAAAGGTCAATTCATACAAGCGCAGAGTTGAAACACATCGAAGCGTTAAATCCGAATATAGCAAATGTTAAGTTTCGGAATTTACGCTTCGATTTTCACCCTTATCTCCATAACGTATTGCACATATTTATTCTTAGACAAAAAACATTGATTTGGTCGCGTGCAGACGTGCGAAATCTTTAAGTTTAAAAACTAGCGATTGAATTTTATTCCGAATTATAATAATACTAGCTTTTTCCGGCGACGTCGTCCGCGTGAAGTTCTGAACCCGTGGGAACCACATTGAATTTCGGGAAAAGCCTATGTTACTCCCTGATAATGTAGCTTTCTAATTTTTGAAATCAGTCCAGTACTTTCGGAGCCATTCAATGCAAACAAACAAATCTTTCCTCTTTATAATATTAGTATGATGAATACTCACGCATGTAATGGTTGGTGGGGGTGTGGTGCCATCGTGGGCAAGCCCAAAGGTTGAATGTCAGCGCGATTGTGTCTCACTCCGAGCGTCACCTGAAATATTAACATTATTATTACTTATATTTTACAGATATATTCACAGAACATTAAAATGTACAATAATTTACCTAATGATATTAAAGATGCTAATGCTTTGTTTAAGGTGAGGTTAAAGAAGTATATTAGCAAGAAAATATTGTGACGGGTTTTAAATGCACTACATTGTTTTTTCATTATTGTCTAATAGTTTTGTCTATAAGCGTTCATAAATTTTAACATAACAATTTTCTTAATATTAGTTTTAGACTTATTTGTATGCATTCTTTATGAGTCAATAAAGTTCTTGGACTCATTTATTGTAATACTTAATCAGATTACATATTTCATGAGAACCAAAGCCGGTCCAGCGATATTTTATTTGTTTTACTCTTCAGTAGAAATACGGTTGGTTACAAATTGTATGCGAACTATGTCTGTAAGTTAAACGTCAGTAAAAAGTTAAAGAACCACGCCCTCAAAGAACCGAGTCTTTTGATTGGCAGTGTATTTTTAAAAATAAATTTAATACAGAGACGCGTAATCCATGTGACAGTTTTCATATGAGACGTTTTATTTAGCACATATATTCGTATGTACAGATTCGTCAATGTTACGCCCATACTGTTCCTCTATTAGTATTTTTTATCTATGGATAGATTAGATAACAGAATACAAGACAGATACTGACATGCCCCCTAGCGGCTGCTTGGCAAACGTAGGACACGGCGCGCGCATGCGTGGCCCCGGCCAAGGGGATGCCGTCCACTGACGTCAGCAGGTCTCCGGGGCGGAGCAGACCGTCTGCTGGACCCCCTAAGGATTTATCAAATTATTGTTAGTCACATCGGTTATTCAGAGAGTAAGTGTTTACATATAATAATCAATTATAATTAATCTCTAGAAGAAGAAAAATGACCACTAGTGAAAGAAATGATGGCCACGCTTTTTGTCAGTTAAAGATACAATACAATACAATACAATACAATATTCTTTATTGCACCAAATAAACATAACAATAAAAAGTACAAGGTGGTAGGAAAAGTACAACAGGCGGTCTTATCGCTAAAGCAATCTCTTCCAGACAACCTTAGGATAGAGAGATAATAATATAGAATAAGTAGGAGGCGCAGAGTGTGTGTAAGGACTAACTTTAAAATTTAATAAGAAACAATTTAAAGGCTTAGTCCATGAAGACGCACCCGCATAACACTAACTACTGCGTGTGCATCCCCATGGGCCCCAATCAGCGATAAATTATAATAATAGTAAACAATTTATAATAAATACTATTAAAAGGTTTATATATACCTAATATATAATTATATATACTAATATATACACAAATACTTATACATAAATATGTTATAACCAAAGAAGAGAAGTGAAGATAAGAAAGTGAAAACGGAATATATGAGAGAATTAAAGCAGTGTGATCAGGTGATTGATGAGAGATAATAGTTTTTGACCAAATTTTTGAAAGAGCAATGAGATTGTGCATTCCGAATATGTACGGGCAGAGCATTCCAAAGCCGCACAGCTTCGACTGAGAACGATTTGGAATAGACTTTTAAAGAATGTGAGGGGGTCATGAGGCGAATCGTAAGATACAACAATAGTCGGTCTTTTATCGGTCTGACTGCTTAGCACGAGTTTTTGAAGTGAAAACTTCGTTAGCGCTTGGCACTCTTTTTAGGTGTTTAAAAAAATTTAAACTCGCGTCAGATCCGTAGCCTGGTCGAAAAAGCGTAAGATTCCCTAACCATTCCAAAATATTCAAAAATGCACAACGTTGATGTTTAAGTTTTCACTTCTGCCTGCACTCTCGGAGTGCAACCCGTCTTTTTTTTTCGTCACATTCAAACGTGTTAACGTTTACAAGCCGACCAAATAGAAAAATAGTTTCATATTGTCAATTTACCAGACGCGTGTTACATTTCTAAATTAACTGGGTTACTCACTTCGAAACGCGAGCAAGTAAGCCACATACTTTTGATATGCAACACGCGTCTTATAAATACGCAACACGAGAGGTTCTCCTCTATTTGGTCGGTTTGTTTACGTCGACATGAACGTACGTGAACAAACAAACTCGTTCTAAGTTTCTTTGCAGCTGACTGTTCATATAAGGGCTTATTACACTACACGGTATTCAGACCACAGATTTAGTATATACTTACTAACGTATAGATCGGCAATACAAAAGAGATAGATCATAGCATACGCGTGTGTTAGAGCGGGATAAAGGCGACACCATTCTTCCTATACACGCTATCGGCCTGTGTTGGCCTGACGTCAGTCGTGTCGTAAAAACAAATGCCATTTATTTTTACAAAATTTATGGTTTTAAGTGTAATTTCTGTGTTAATTAGACGTGATTAATTATGGTTACCTGTTCAGTGCCTGGATGTAACTCAAACAAAAAGGAAAATCCACAAAATTATATATCTTACTTGCATACATGTACATTACACGCACACTAGTCTATTTTGTTTTTGGTCTCGCCTCAATCAAACCATTGCCGATCTATACGCCTGTAAGTATATACTAAATCAATGATTCAGACAGTCTTAATAAGATTTGTAGTGTAATAAGCCGTATAATAATAGTGAACATGATGAAATACCCGGCACGACGAGTCCGACGGCCACGCGGCTGCCGTCCTCCGTGCCGCCCACGATGCGGAAGCCGAAGCCGGCCGCCGCCCGCCCCAGCCGCACCACCACGTCCGCCCACGGGTCGCCGCCGCCGCCGCCGCCCACTTGCACCTGCACAACAGAACAATTACATTTTACCATCAAAACTTTTATTTAAATAGGTCTTCACGTCTTCACAGACACTTTCTCATGTCGCAGATATAATAATATTTTTGTGTGTAATTAATCTACACTATAACGCTACACGAAACCGCGGTCAAGAACATGAATTGAAAAATGAAAAAAAAAAGTACAAAATGACAAAAAAGGCCGTAACCTGTTTTCTTTCGCCATTTCTTTTTACCGGTTGCCATTTTGCTTGTGTCCGAAATGATGATGGTATATAACGTACTTTATTTTCTTTACTTAAACAAGTTGTAAATGACAAGAAAATTTCAATTATTGACATCACATCCTCCGTGGCGTAGTGATTACCATGCCAGACCGTCAGAAGGTCCGGGTTCGAATCCCGGTAGGGTCATCATGAAAAACGAACTTTTTCTGATTGGGCTCGTGTCTTGGATGTTTATCTATAATATGTATTTGTTATAAAATATAGTATCGTTGAGTTAGTATCCCATAACACAAGTTTCTAACTTTGTTTTGGGACTAGCTCAATCTGTATGATTTGTCTGATTGATTACCTGTGGATAGCTGCCGACGTACACGCTCGAAGGCTGGGCGAGCGGCTCGCCGTCGTAGCAGGAAGGCGAGCGCCGGGAAACTGGCGAGTGCATGTGACGAGACGGGGATGTTTCCCGAAGTCTAAAATATTGACAAATATTATTAAGTGGACTGATACTTGTTGTAGAAAATGTTATGTGGATGCGTAAGCGTAGCCAGAATTTCGTCAAGGGGGACTATTTTTAATTGGTGCTGTGGACTTCGAAATACTGCTTCGACCATTGCTGATATTTATAGTGCCCCTTATTTAAATTTCTCTGTCCAGACCGGTTGCTTCTAAAAACTTCCAAATGTGCTGGACAGAGAGCTGTTGTATCTCCTCTGAAAGCAAAATATGCTGTCCTATGTATATACTTCTTTTGTACATGAGTGGTCCGCAGGAGCAGAGTATGTGGCACTGACACATCGCTGACTGGCTTATGTTTAGGTTAAACAGATGTTTATTGAGTTTGCAGTGTCCTGTTAGTATACTTGTCACAGCACTAATTTTTTGTCTTTTGAGCTGTGTCAGCGTCTTTCTTGATGAGAATTAAATGAAGTGTGAAAATGACAAAACATTGTATAACTATACACGCATTACACAACGTTTATTAACTTAAATAAATAAAATTCGTTTGTTCACATACATTTCTTTTTTGCAAAACCAAAAACCAACAGTGAAGTACAAGAGACCCATAGATAACGCCTTTTTCATAAGAGCGCTCATAATTAGTAATGCGTATTGGTGTTTTGCAGGACATTTGGCTCGTCGAGACGTGTGAAGGTTTTTACAAGGCCAGCAGCGAGTTAGTAATGATAATTATAATTTATTTATTTCTCAAGCAAGTTGTTACAAGTACATTGATTCCCAGACTTCACACTAGGATTTCCTGTGTCGTGAAGTCCAGGGCCCTCTTATCTTAAAATAATTAAGTACTTACAAGGTTTGAAATATATAATATGTACAGGGTGTTTGGTAGATGGGTGCAAAGCCCTAAGGGGGCGCCAGTACAGACCATTCAGAACACCCCGAGCCATACCTGTCCCAAGTCCGATTGTTCCCACCTTAATGATTCTTGCAAAGATCCATAGTCTACGGTAACTGCTTACCATCAGACGTCTGTATAAGTTTGTAACTTTAGATTAATATAAAAAATAACTTAACGTGCTATTGTTTACCTCATAGGCGATCCTTTGATTCTGCTATTAGAAGAGTTGTTGGAGGGCGACTGGCTCTGCAGCCTTGTTGGCGGCGAGTTGGCTAACAAGCGCTCCGTCGCGCTCGCGGTAGATGGCGAGTGGCTGCGAAGGCGGCCTTAAGCCACAAAAGTTTATGTGATATTGCTTATTTCATGTATTTTTTAGATTGAAAGCAGTAGTAGTATGCCACTGGTGCTAATTCCGTTGTACATTTTACTAGACCAAACTAAGTTTGAAAGTACTAGAAGTGTTGGTTTTCTTGTCACTAATTGTAAACCAAGGAAGGACAACAACACCTTTGGTCCTGTCAAAATTAGTATAGACTAGTTAAATGTACAACAGAATTAGCACCACTGTCAATTTAACGCATTATTTTCCAAAACCGTTGAAATTGTGAAATGGCATGCGACGGAACGCAGCTCGCGCGCTGATTGGTTACGTCATGTGTGCCACTGTTGATTTGATTTCGATTTATTTTTATATTTTTGTTAATATTTAAAATTTTAATTCGTGTGTCAACAAAATTATATTTTAGTTCGTGTTTAATTTGTTTCGTAGAAAAACGTTAATATTTAAAATTTTAATTCGGGTGTCAACAAAAATGGCAATCAAAGAAGTGAGTTGATGGTGTTGAAGACCAAAACAAGATATTCTAGACCAAAATGGGAAACTTAATGTATATTTACCAGTAGAGTGGTCGGACTCGTCCCGTGCAGGCCTGGCCGGCGACAAGCGTCGGGCGCCCAGCGCTGCCGTCGTCGGCGAGTGCAGCAGGCCGTCCTCGGGAAAGCCTACACAAAGTTTTTAATTTTACTTTACCTTAATCATTCGCATACATGGCAGAATACCAATACTTAGCTTCCATAAATGTGAATAAAGATTACACTGAAATGGATTACGTGTCGTGTTTCTTTATAGCACACCCCGGACACTTCATACAACGCGCGTGAAATAATTACCTATTTCTACTACATAGGTCAATGTCGTCGGTACACGAGCACACGTATACATATTCGTTCACTACACACCTTTGCGACTGCACCCGCCTCGATACCCTCCTGGGGTGAGGTAACGCGATTCGGTGCGAGGCGGAGAGTGGCCATTCTACCTCGGGTTATTACTTATTCTATGGTCAATACAACCGTTTTTGAAATACTACAAAAATCAACTAAAATAATTATGTCAATTTTTAAAATACTTTAATTAGTGACTAATTAGTATTTCGTTAATTCTAAAAGGTCAATTTTGAGTTACAACACTAATAGTGCGATATTTTTTCAAAACTAAAACTCACCCCCATTATCACTGCTATCAGCAACACTGGCATTCCCCCTCCAATAAGCGGCACTCATATCAACATGTACAGTAGGGGTTGGAACCTCCCCCCAATTCCCATTCCATCTTTCCCCATTCCCATCCCAAGCACCGCCATTACTTGCGCCCTCATCCCATTTCTGACCATTTTCAACCCACTTGTGTCCATTCTCAACCCATTTCTGTCCATTCTCGTCCCATTTCTGTCCATTCTCGTCCCATTTTTGGCCATTTTCATCCCATTTTTGCGCATTTTCTGCCCAATTGCGGATGTTGTTTGAGTTGTCGACCCATGTTTCTCTCTCTTGCCATTGGTTCCCGTTTTGCGGTTCGGTCCAAGGCGTCACCACTGGGAGGGTCAATCGACCCCCCGGAGTGCTGCTTCGGCGACGACGGTCGATGAGACTCTCGCGCTCTCGGCTCTTGTGTTCGGGAACAGCGTACGTTGCTTCAACTGGGAAAATCATTAAAAGTAAAAAAAAAAAACGCAAATCAAATTTAATTACTAAAACATAAAAAGGGTCATTGAGTTAATAATTAAACAGGTAGACCTTTCTTTTTGTATGCTAACTTTTTTGGATTGGTGAATCTCAGCGAGATAAGACGAACGACGATCAGCGACTTTTATTATATCACCCGCTCATTTAATTAGGCGAGTGGGCAAGCAGCTTCGTAAGGAAAGTTGTCGGTAAGTCGGAAAGAGTTCGACAAACGACTTCACGTTAAACTGGAGACCTCGATAATGGCTCAGTTTATCATCAATAATTTCAGTACTCAGACGATCGTTCGACCGACCAATAGATTGGAAAGTTACACACAAAATTACCTGAATTCATGCCGTTCAATCTATCGCGCAGATTGTCTTGTTGCGCGAGTGTCGGAGCACGCAGTTGCTCAGCCGTCGGCGTCTTACTTCTTCCCAATTGGCCGTTGTTAACCGCCGCTGTGAATGAAGTACATATTAACTTTTATTATGCAAGGACAAAATATAGTGTCATCTGATACTTTTAACTTTGGGCTGATTTATTTGAAATTAATTTCGTAAAATATTCTTACAAAAATGTTTCGGTTCTGAAAGCGCCCACTGTCAATGCGTGACAACGCCATCTATACGTTTGGCTTGTTTTGTCTGCTTTATAGCGGTTAAATTTAATATTTTAAATTTAAGCATTTTTATGTTCCGTTGCATAACGAACAGATAGCGACAAGTCTAAAGATTAACATAATTATTGTTTCAACTATTTTTAACTGCAAACTTGGCCTCGGCCATGTTGTTTTCCTACGGAAAGGTCTCTAGAGCTCCACTTCATTTTGAATTTTCAAAAATTCAAAATTCAAAACTTATTCAGAGAATATGTTTTCACAAACACGATCTCTTGTCAGAGTATACAGTATACAGCAATGTGAGTGTTACCCCCGGTATTGCAAGCGTCAATAGGCTACGGTGATGCTTACCATCAGGCGAGCAGTATGCTTGCTTGCCAACTTTGTTGTATAAAAAAAAACAAACTCAATCTGTGTTACCCTCAATTTCTATTTTGTATGAGCGAGACAGCGATTGAGTTTTAAACGAGATTGAATTTGTTTTTGTTACGAGAAAAGGCTAGTTTCGAATACTTACACGTGGTGGGTTGTACTCTTGTCGCGGATCGACTACGAGGCGCCCTTACAACTGTGTTGTTACGCCTCCACACTCTTAAAGTAGTTTCATGCATAGCTGGGCAGTCTTTTAGAACCTGAAAAATAAAAAAATATATATATGAGTTGAGATTCCGAATTTCTCAATCACCGAATGAAAAAGAAAACACATTGATTAACCACTCGACCACCGGACCTGTTAAATATAATATAAAATCATTTATACCGCCGTGGGCTGGGTGCTCATGCCCACTAAGTCGACCCTCTGTTGGGTTCATAAAAAAGATTCGTGGGAAATAATGTGGAAACTATTATGGGAGGTTCCAACAGTGGACTTCTCGTGACTGAAATGATGTTTCAATCACAATCGTTTGTTTGATCAGACGCCCGAAGTCTAAGTTACTAACTCTCGACTATCTTATGTGGGTAATGCATATAAGACTTATTTGTTAGTGATTTCAGTTATCTGAAAAAACAATGTTGACCCTCCCCATCCGTTTCGCTAACTTTAACATCAATGTTGACCCTCCCCATCTGACGATCTGTCGATCTGTCGCGAGTTTAACATTTTTTCCCCATCTAAAAAAGTGCTAAGCACCGCTAAAGAAGTTTTCACTTAAAAAAAAAACATTTTTATTATGAACTTGTAATTAGCTTGCCAATATAAATTAAATAGTTTAGACTGAATACAGATGGACAAGAAAGTGATTATGAAAGTTCAATTTTTTCGTTTTTAGGTACGAAACCCTAAAAATAAATATTCTTGGACGAATATTCTTCTTTGTAAATGATAAGCACCTGTACGACATGTTGATGTGGAGAGTGACGAACATCTGTATCCCCAATCTGTAGAAGTAGGTCACCTTCTCTTAGTCCTGCGCAGCGGCTTCTGTCCAGCACCTGAGAATTTGTAATAAAAAAAAAAAAAAATACATAGCTTTTTTAAATGTCATACCGCAAGCAAACGAGCATGTGTCAACCAGAGACGTTACAAATACATTCATACATAGGGTTATAGAGAAGGACATAAGACTAAATTTTTTCTCATTCCAGCGAGACATAAAAAAAAACATATTTTTGCAGTAGATGGCGCTGCAATCGGCAAATAACTAATAATATGTTGGCAAATAGATGGCGTTATAAATCGCCATGGTTTGGTTTTCATAAATTAACTCGATCACACGCTATCTTATATCAACAGCCTATAAAAAAAATAAAAATTAAAAAGTATTGAATTTTTTTTACTGTGTTGCTACACTTAATTATTGCGATTGGTTGACATAATGACCCATCTCACTCTGTCAATATCGGAAATGTGCGAGGGATATAGTATCCTACTAATATTATAAAGGCGAAACTTATGTAAATGTTTGTTGCTTCTTCACGCTCAAATGCTTAGTCAATATTTATAATATTCGGTATGTAGGTAGCCGATGCCTTGGATTAACACATAGGGAACTTTTTATCGTGAAAATGACGGATTCCCGTAGGATTTCATTAAAAGTCTGCTATAGTTCATTAGAAGTTGCGCGGGTTTCGCTAGTAATAAATAAATTAGATCTACCTTTTTGACCTTCTGTCCGTGCACGCTGTCGGCAATGGTGAATCCGAATCCCGCTGCGCCGCGTCGCAGTGTCAGGACCAACTCTCGTCCCGGCTCACTCGACACATTATTGCTGTGTGGATGTTCTGAGAGGAAGATTATTTTTTATTAAAACTGGGAGAAAATATTAAGATGACATACAAAAATATAATAAAAATAACATGATTTATTCCGATATAAGATTTTTGTAGATAAAGATAAAGTAACTGATATCTAAAATGGCTACGGGGCAAATTGCATGAACATGTTTGTCTGTCTTTATTGTTTTTTATGTATAATAATCTTACAAGAGTCGAAATTCACCCTATAACCTCGACGTAATGAACATTATTCCTTATAAGATTATTTTTTTTTTTTTTAAATCAGCAATCTTGTACCCACAGTACAAGCTTTGTTTAATTTAGAACTAGATGGCGTTGTGATTCATCCAAGAATATTGATTGATGAAAAGTGCAGACTATCCGCTCGAAATACCTGAAGCAAGCGATAATAGATGGTCTGCTGACGGGAATACCTGAAGCAAGCGATAATAGATGGTCTGCTGACGGGCAACGTGGCGGAGCAGGCTCAGTTTCCGTGGTGGGCATTTCGTCAAGATCGAAAGAACGAGACATCAGTCGACGTTGTGATGGACTGGCAGTTGCTGGCGAGTTGTCTGTCTCGTCATGTCCTGGTGCTGGATCTTTCGGTGAGTCTAGGTTAAATCTGAAATGAGATCACAAATGTTGAATAAGCCTATCGTACACCCATAGACTGTGTAATATCGATGACCTCGACCCATGAACAATAAATACATTAGTTCACAATAATTTATTTATTTCCTCTCAATTTACAATAAGGACGCAGTTTATAAATTGTTATCGTTGTGAGATGCTGGTGCCCGAAGTAAGCTTGAAAAGCCTGTATATTTCTAACGTGCGCCCTAATGTGACTCGCTAGACCGAAATTTGTCTTAAAAACTCTGTCGTCGCTCGCAGTACAGCTGGGTTGCACGTGTACCTACGTGTATGTAGTTCTCTTTTCGTAATAAGGTTTTGATATCAAGTTCCGCTAAGCGGTATTCTTCGAAAGATTGAACTAACTTACGTCCATTTTCACCAACAGTTCCTAAAATTTAAGTCTCCTAACAGCTTTCTATATCCAAATCCTTGTTTTTGGTATGTGTGATGACATATTATTATAAAATTGTCGATAAAAACACGGTTTTAAAAATCTATAAGTTTATAATATGTCATATACATACCAAAACAAGGATTTGGATATAGAAAAAGCTGTTAGGGAACTTTTATTTAGGAACTGTTGGTAAAAAGGGGCATAAGTCTTTTAGTAAAATTTTCTTTAATCGAATTTAATCAAAAGAATTCGTTGATTTAATAAAATTGCATTATATTAATTATTTTAAAAACATTATTAAAATGTATACCTCGTGCGAAGAGCTCTTGTAAGTTGCTGCATCGCAACTGCATCCGATGTTGTCGGTGTGGTAGCGTCAACAGCTAACGTGCTCAACACGCGTGTATTCGGGTCTTCAGAGTCAAATGAAAGTGGGTATCCTGAAAATTACGTGATTTACTTAAACAAATTGTACACAATTGACATCTAAACTTGCAAGTGTCTTACAACAAATTTTTAAAGGTTAAATTATGGCTGTCACTGGTTCTAATTCTGTTGTACATTTAACTAGTCTAAACTAATTTTGACAGGACTATAAGTGTTGCTATCCTTGTCACTAATTGTAAACCAAGGAAGGACAACAACACCTTTGGTTCTGTCAAAATTAGTTTAGTCTAGTTAATTGTACAACAGAATTAGCACCAGTCAGACTAAAGAAGAAAAAAAGAGACAGCTTGAGACATAATGGGGTCTAAAAATTTTAATGCGTTTTAAGAAACTGGCTGATAGTTCAATCTGTTATTTGATTGTTTATTTTCCCTAATAAAGTAATTAACATTGTCGATACGTGCAGTGGGCCAAGAAAATTGGGGTAGATAGAGATTATTTGTACTCAACATTTACAAAAAAAGTCATAGCCAGTGAAAATGCAGTAAAAATTAGTTTTTTTTAAAAGTTTGAGCACCATTCTATAACTGGACTTCTTGTTGCTGAGATGATAATGATGATGTGCCTTATAATTATTATGATTACTTTTTAGAATTTAGTCTTTATTAGCAAAATTAATGATATAAAAGTTGTTTCTGGAAACCAGTGGATTACGAGAATCATTTTTTCAAAAATCTAATGATGTAATTTTAATTTTATTATATTTTGTCAGTTTACAAGTTTCGTTTTTTTTTAACATAGCACAGGAAACCTCATTGAATATTTTTCTGTTTCTAATAATTTAAAATTTGATCATCCACACATCCATAATATAAAATGAACCGCTGAATGTGTTGATGTGCGCAAATCTTGATAACAGCAGAACCAATTTCGCTCATTATTTTTTTAGAATATTCCTTGAAGTACGAGGATGGTTCTTACGGAGAGAAAAATTTAAAAATTCTACCGGGAAAGCGGCATACACGCGAACGAAATTGCGCGGGTTTCGCTAGTTTAAAATAAAAACCACTTTCATAAGCATTTAATAAAATTTAATTATTCTGAAATTTAATATATGCGAATCTGCGACCCTTACGTATTGCACCGATCATTCTAATTACTATACCATCGAGGTATAATTAATAGCACGTTACCGGTTGATTAGTAGAGATAATTAACTTAATTGATAAGGTAATAGGTACGTAACAAATCCAATATGAATATCGTGAACATTCGACCGAGACGATCAGTTGATCAGTTACGCATGGTAGAATATTTATTGCTTCCAAGTTTTGACTTGGTATTTCCTTGTGATTTAGATTTATGTAACCGTATTTTACAGTTGTAGGCGTTGTAGCGCTTGTCAAAATGAACACAGACTCAAAACATTTTTAATTCAAATAGGACTAAGTTAGTGATCTGCCGCCTGAACTAGTGGCGAGGAAAAATTGTGACCATTCGAAAAGCTTGTAATCTTTACATAGTAATGAAGTCGCTTTTTCTGCGTCTGTGTCCCTATGTTTGTTTAAATTTTAAAAACTACGCAACTGATTTTATTGTGTTTTTTTTATATAGATAGAGTGATTCAAGGGGAAGGTTTTTAAGTGTTAACATTCCAAAATTCCCACGGGAAAGCTGGATACACGCAAACGAAGTTGCGCGGGTTTCGCTAGTATTTGAATAAAAATATTTGACTATTTAACCGTTATATTTTTTCTACCACCAGTTCAGACGACAGAATCGTACTGAGAAGAACTGGCAAGAAACTTAGCACTTGCTCTTTTAAAATGGAATTAGTACAGATAAACGACGTCATTACCAGTCGGTATTCGGATAGGTTTAAAAATCTCGAATATCTTTGTACCGCCGAGCTATAAAGCGGTTGGTGTCGATTCTTGTGGGCGGATGACGGTAAAAGTCTTTAAGACGACGGTAAAATCAAGCATATTTTTTTTTATACCACAAAGATAGCAAACAAGCATACGGCCGGGCTGATGGTAAGCCGTCACCATAGCCTATAGACGCTTGCAATACCGGGGGTATCACTCACGCGTTGCCAACCCTCCCAACTCCCCGCGTGGAGCTCTGGAGACCTTATGTATGCTGGAATATGCTTTACGTATACTGAGAAGGGGACTTTGCGAAGGCGTATACTGAGCATCGATACTTAAAGCCAGTTGCAGAAACACATTTTAATATTAATTGCACATTAAGTCTCAAGTTGTCTTTTCTTTCTTCATTCGTTTAACGGTAACAGTTATAGCTTAATGTGTCATTAACTTTGAAACGTTTTTGTAAAACACACCAATGACTGTTTTTATCTTTGAATTGCATGCTTTATGCAGTTTTATTAATTATTACCAGAAACTCACCTCTAACAAGATGAAGTGAAACATTAGTTCCTGGTGTGATGGACTGGAAGATCTGAGCAACTTGTGCGTGGGATAGACCCCGCACTCCTCGGTTTCCGACCCCCACTACCACATCACCAGGCCGGAGGGCACCTGTACATATAGAAAGTGATGTTAAAATATTTTTATACTGAGAGAATACAGGATAATTTACAGACTAGTAACAAGGCGGCCTCAATGCTGAAAGTAATATATTTATTCACTTTTAAATAATATTATAATGTTGATGTATTTCAAAATATTTGTAAGGAGCCCAGCATTTTATTTTCTTCAAAATGTAAAGGTTTTTTTATTATTTTTTCGATTAAAAAACATAAATAATAGCGTTTACAATTACATACTTTCTAGGTATTTTTCAAATAATTTGATTGTAAATATGAGTACATAATAGTAAGATCTTACCATCTATCCAAGCAGGACTACGTGGTACTATACTCCTGATCTGAAGGTAGCCTTCAGTTTCAGGAATTCCTTCAGCACCGATTAATGTGAAACCCAAACCCTGAAACAATGCAAAAATAAATTGATGGTGTGTGATACCAATTTGTGTAAAGATATTTTTGTGTTTACACGTCAATTGAGATATCTTTATGATTGTAGGTTTTCATGTAAGCGATACGAAAGCACTGAATACTCGTAAAATTTTATCAAATACTAGCTGACCCGTGCCCACTTCGTTGGGCATAATGTTAATAATCCTTTTTTAGTACAGGCGTTCGTAAGAAACGCTTTCATTCGACCGTTTTTTCTCCGATTTACTTTGCAAAACCGACTACCACGTAAAAGACTTTATTTTTATTTTTTATATAACCTATGACACTCAGCAATAATGTGGCTTTCTATTGGTGAAAGAATTTTAAAAATCGGTTCAGTAGATCCCGAGATTACCCCTTACAATTTAACAAACACACAAACTTTACTTCTTTATAATATCTTTCTTTCTTTCTGAGGTTGCATATAAATGATTCACATTGATGTGACCGACATTTTTTAAAATATATTTATACTAGCGCCCCGTTCCGTTTCACACGGGTTTTTGGAAGGATCCCTATTTAAAAAATACATATATATAACATAGTGTATGTCAACCGTGGATAGAGGGTGGGTTGACGATTTCAATGCTATAGCAGGAGGCACATGGACGTGAACTGCAAGGGATAGAGAGGAATGGAAAAGGTTGGAGGAGGCCTATGACAATAAGTGGCATACAGACGGTTTCGAAAGTTAAAATAAGTATAAGTTATGTACTGTATGAAACAAAGGCTTTTTTTTTAAAGTAAATAAATATAGGGACAATTCATTTCATACAAATTGAGCTAGCCCCAAAGTAAGTTCGAAATTTGTATTATGGGATACTAACTCAACGATATTATATTTTATAACAAATACATACATAGATAAACATCCAAGACCCGAGGCCAATCAGAAAAAGTTCGTTTTTCATCATGACCCGACCGGGGATCGAACCCGGGACCTCCTGGGTGGCGGTCTGGCGTGGTAACCATTACGCTACGGAGGTCGTCATTATATGTAACCCACGGATAGTGTAGCTTGTCCATGGAGAAATAATTTTTCAAATCAGTCATGTAGTTTTTGAGTTTATTCGTAACAAACGGAAAATCTTTCCTATTTATAATATTAGTTAAAATGTGAATTAAATTGTTACCTGTGTGCTTTTAGTGAGAGTAAGACTAAACCTCTCCCCTCGTAGTTCTCCAGTAGGCGGCGGTCCATTTTGCTGTCCATTCGGTCCATTCTCCAAATTCTCCGCAAATTTCTCGGCTAATTTCTCGGCTAGCTTCTGAGTTAACTTCTCCGCTAGAAGAAAATTTTAGGGTCATTATTACATTCCATTTCAATATACTTGACACAAGATGTCCAGTGAAATTTAATGATTGTTAGATTTTTTTTATTTCTGCCTATATGAGTAAACTATGTAGGTATATAAACACGATCAAATTCGCCCAATGTCGAGTGGTTTAAGAGACACGTCAAATTTTGAAGATTGACCGGTGAAATGTGTTAGAATTAGCTTGTCATAGTAACATAATGTTGTGTGCACAAAGTGATTTAGGTATAATTTTATTATTTATTTAAGTTTATTTCATGCCGATTAATATTTAAAATCAGACTATTATTTGGAGCTCTTTTGCCAAGTATAGTCGAATGGAATATACATTATTATTAACAAAATTGTTAATAGTAGAAATATGTGCAAGAAGAGGTAATAGCAGCTTAGTGAATAGCTTGGAGAACAAATCATTTATTTTCACCGTCTTAATAAATAAAATAAATATATTGGGACAAATCACACAGATAGCTCTAAAGTAAGTTCGAGACTTGTTTTATGGGATACTGACTCAACGATACTATATTTTATAACGAATACATAATTTAGATAACTTTAAACTAAAAACCGTCTTTAATAAATCGAGATATTTATTTTATACCTCTAGTTTCCATTTCTCGCAAATAAGACGTATCTCCCGTCTAATTGCGGCACACGTAATACTACGATATGGTATGTAAACATTTATAATTATACAAGAATTGCATGCAAATTAGATCTGCCATAGTAAAAGTAGTAATTAATTGCCATTTGTTGACATTGTTGTGCATATTGATATGTGAGAGAAAGAAAAATATTTCCATAATGCATAAAAAAAATGTTACCCTGGCTTCTAGATAGATAGATTATATGCATGATCACACATCAAATAAAAAAAGCATTCAAACACAACATTATACAGAAAACAATATTGATACAAACTTTTGTAACAGTGTGTCTGTGTATAACATGCTGTTAAAAACTTCTACATCTTACCAAGCTGACCAATGTAAATAAATATAAATATATATAGGGACAATTCATACAGATTGAGCTAGCCCCAAAGTAAGTTGGATACTAACTGGGATGGGATACTAACTCAACGATATTATATTTTATAACAAATACATATATAGATAAACATCCAAGACCCGAGGCCAATCAGAAAAGTTCGTTTTTCATCATGACCCGACCGGGGATCGAACCCGGGACCTCCTGGGTGGCGGTCTGGCGTGGTAACCATTACGCCACGGAGGTCGTCATGTGAAATCAAATAAATGAAAAGTAAGACAAAGTGTCCCCACTCTCGTATTTGGCTAACTTCGTGAGTGGAATAGAGCTGGGGTTAGTATGTATTGTAGTTGTAAGCCAAAAACTAAGCGAATTTTGAGTATCACTCTCAGACAACTTACAACCTTTATCAACAATTTTTTTTAATTAAGTGGTAACCTACCTCTCAGTCTTCTAGCCTGCAGCACAGGATTCTCATACTGTGTCCTCCGATTAATATGGTCAACATAATATGAACCGTATCGTTCATCGGTCACCTTTTCCCAGCCATATGGGAGTTCATCCTCTCCGCACTCCCCGAGGGAGTGCTTCCTGAACCTCGCCAGTCGTGGGTCTAGCCAATGCGAGGTACCCGTGTTGTGGCTGTAAATTTAAAAATTTTAGACAATGCTATTGTCAGATATTTATTGAAATTTTTATGAGTTGGAAACTTTTGAATATGGGAGAAGCCATCACGTATTTCCATCACTCATCCATTAAAAACTCAGGATGAACAACTGCCAACAGATAATAATAAGCATTGTGAAGCTCTTTGAAAGCAAACATCCACAATGTTATAGACCTCAGTATTTAGTTCTCATTATTTTGTTTTTTATTAAAAAAAAACTTATTTTTGTTTGTAAAATGTGTAAATTGTTATGGTATAAGTAAACACCCATTATGTAGCCCTGGTGAATTAAGAAAAAATAAAAAAAATGTTGCCGGCCAGTAATGGCAATATCTCTCTTCTCGTTTTCCATCTCTACCTTCTTCGTTCTTTACGTTGTTGTCATATTAAAACTTTAGATTTTCCAATGGCTAACACAAAATTCTTTTTCAATTCTTTCACCGTTCGAGCCGCCCAACTTTGGAATAAGTTACCAACACAGATTCGTAACAGCACTTCTTTCTTCACTTTAAAAAAAATAAATAAAAGAGCACTATTTAAACACTATCGTCTAGCATAAATTAATATATATTTATTATATTTTTATTTTTTGTATGTATGTATAATGTATTTATTTATTGTGTGGAAGTACATCATTGAGTATTTAGGTATGCGTTTTTTTTTTATTATGAAAAGTATTAGAATTTATAATATAAATTGGCACATATAAAATTGTTTACCGCCCTTGTACAACTTGTATGACACACGGTTGGGTAGGCTGGAAGAAATCTCATAAAGAGATAAGCTCACCTTTGTACACTGTATCTATTACTGTATTTTTTTATTTTATTTATGTGCAATAAAGAATAAGTAAGTAAGGCCTCTTTGGTCAAAGATTGCCCATACATTGCTAAGAATCACATACTCAAACCAAACTATAATAACATTACATACAGCATTAGTTCACATTAATCAACACAGATGGCGCTATTCAGAAATGTAACATTCCTGAATCGCGCTATGGTTTCGTTCTCGCCGACTCTTGAAGTATCTCCGTGCCCACTCCATGTCATTAGAAAATAGAAATACCGTTAGTTTTATACGTGATTTTTGAAAATCGGAACCCTTTTGTGTTCCGGTTGTATAGTATAGCAGCACGCTATGATGGCCGTTTTGACATATTACAATAGTGATGTGAACTGTCAATTTACTCTCGAAAAAAAATATCATCAAATCTATAATGTTTTATGTACTTCATTAAAAAGGTTTAATAAAACAAAAATATAAATGTTTACTTAATATTTTTGAACGAACTGAATATTGGAATAAAAATGAATATAGGTACATAAACCCTGTTTCTTTTGACTTGACCAATGTAGTAAACAATCTTAGCGTGTCTTTTTATTCAAATATCCATGTGTAAAATCGGTAAATTGCCAGAATAATAAGAGTGTTGTGTTAAATGCCATTTCTAACTATATTATTACTAGCGAAACCCGCGCAACTTCGTTTGCGTGTATCCCGCTTTCCCGTGGGAATTTTGGAATGTATGATACTTTAAAACCTTCCCCTTGAATCACTCTATCAATTAAAAAAAACCGCATCAAAATCCGTTGCGTAGTTTTAAAGATTTAAGCATACAAAGGGACATAGGGACATAGAGACATAGGGACAGAGAAAGCGACTTTGTTTTATACTATGTAGTGATTATTTGGGTGTGAATGATAATTTTAATTGCCTATTTTCGTTAAAAAGACATGCTAAGATTGTTTACTACATTGGTCAAGTTAAAAGAAACAGGGTTTATTTTAAATGCACACTTTGAATTTCGAAAAACAAATGCAGAGTTGTGTGGTAAATAAGTATTTCCAATAATTGTAATCTTATAAAAATAAAAGATAAATGTTCGCGGGACCCTAATATATTATATAGTTTAGAAATCAATATATGACTAACTGAACGTCACTATTGACAATAAAGAACAGCAATTTGCTCCTTCAAATGTATTTATTAATTAATACGAAACTTCATGAGTGGACAAATGTCAAAACGGCCATCATAGCGTGCCGCTACACTAACATTTTTCATAATTTTACACAAAATTAGTGTCGGTTATGTAAACAGAAATTACACATACAGTGAAAGTGTTACTTGGGATTGTGTGCAAAAACCATTTGCATTCAAATTCAGCATCTGCCTGCCAATTATTAGTCTTAATTATACTTTGTATATAATTGTATGAGAAGTGATTATTTCACAAGGAATCTTATATAACTTGTATATAATAAAGTAGCAAAACCCTCACAACTTTGTTTGCATGTATCCTGCTTTACTTAGTTTCCGTTTATCCCGCTCTCCCATGGGAATTTCGAAATATCCTTTCTTACGGAATGCCTATGTAATACAAAGAACACGTTTTGAAACTTGGAAGGTCCAAATTTCAGATCTCTACACAGGTTTAGACTGCATTGACCCATCAGTCATTCTGAATTATTTAATCTGTGTAGATAAGTACTTGGGACACTGTCCATATGGACTACTATACTACCCTCTCCAGAACATTCCCAAAACTTTACTACCAAGTTTCAAATAATACAAACAAAGCTAAAAAATAGTATTGTAAAAAAAGAGTTGTAAAAAAATCTTCTAAACGCGTGGCTCTTCGACCAGTTCTAAATGTGTGAATTCTACAGCCGTAGCAAAGCAACAAGATAATTTTTTTTAAACAAACAATCTGACAAACATGTACTTCTTTATATTAACGAAAATACAGAAAATGTAACTTACTCTATGAAATATGCCTCTCCCGTTGGTGTGAACGCCTTTTCCCACATTGGAGGCAGTGATCCTAGTTTGAATTCATCATCATCTTCCAGCTTATGATTTGGGTCCACTCTCACACCCACCACAGAGCCACCAACAGTTCCAGCAGTCCCAGAACTATGTGTAGAAATTCCTGCTGACGATAATCTATCCGATTCCATTGAACTCTGGGCCATTTTTATTAAAACATTGTTCAAAAAACACACGTAAGTATGCTGAAAAGTTCTAAGGTCTGACCAAGTTTACCGCCATTCAACTTTTTCGAAAATCGAATCTTCATCACAGACATGGAACACTAATTTAATTTTCTAACATCCTTTTGCACTGTCATCGCCAAGGAATTCCATAAAAACAAAACAATATTCAGTCAGTAACCATGTATGAGTCATTTTGGGTCTGGCTCCTTATTTATTATCTTTACAATTTTTACCTGCGTCTCGTAACTAGCGAACACGCACGCAACTAACAGGATTTTGTTAGTTTCCCGACGATGCATGCATGTCATAATCACAGTGCAATCAACTCATTGCAGTTATTGCAGTATGCACTGCAGGTGCATCTTAACGAACTTTTTAATGAAAACAATATGCATTTCTCACATCCTAACGTCAACCGTAACGGTAAATCGTCGCGACAATGTAAACTTTATTACATGTTTATTGTTATATTCACTTCACTTTCCCGTTTAAAACAGGTGAATAGATGATCTTTTGAAAGTAGGTGCTACGGCAAGTGCACACAAGTACAGTACAGCTGTTTGTTTATAGGTACTTGTGGATAATTAAAAAGGTCGTCCGACTTTTATTAGATTACCTACATGTAACAAAAAATTATGTTAATAACATGGCAACTCGTGTTTATAAATAAACTTCTACTACTTTAATAGTTGTTTTGTGACACATTTTCTTTTATAAAATCAAAAAAATCTAACTACACAACACACACACTGTTCGAGACCAAACCACATTCGATAAAAAAACTGACTTCGCTGCCGCTGCAGTCTTCATTTCATAGTCTATGCTTCAGTCTATAGTTCCTAACCATAGATAACATGCATGCATTTGAATCATAGACAATACGCGCTCCCCTTGAAAATAACTTTTTTTGCACAGCTTTTTTGTAACATTTTTGAAATAAAACAACTATTTAAAATTAATACAATTAACAAAAAATTTTTTTTAATTCAAAGTACTAATTTAACTATAACGAGAAATTTATATTCGATAGAAAATATAATGATATTATATTATATAGGTACTATTAATGTTTTATTTCATGAACTTTCGAGATGAGGATAAACTTGTTTACATGCACATAACACCATCGTTGTACCTTTATGTACACAATAAAACATTTTTTTTAGAAACAGTAAACTTAACGCAATATAGCGCCTAAATTATAAAAGTGGGTGTATCAAATAAAAATTTTGCCTTCCATTTATGCGTAGGCGTATTTTCCGTCCAGTAATAAAAACGAAAGTAATAGCGGTTCGAATTGCAGTCCCAGTCACCGGATACCTCCCTGACACCCTGACATTTCAGTCGGAGAATAACAACAGTTTACTTACTGTTGAAATCCTACTGGTTACCATCTATGAAACATCCTTCCACTCTGTCCTTCTCCACTTCTCTTTTGATAGCCGAGTAGAACAAAGCGAATCACCTCATGGTAAGCAATCACGTGCATGTATTGTACAGTCAAGTGCACGTTGAGATTTACACTTGAAGTACATTTTGGCTCTTAAGACATAGAACTTAAGAATGGTAAATGGAAATCCCCATATTCAGTGGCCGCACAATTCCAAGGGACACCCTTAATAACTACCGGCAGCTTAGGGATCCTTGGAGTCGAAATCTCAAACAACGTCCAGTTTCGCAGTCACATAAAAGACAAGGTCAAGTTGGCGTCGAAAAAGCTCGGTGTGCTGAATAGGGCAAAGCGGTACTTCAATCCGAGGCAGAGACTAATACTGTATAAGTCTCAAGTCCGACCCCACATGGAATACTGCTCTCACCTATGGGCTGAAGCGCTGGCGTACCAACTTGGACCTCTTACCTCGACTCAAAGACGTGCTATGAGTATTGTCGACGATTCCAAGCTAACAAATTACAAACGGTATCGAGCCCCTCAGTCTGCGTAGGGACTACGCCTCCCTATGCGTGTTCTACCGCTTGTGTAATGGGGTTTGTTCCGAGGAATTGTTTGACTTGATGCCTACGGCCACTTTCTACCATCGAACTGCTCGTCACCGGCGGGGAATCCACACACTAGAACTGTAGTTTCCGAGGAGTTTTCTCCCGCGAACGCTAAGGCTGTGAAATGAGATCCCCGTCAAGGTTTTCCTTTAGACTATAATAAATGGGGTTCTTCAAAAGGCGCATTAAAAGATTTTTACATTGTAGGCAACGCGCGAGTGATACCCCCGGTGTTGCAAACGTCCAAGGCTACTGTGACCGCTCACCATCAGGTGGACCGAAGCTTGTTTGCCACCTGTGTGGTATAAAAAAAATAGTACAAAGTCCGATATGTAAAGGTCCGCGTGCTCTTGACTGTACACATTGACAGAAAGTTACGAAAGTTCTGGACACAGTTCTGGATGCGTTACCCACATAAAGGTAAGGAAATTACGAAGTGGAAAGGAAACACGAAAAGTAGGAAGTGATACGGATAAAGGCGGAAGCGTTGTACCAATTGTGTTTCGTAGAATGAGTGAGATAGCTCATAAAGATACTCATCGTGCGTGTTCAGTGAGGTACCTACCTACTGTCTCGGTCGAGCCAGCATTTACTAGGTAGGTTGGTGTACAGTCAACAAATGAAAGAGATAATATGACTCAAGTTTTCTAATTTACCAAGATCAGATTTTTCAGGATCTTCTTCTTGATCGTTCCCTCACTGCTGAGGATCGTGACTACACGACCTTATTAACTAGATGCCGCCATCGGTTGCGCTTAGACGCCTGATGTAGTGAGCCGCTGACAGTCATATTCAGCTGACTGGATATCTGATCTGACCATCGAATGCAACTCCGGCCACAAGGTCTTTTACCCTCAATCTTGCCTGTCATTTCCTGCCTCCGCGCGACATGGCTGATGTATCGCACAATGCGCTGCAGACAAGTAGAGGACGCTGAGCATCCTCCAAATTGGGTTCTTTTAGTACAGAGACGTTTGTACGGTGGGCTGTCCACGGTATTCTCAAAAGTCGACGCCAGCACCACATTTCAAAGGCATCCACTCTTTGCCTGTCAGCGGCTTTGAGAGTCCATGTCTCTGCAACGCGCATATAGCGCGATTTTCAGGATACTACTTTCATTTGTTGACTACTAGTAGCCTAGCTACTAGTAAGAACTAGTAAAGTCAACAAATGCACGCTAGCATGCATGCAGCTAGGCTCTAGCACACGAACATATTATATGAGATGGGTTAGCTATACTACCCCCTTACTGGCCACATTACTGTTACGAAATACCGCGCAAGGAAGGAATCTAAACCAAACTCAATCACTTCGGACGTCAGATGAATATTGAGACTATTACCAATTACTATTGCATTAGAATTAAGCGTAAACTACCACATGACTTATGATGCGTTCCGAAATACATCGTATTCGTAAGTACCTACCGCACATTTCAACCGTGCCACCTAAATTTTATATTAAAACTACGAGAAACGATCTTAGTCACGTATGTTGGCTGGCCGGGAACGCAGACTCCGCGTTAAAAATTCCACCAGCTCAATCCCAAACTTATATCCCGTTAATAATTATATCACAAGCTAATAGCTAATAGTCTGTATCGTTTTGTTGTAGCGACGCCAATATCAATTGGCGCGCTCAGCCCGCAACTTGATTTCGCGCGCTTTCGCGACTCGCCATCTATGCTTATTAGCGGTATTTTTTCGAGTTAACCCGGAAGTAAGTGCAAGGATATATTTTATACAGCCTTTAATTTTGTGCTTCTTTTTTGAGTGGTTTGTGAGTGATATTAAATCCTGAGCGGTGAGGTAATGTAGATAAGATTTAATTACTTTTATTTTATTTTTTAAATTTGACGAATTTGTAATTAATCGATTTGGTAAAAATGATAAATGTTATAAACGATTTAATTCGATGTATTTTAGCACGAACCGTTGGCAAATTGTTCAAGTGTGTTCCCAGACTAATTATTCTTCGAAAGACATTAAATTAGGCTTGGCAGAAATGCTAGATTTCAAATAAGTTAGGTGAATTATTAAATGCTGGTCGGTGGCTCGGGGCAAACTGAGAATGTCAACTTGTGATGTAATCTGCCGGCAAATAGTACTATTTCTGGATTTGCATGAATACCGTTATTTTCAATCTAAACACTCGTGATCTGATGATATCTGTTGACTCTATTTTTATAAGTAATTTATGATATTGAATGAACTAAAATGAGTCAGGAGAGGGCGTGGAAAGATGACATTTGTGATGCAACTGTTTTGGTACGGATATGTGATAGGGTATTATAGACAGTTCATGTATTAATACATTCCAATCAAACGCCCTTTTGCGAGTGCGACTAAATAATCATAGAGATCCTATCCTAGCTATCATATTTTACCACTAGCCTAGTTTTTAGGACGATTAAGGGCTAGGACTTGTGATACTTAACTACCTATCTTGTTAATTTGTTTTATATTATTTAAATATGCCTGGAGCACAACCCGTACTATTCTTTTCTCCAAGAGTTTAACACTATTTCGATTGCTAGTAAAGTTATTGCTAGTAATGTTACTTAAAAACGCACAGTTCAGCGAAAATTAATGTGTGGACAGGACAGACACTTCGTCCTACTTCGTCTTCAATTTCTCTTTGTTTTTTAACTTCGTTCTCGTTCGACCTCCCAATATCGTCCTAGGTCGATGTACGAGCTCGCCTCTAGGGCGTCCCTAGGCAAATACTATAATTTCTAAGCGCTGAGAACCTTCCTCTCCCGCAACTGCTCGGTGCAGCGATTTAAATACAAATATCCATTAAAAAAACAACTAAATCTTTACATCTGGTCAATCTCTAGTAGTCAAAATGCGAAAATAACTAACCCTGTATATTAAGGTGTCATGGTCAAACATATGTTAACCAGTAATAAAATATAAGATATACATTTAGCATTAAAGCCTGATACACGGTTTAAAAAAGCTTATTTTGTCGTTTTTTCGTAAAAAAATAAATAAGATCGCATTTGCAGTTGTTAACCTAACTGCGAGTTGCAAACTTGAAGATATCCTTTCATTAAGTTAATACGGAACCCTCGGTGCGCGTGTTCAACAAGCACATGACTGGTTTTTTTTTTGAATAAATTGCCAAGTGCCTTGTATTTGTTGTTTTATGATCAAAGAAATGAAAAAATATTATTTAGTTGACAAACAATGAGTGCTGCACATCAATCATCGAAATTGACTGTTTTTCTGCATTTCAACAATCCTTGACGATGATGGATGACTTCAAAATATATTTCAAAAAGTTTTGCGAAATTTATGCTACAGTAGATAGGTAAAAAAAATATAATATGTGCTACTAAAATTTTGTCCCGGATTTGATAAGAACCTATTATAGTATAAAGTATACTTTATTGGATAAAGATTTTACTTATTTTCACCCCACTGCTGGGATACGAAAATAACTAACTCCTTTTAATCGAAGGGGATTTGAGCGTACTCTGCGAAGGGTAATAGTTTTCAAGGGTAGACTTCTTGTGGCTGAGATCATGATTCTTAGTCAGTTCTCAAAGAAGAAAATCAGTTAAGGAAACCCCATCTTTTATTCAAATATCGGTAGAATTAGAAATTAACGTCGGCGTCGCGCGAATAAACAATACTACGTGACGCCGCGCACAGATAGTTTTCGAAGAAAAAGTTCCTAGAATAAGAATAGTAGGTATATATAATTAAATAGTTTAATAATAGCCAAGTAATGTTTGAATACGTAATAGTTAATTTAAAACGTTATTATGTCTGATTCCTTAATTAATTAACACGAATATAGTACAAGGATAGATTTTAATAGCCATTTTGTCACGTTCGTTGCGCTATTTTCGCGAATTTTCACCACAAATAACTACATTGTGACGAATTTACTTTGTTGCTAAGTTTCAATACAAAATATTTGTAATGGTAATTAGCTACATACTCATTTAAACATTTATGGCTAAAATTTAATGCCGACTCTACATTCTCGCGGAGTTGAGTGTGGATAGGCTCTCTACAACTATTGTAACCCAATTGTATTGTACAACTTAATGTAATTAATGTGTAATATAACTTTTGAATTGTTGGATTGAAATAAAGAAATTCTATTCTATTCTGTCCTTTCTTCAAAGTTTTGTCTTTTCATTTTTGTTCTTACTCCGTGCCTAACTTCACTACGCTCAAGTTTCGCCGGCATAAATTTAAAGGCACCAGTTTCAAAATTTTCTCCTACAATCGCAATCAATATAATTATATAATATATTACATATTTGCCTTTTATGACAGGCAAAGGTCAACAAACATATGTGTACAGCCATACTTTATTTCTATTTAAAATCTATCTATACTAATATTTTAAAGAAGTAAAGTTTGTGTGTTTGCATATTTGTTAAATTGTAAGGAGTATCTCGGGATCTACTGAACAGATTTTAAAAATTCTTTCACCAATAGAAAGCCACATTATTGCTGAGTGTCATAGGTTATATAAAAAACCGAAAAATTAAAAATCTTTTACGTGGTAGTCGGTATTGCAAAGTAAATCGGAGAAAAAACGGTCGAATGAAAGCGTTTCTTACGAACGCCTGTACTAAAAAAGGATTATTAACATTATGCCCAACGAAGTGGGCAGGGGTCAGCTAGTTAACAATAAAGCTGTACCTGAATAGGTACGTTTATGCAGACAAGTGAATCAATTTGCAGTGCGATTTTGGTTCTATGGCTTTATCAATATACAAAGTAGAATGTGTGAAGTTTGATATGATCTTAACTGTATATTTAAGATGCGCAGTGACAAATAGTGTCTAAATAGCAATAAATATATTTGTCTGCAGTCGTTGTAAATCAAATGTGTGTGTTTATGCTGGCTTACCACGACTGATTTATAGTTCAGGTCACACGTAAGTTTGAACATAAGAGTCTTGGATTTTTGGATTTGTTTTATTGTAAACTCGACAAACAAAATTAAAATTTCGTTGTGTGAGCCTCGCGGGCACTTATCTTCTTTCGCGGTCTTTGACAATGTTTTATATATATTTTAATCTATCATTTCGGAATGACTATTGACGAGATGAAATAAAATAATAACTTTATTTATTTGTTACTCCAAAACATGTATACGAACGGTACAACAATACAGGGGCCATAGTGACGTGGGAGACATAAACGTAAAATTTTTAATTTACACTGTAAATATAATATTATTATGTGTCTCCCATGACTTGTCATCAGTAGAATGAAATGTGAGAAATGAAAAACTGTCAATATGTGTCTTTTTTCAATCGCCATTCTTAAAACACTGTAAATAAGTATAGATCCTACAGACAGAGGTCTGATGCTATGTGGTCACTGTTGCCCATGGAGCACAGGGTTACCAGGGGATTCCCTAAGCCATTGTTAATATTTAACAGGAAAAAAAGAGGAAATAAAAAGAAAAATGATAGGGCGGAAATTCAGCTTCCGGATTTCTGACTACCCGAACGAAAGACATTGCTGCTTCACTCCGATATTTTATGAGTGGTACTTATCCCCGGTCGAGTTAGCTCATTTCATAAATTCCATAATAAACCTAGAGTCAGGGTATGGTCAGGGTCAACAACAGCAACCAATTATTAACAACTAACTGTTACTCGCGGCTCCGCCCGCGTGGTCAAGGGAAAATGTCAATTACTTTTCCAATAGGAATCTCTTTATCCCGACTCTCCAGACCTTAAATTATGAAAAAATAATTTTATGCTTTTTTTCCCGTGGGAATGAGATGTTTTTCCGGGATAAAAAGTTGCCTATAGCCTTAAACTATCTCCAATAAAAAAATCATATCAATCCGTTCATTACTTTCGACGTGAAGGGATGACAAACAAACAAAAAAACACACTTTCACATATACATATAATATTAGTATGGATAAGTACCTATGGATAAATATTGTAAATGAAGATCTCTATCTTCATGGCAAATCATGTAAAGTCTGATTGCCGCATCACAGTCAATCATTGATTTATATGTACTACACTACACTAGCTGTTGCTGTTGCCCACGGCTTCGCCAACTTGGGCTTTTTCGGTTTAATATGTAGCCTGTAGCTAAGGATGTGAAGAACTCGAGTCTTTGAATCCTAAATTTAGCTCGGCTCACCAATTGCACGACTCAACTCATTACAACAAGACTCCAAGACTAGAGGACTTAAAGTCTATATGAGCTCTTTCGCAACATGAAGCTCGAGTCTTTATAAGCGTCGAATCGCGCTCAAGTTCTTTTCCGTTTGGAGTCTGCTTTTTAAGTCATGACTGCAGTCGTCAAGACTTATGAACTCCGAGTTTGAAGAAGCTCTTTTAAGACTCGAGCTCTTTTTAAGACTCGAGTCCAATTTTAGCGCTCGAGTCTTCATGAAACGATTGAAGCTAGGGTCGACTCTAGACTCTAGACATATTACCACCTACAATCTTACTTTACCCGTTTTTTTAGTAAGTAATATATAAACAAAGATGTCAGCTTTTCTGTGATTCCCATAGGAATTAGTACAATGGGATTAATGATACATAATTCTCGTCCTCTAGTTGTTTTAGTAGTCATAAACAGAAGCAGTAAACGTGTGATATCGCACAGCCACGAAACATAAAGTTCTAAAAATATAACAGAAGCTCGTGTCTATTAATTAAAATACTAAATTCTTATCCGATCCCCACAGTATTTTTGTTAGAAGTGATTCACTGGAATCGCGGTCGGGTTTCCAAATTAACAAACACGTGACGGGGTGTCTACGCCGTAATCATACATTCAATCTTTTTCATCAGAGTGCTTTGCGCTGAGTTCTTTGCTCACATTCATACGTGTTAAAGGTTGAGCGCCTGTTATAATACACTTAATAGTCCTACTAGCTTTTCCCCGCGACTTCGCTCGCGTTAATTTTATGACAAAGATCTCGTTTGACAACAAAACAACCCATAGCGCGACTTGTGGCGTCATCTGTTGGCCGGTAGCATCCCATACAGCGCCCTATATAGTAGAAAAATTATTTTCCCATAGGAATGACATACTTTCACGGGATAAAAAGTAGCCTATGTTGGGCTCTGTACTCTGTACTGTACCCCTGACAATGTATATACAAATTTTCATAATGATCGGCTGATTAGTCAAGCCGTGAAGGAATAACAAACATATTAGTATGATTACGTCCTTTCCCGTGGGTTTTCTATAAAACCCCATCTTTATCCTTGTCAACATCACAAAGGGAACCTCTATATACAAAATTGCAGCTTCACTTATAGTTCTTATTACTCCTTTTCCTGTGGGAATTCCATGAAACCCCATCTTTATCCTTGTCAACATCATAAAGGGAACCTCTATACAAAACTCTAGCTTCCTAGGTTGAGCGCCATACATATTTTTTGGGTAACTTGAACCAGTTAGACCGTTTACGCAGCGCACGCAACGGAAGCCCACAAATAAGAATAATTTTCCCCGTTTTTGCAACATTTTTCACTGATGCTTCGCTCCTATTGGTAGCAGCGTAATGTTATATGGCTTAAAATCTTCCTCGACAAATGGACTATCCAACACACAAAGAATTTTTCAATTCGAACCAGTAGTTCCTGAGATTAGAACCCCATATTATAGATATATAATACTACGAGCTGTTACCCGCGACTTCGTCCGCGTGAAATGTTAAAATAAAGATAACTCCTTTTCCTGACATGCGATTTAAATGAAACAAAGCCTATATTCTGCTCCATCCCGAGCTCTATCTTCCTGTGAAAACAGCATTAAAATCCGTTCAGTAACTTAGAAGATGTGCGCGTTCAAACAGACAGACAGACAGCCAAAAAAGAAAAAAAAAATTTTTTGCTTTTATTACCTTACTCTAACTGTTCCCTCTCCATTTTTGCCAAATATGTCCAATGTACAGACTATCGGGGTCTACTGTATTATTATATGTATAGATAATATAGGGTTCTTCAAAAGGGGCATTAAAAGATTATTACAGGGTCGGCAATCGCAACGCGCGAGTGATACTCCCGGTTGGTCCGAATCATTTTTATTTCAATGAAATCTTTAAATCCGTTACTAAATTAAAACATCTAGGAAGTCATCAAGGTGCTCGTTAACTGTCCGTCTGTCCATCTTCTATGATTTATAATGTATATATATCACAATTTCTATTCATAATGCGCGCTGTAATGAGAGCGCGTTGAATAACACTGGGTACTGTTTAGCAATTTGTAACTTTGTAAACGACTGACATAGCAAATACCCGTGGTTTTCTCGTTGTTCCCAGGACAAAAAAATAACCAAAGTCCTATCCTGGCTCCTAAAATATGTAATACCAAACATAGAGATCGATCTAAAACTATGTGAAGGGTGCAAAACTCCAACCCCTTTATTAACAGAAAAATACACTAAAGATGTTAAAATTAGCATTCAGTATGTGATAGTGTGAAAAAAATTGATTTGCGTGATAAATTCTTCATAGACAAACTTAAAGATCTTAAGAGATCTACCACAAATGCCTAACAACAAATTGTTAAGCTTTAAATTTAAATTTATTTACTGATATTACTTATTCTTCGTTTGAGATCGTATAAACTCTCTTGACTCTTATGATGTCTATTTGAAGTGGTAGATACGGTCATCAAGAAATGTTTCATGAAGAAATTCTAACTGACAGCATCTGTCTATACATACATCGGGACAAGCCCACCACACATTCCCACCACTGTGTCTCCTGTTTAGCCAGGATCAGCAACGGCGACCTCAGATAGACAATAAGCAATGAAGCTTATTGACGTCCCCGGGGGAGAAAACTACAGCTGTCTTGGAACTCACAACGAATTTAATCAGAAAGAAGATAGTCGGAGTAGGAAGTATTGAAAGGACTTCCCTCCTTAACAACTACGTGAGAAACAGCAATTTGAAGCAAAAGGCATTGTGGCCCACGTGTTCGTGCGCAGCGTGCGCAGCAGTGGGACAGCGCCTTTATACCCTAGAGAGATGGCAAATCAAGTGAGGCTCGATTGCCGAGCACCACGGTCTATTGTTATAATACTATTGGGACCTAATGCCATGAGCTGTTGTTTACTATTTTGATTCCAATAATATGTATTGCAAAACCTTCTAAATGCCTGATAATTCTCTCTGCTTGCTACGAGATCAGAATAATAAACTACGCCCGAAGTAAAAATTGAGCTACTTGATGGTCGACCTTTAGCCAGGTTTACTTTAATCTGTCTCTCACCGAGGGAAAGAACAGATACAGATGACGGCCTTTTACGGAAGTCTCCCACCTTTCCTGCCATTCCGATAGAAGAGTCTGTAATACGTCATCTAACGGGTTAAATAGTCTATTTTTTTTACGATATCTATACATACATATTAACAAAAGAAATAGTTGGGTTTACCACACGAATTATTTATGCTGATTTATTAATTTTCTCGAACTAACTTTATGTAATCCGTTCAATGTTACTCGCCAACTAATTATTGAGATTAGGAACATGACATTGGTAATACATTAGGATTAAGACAAGTATCGAAATTATTATTATTATTTAGTTATAAACTTTCTCAGGAGAAAACACGTGAGTAGGTATATGAAGAGATACCCTCGGTATTGCAAGCGGCTATAGTATAGACGCTTGCAATATCGGGGGTATCACACACGCGTTGCCCTCCCAACCCAACCAGGAGCTCTAAAGACCTTACTCACCGTAGGAACACAGCATGGCCGAGACCAATGCTATTTGGCTACGATCTTCTGTAAGGTGGAGGTTCTTCCCCAGACGGGCTGCTCCGATTTGAGCGGATTATACGCTGTGCCCTACCTCTCTTACTATTACTGACTGACTAATTAGTCCATAAAAAAAAACTATCAGACTTTACATATTCTTTTTCGTTTGCATCTCGCAAAGTGAGTGCACTGCGGGTAGCTGGTGACGGTGTTTTCAACTTTTTAAGTCATCTAACGGCCGCTGACGAATTTATCTATCGACAACGATGGTAGGTACCGACAACTTAACGCGTCCTCCGAAGCTCGAGATTATTTAAATCCATGAAGTACTGACTAGGGTTGTTGTTGCCTAAACTGCGTGATCGTTCCACTTTGCGTATGATAGATATGGATTTCTAGAATGTCAGTGCCACCCAAACTGAGAAGCAAACGCTATGAAACTACATAACATGAGTCACCGCATCTATTTCCATAACACTCAGCGTAGTGGGATTTTATGTTCTTGAAATTAATGAGCAGTAAACAATGGGTTTACTTAAAAAACGTTCATGGATTTATGGTATTGCTTCATAAGATGTAAGAGAGTCTATTATCTGTAAATAACGCATCATCAGTCATACATAACTCGCAACTAAAGACTGAAAAGTTCAGGAGAGCACAAAATATCATCACGAGTCACCATGGATAAAATGTTGCTAAAAACATCACGAGTACTGGCTTGGCGGTGAGAGGCCTACGCTTCCGCAACTGTCCGGTGTATCAGAAGAGGGTGTTAGTACACCCGAACCTGAAAATACAATTAATAAAATAAAAAAATAAAAAAACGAGTACTGGTAACTGGATGACTCCTTATTTATTATTATTAGCACAGAATAAATAATAGTCCTTTAGTTAGCACAGTCAACAAAGGAATTTACCGTATAATTATGATTAAAGATTTCTAAATATTGCGTGAAGGGATTTACTTGAAAATTTATAATTAACTAGCTGACCCGGCGAACTTCGTATCGCCTAAAGAACCTTCATGCTGAATTTCATTCGAATAACTTCAAAACGGCAAAGTTTCATACTAACTTTGCACCCCCGTTTAACCCCCTAAGGGATGATTTTTGAGAAAAATATTTTACTCATGTTTCGTTCTTTTCAGTAAAGAACCTCCATGCTGAATTTCATTCGAATAACTTCAAAAACGGCAAAGTTTCATACTAACTTTGCACCCCCGTTTAACCCCCTAAGGGATGATTTTTGAGAAAAATATTTTACTCGTGTTTCATGCCTTTCAATAAAGAACCTTAATGCTGTATTTCATTTGAATAACTTCAAAAACGGCAAAGTTTCATACTAACTTTGCACCCCCGTTTAACCCCCCTTTTTTTTATTTTTATTATAGTGAGAGAAATGCATTACTGCATGCCCCGCCGCTTGGGGAAGCGGCGGGGGTATGTCGGGCTCCCCCTCTAAAGCCACTTAGGGTATACCGACTAAAACTCTCACTCACTGCCACCTTAACCGCCTATACAGGCGGGGCCACGGGAACTGCGATACTTCCGTGACCCCGCCGGCGGTTGTCCGAAGACCCGTCTCCATGGGCTCGGCACTGTTGGCGGCGCGCACAGAGTTGGCGCGCCGCACCGCTCGGGGACTTCCGATCCGATGGGCGACGGTTTCCCCAAACCGCCGCCCGGAAGCCCCGTTAAGGTGGTACCCGTTTAACCCCCTAAGGGATGATTTTTGAGAAAAATGTTTTACTCGTGTTTCATGCCTTTCAATAAAGAACCTTCATGCCGAATTTAATTCGAATAACTTCAAAAACGGCAAAGTTTCATACTATCTTTGCACCCCCGTTAAACCCCCTAAGGGATGAATTTTGAAAAAAATATTTTACTCATGTTTCATGCTTTTCAATAAAGAACCTTAATGCTGAATTTCATTTGAATAACTTTAAAAACGGCAAAGTTTCATACTAACTTTGCGCCCCCGTTTAACCCCATAGGGGATGTTTTTTGAGAAAAATATTTTACTCGTGTTTCATGCCTTTCAATAAAGAACCTTAATGCTGTATTTCTTTTGAATAACTTCAAAAACGGCAAAGTTTCATACTAACTTTGCACCCCCGTTTAACCCCCCAAGGGATGATTTTTGAGAAAAATGTTTTACTCGTGTTTCATGCCTTTTAATATAGAACCGTAATGCTGAATTTCATTTGAATAACTTCAAAAACGGCAAAGTTTCATACTATCTTTGCACCCCCGTTGAACCCACTAAGGGATGGATTTGTAAAAAAAAATTTACTCATGCTTCATGCTTTTTAGTAAAGAACCTTCATGCTGAATTTCATTCGAATAACTTCAAAAACGGCAAAGTTTCATACTAACTTTGCACCCCCGTTTTACCCCCTAAGGGATGAATTTTGAGAAAAATATTTTACTCGTGTTTCATGCCTTTCAATAAATAACCTTCGTGCTGAATTTCATTCGAATATTTTTAAAAAACGGCAAAGTTTCATACTATCTTTGCACCCCCGTTTAACCCCATAAGGGATGAATTTTTAAAAAAAAATTTACTTATGCTTCATGCTTTTCAGTAAAGAATCTTCATGCTGAATTTCATTCGAATAACTTCAAAAACGGCAAAGTTTCATACTAACTTTGCACCCCCGTTTTACCCCCTTAGGGGATGAATTTCCAAAAATCCCTTCTTAGTGAGCACCTACGCCCCAAAAGAAACCCTCATGCAAAATTTGAGACTCCTGGCACTTGTGGTTTCGGAGATTTCGTGATGAATCAGTCAGTGATTTTCTCTTTTATATATATGGATATATATTATCATATTTATATATTATATTAATTATATTATTTATAATTAATATAATATATAAATATAATACAATATGAATACTATTGATAACGGGACAAGCCCACCACACATTCCCACCTGTGTCTCCTGCGTAGCCAGGATCAACAACTGCGACCTCAGATAGACAGAAATGAAGCTTTTTGACGTCCCGGTGGAGAAAACTACAGCTGTATATATTGGAACACACAACGAATTTAATCAGAAAGAAGATAGTCGGAGTAGGAAGTATTGAAAGGATAAATAAAATGTCTAGACGTCCGGTGATGTAATGGAGATAGAAAGAGGTATGACGTGAACCAAGATGAAAAGCGATATTTTATCAACTCCCGTTCGACTATCCTCTCTGGGTGTCGCCCTAGGCCGAAGTGCGAGCTTCCTTGGGGCACCCCTAGGAAGACACTGTAAATTGTGAGTATTTCGCTTCCACAAATTGTCCGGTGTAGTGTGTAGTAGAAGTACGCAGTCGAAGTCAAATAATTTTATTCAAATATTACAAGCTCTTTCGAATTGTCACCGTTTTTTCCTACCACCAGTTCAGGGATTTGTACCCACATAAACGTGCATCAAACAAAAAGCAATAGTTATTTTATCAGTCAATAATAAGACTGACTCACTATTTAAATTCTAGATAAATTGTGGTATAATGGAAGCGTTTCCATAAGTATTTGAATATATATTTAGCGTCATGTGAATCTGAGAGTGGTGACGAGTGTTTTAAAAGTAGAGTAATTCAATGTTGAATAAATTAGTCTACAGTTTAAATAATTGATTGTATTATAATATACAGAAAAGTTATTTGGTATGTTAATTAAAAAAAAAAAAAATAAGATTCTTATATTTATGACGAGGCCTATGTTCAACTGTGGACATCTTAATTGTGGCTGAGATGATGATGATTAACAACTTATGAGTCCACGAGAGACGATCAAGTGCACTTGAAAGGTCTACGTGATAAAGCGAATATTGATCGTTTACCGCGTTGACTTGATGTTACCGTCAAGCAGTCTGGCTTGATCGCACTTGATAGAAATTTTGGTTGACGGGACAGATCGGTAGGCTAGGCGACTGTGGCGTGCGCACTTGACAGCACCTTCAATGGGCGTCAAGTCTCGCATCAAGTGAAATTGTCAATCACGTGTGACTTGACAAGAGCACTTCATCGTCTCTTGGTCCCATTACATACCCCGATCTACGTATTCTGACTAAAGAGTAAATTATGACATCGCACTAGAGTCGTTTCCTAAGTTCTGTCAAAGAAACGCTTTTTCGGAGTTCAGTAATATCGGAATTTATATATGTATTTCAAAATAAACTATAGTTAGTCGAATCGAAATAAATATTAAGTCAAGTTCATTCCGAAATGCATATTTTTCATCTTAGAATTCGTTATAGTAGTTTTTACAAACACAGAGTTATTTTCACATTTATAACATTAATATGGAAATATGAATGATTAGGACAGAATAAGGTCATTAAACTCATCTGAAAACTTTCTTCACTGTCACACCGTGAATAAATTAGATATTTTTTCAAAGAATTTCGCAAACGATGACAAGTTAATTAAGAAAATATCTCATATATCTAATATCCCACAATATATCAATGTCTCTATAGAGCAACGATGAAAAATGTGCATAGAAATTATGAAAAATTGTGTCATAGCCCACGCTAGGCGTCTAAATATAATTAGTGATTTCGGAGCACCGCCCGAGACGACACCCGTTTATTATAAATAAGGATTTTACCTAAATATAGATAATGTAAATATAGAATTAACTGCTCAAGGAAGTGTTCTCGTTATAGTGTGATGGATGCAGTTTATGGATGTTCCGTCAGGATATCATAATATTATAACACTACAGATATATGGGTCTCGCTTCATCGAAGGGGCTTAGAGTGTAGTCTATAATATAAAAATAAAATCATTTTTAAAGTATAAGTAGTTTTAGGATGAGACGGTCGGACGACATCGGGACATTTGATAAGGATTGGTCCGTGACAGCTCTAGACAGGGACGTGTGGAGGGAAAAAGGGAAGGCTTTTGTCCAGCAGTGGGACATACATGGCTATTAAAAAAAAAAGTAGTTTTACAGGAAATAATACTTTTGCATGTCAATATTTTTTTATCATACAAGCATTTCCAACGTGAATCAACTTCCAATGCGGATTGGCAGAGGCGAGTGTTTTTCAAACCGACTGCAACGGGGGCCACTGACTTGACTGTCAATCATCGACATCAGCCAGGAGTCCTGGCCCAGGACCACAGGCCAGCCCCCTACTCTTGAAGATCTTGTTCTTGTTCTTGTTCTTGTTGACTTGCGGGCCTTCTCCGCAATTAGGCAGCCTACGTGCCCATTGTGCGTGCGAAGAGTGGGAGCCGGATTACTCCAGCCATCCTAGTTCCTCCAGGAAGCCGGCGACGGACTTGACATCGCTGAGTGCCTCCCGGAGACTGCCTGGGGTTCCCAGGTAGGTTGCCCGGTATGCTGACACTTCGCTGCAATACAGCAGCACGTGTGCCGCAGTTTCTTCTGCCGACATGCATGCTCTGCACATGGGGCTGTCAATAACACCTATGGTGAAAAGATGTTTGTTAAAGCCGCCGTGACCAGTCACAGCGCTGGTGATTAATCTTGAAGATATTTCCGCACGATCGCCTGTTAATTTTAGGTACGCTTTACAGCTAAACTAGCGCTATCTAAATACTAAACTAAATGAAATCGGATTGTATGCTATCCAAATAGTTAGTAAAGTATAAAATTTCAATGGTACGAATTAGGATTTGCTGATAAGTTTGCATTTGAAATTATACAGAATTGAAATTTATCGCGATTGCTATGCAGAGTAACCTAGCAGGGGACCGACGACGACGCCGACTACGTAAGGTACCCTCTAAAGCATGGAGAAGCCGAGATAACGAAACCTATGGTCAAAGATCTCGAGCTCCTCCGTGTTTCGAAGAAACCGTGCAGAAGCTGACGGTCTTCGCTGTTGTTGATAGGTCGTCATTAAGCCAAGTCCGTTAAAATGTACCTAGTTTAAAAGCTCTGTCGCCAGCTACTCTCAGTTGAAAGAACCACAAACGTTATAGATAGATAGATAGTTAGAATACTCTTTATTTGCATTACACACAGGATAAAGTACAAAAAAACAATCTTACAAACTAGTATAATATATTATATAAATATTCATATTCAACCTACCATAAATACATATAATACTATAGGTATTACACAAACGTAATAAAATAAATAAAAATGTCGTTGTACTTGAAGGCAAAGAAAGGAATTAAAGACAGCGCTAAGAAGTGATTTTTCACTTGTCGTCAATGGATTTTGCAGTTCTGATGGCTACAGGTAAATTGTTCCATAGTGTCATAGCCTGGATAGAAAAGGATTGGTCGAAGGGTTTAGAGGAATGAACGGGTATTAGGAGTGTCAGATTATCAGTGGAGCGGAGTGACAGGGTATGGGATGACGAGGAAAAGGTGAAGAATTCTTTAAGATGGGAGGGAGTACATGGATTAAAAAGTATATAGTATAGTTATAGATTCGATAAATTACGCTAGTCATTTGTCTCAGGAATGTCTAGATTGCATTGGATCCAAGTGGAAGGGGTGATTTATCGACAATTCACAATCTCACTAAATAAATTATTAACTAAAGCTGTTCACAATTATACTGTAACCATATATTATGCTCAAAACATTTTTTTTTTAGAATAATCGCATCATAAAATCTTAATCCAGTAAACGTTGGTAAATAGTAATTTCCCTGAGACAGTCTAAATCTGTCGCCGTTGGCTGCACGTGCCTATACAATCGTTCCTAGTCGGATTTTAGTTATCCTAGTATTTTTACGGTTCTAGTAGGATTTAGACACTGGAAACATTAGTGAGTTGTGTATTTGTGAGTGAATAAAACTTGAAATTATAGTAAGTATTTTTTTTTATTTGATAAAAATTATTTTAGGTGCCAAAACAAACCGCACGTAACTTAAGAAAAAAGTAATTAAAAAAAAGGCGTAGTACTCCCGCGAGTACAATCAGCCAATGAAAGAGCTGAGCAGGGCTTTAAATAGGATTCAAGATTTCATAATATTGCGTGAAGGGATTTACTCGAATTTTAAATTTTTTAATCGAGTTTGTTTGTTATTCTTTCACGGCTTGACTAGGCAGCCGATCATTATGCAAATTTGTATATATATAGTCAGGGTTACAGAGCCCAACATAGGCAAATTTTTACGCGGGCGAAGCCGCGGGTAACAGCTAATACTACATAATGTAATTACATACACAGCACATAGGAAGTGGAGAAGGGCGGGCCATATCTGCCGCACCAGAGACGAACGTTGGGGCTAATTAGTACTGGAATGGAGACCCAGAACTGGTCGCCGAAATGTTGGCAAACCACTAACACGCTGGACCCCCCGCGCTGGCCCTCACAGCGTAGGGGAGCGTCCCCAAGGTGGCGGATAGGGGAATGGTCGGTAGTACAGCCTAGCTTCACTAACCGGCTAAGTCCGATGGACTCGCTGACCAACGACGGGTGTGGTCCTCCAGCATTTCGGGGGTTGTGCGGCGGGTTGACACCTCGCCCATGTGAAACCAATGTTGCTGGTGAAGCGTATCCCGTTAGCGCTTCACTAGCTTGCACAACATTGTCACTAAAAAAAACACGCTGGACCCACGACCTGGTCAAAATTGTCGGAAGGGGTTGGATGAGGAAAGCACAAGACAGAGAGAAATGGCGTGCATTGTTAGAGGTCTACAATCAGCATTGGGTGGCAAAGGGCTGAAGAAGAAGAAGATGATGTAATTACAAAGGTTCTTAATGATGCTAACAATTGTTGGCATAAAAATCTTTGTTCTTAGTTCCCTATCCTGTTCAGCTCTTCCATTGGTTGGCTGTTAAACCACAAATTTTTTGAAACATTTTCTTTCTTTGAACAGTATGTTCAAACCTTGAAATACGTTTAAAATTATTAGACACGAGTTGATCCCAAATTTTTTTGAAATATAATATACCATAGGTATGTTAGTCGGGGGTAATGAACCTTCCCAACGCAACGGTGAAATAATTTTTGAAATCCGCGTCGGGTGGACCACGAATACGGGAACGGACCGGACCAGTAGTTTTTGACTTATTTGTTACATACAAAAATATAAATCTTTATAATCTTTATAATATTAGTTAGACGTACGGCCTGTAATTTGCTGTAATCAAAGGAGTGTGACGGTGACGCCAAATAGGTTACAAGGCTATGATAAAGTACCAGATAGTCTATGTGTTATATCTCTTGATTGTTTGGTATTTGATAGATAAACCATAGAACGTCAGTTGGCTGCTCGAGCTCTTATGGATGTTTTTATAAATAAATCCATAGTGATTTTAAATCTTTGAAATGATACGCGATACATTGCCAATATTTTGAACTTTTTTCATATAATTTTTTTTTTTTAAATAAAAAGATAATTATTTTATTGGTAAAATACATAATTAAATAACATGAAATTAAATAAAATTAATTAAAACTAAACTAACAATAAAAATAAAAACTAAAACTAAACATTAAAAAGACATGGTCCCTGTGGCAGGGTGCCCAAAATGAGTTGGCGAAGTAACTGCCAGCCTTTGGGTCACCAGTGGTTTGTCGCAGCCTTTTTGCGATGTCCCTAAATTATATGGGATATAGCCAATTTATAAAACAATTTAATTTTATCACTTTTTTTCTTGATTAGTGTGACAGCTCTAATTTAATGCGTTTCAGAAACAAGCAGCCTGTCTGACTGTAAGGTTACTTTTGTAAATACCTTACAGTCAGACAGACTGCTGCTGCATATGTTCCCATGTGATTTATAAAAAAAAATGCAGTAAATTTTTATTTCATGCCTTGCAAAAATTATGATTTATATTTTCAAGTAAGTGCCTATTTGAAATGAATCTTTATAAATTTTAATGTCTTATTTTTTTATCGTATAAGTTGGTAAACTTAAAAAGAAAATTTATTAGACGTTTTTTTTAAAAAAATAAGCTTTTTTGGTGTTGTTTATTTTCGTCCTCTAAACCAAATACTATAGAAATATAATACGCACAGCTCTTGACGTTTCTCATACAATGACTTGGCAACCTCCGTTCACCTAATGCCGCTAGGGGCGCTATAACATTTTTCATACAAAACGCACAAAAGTTTTGAAATCGTTCACCTCATGCCGCCCTCATGCCGTAGGGGCGCTGGTGTCGCCGTCTTGCACGAATTCTTCCGAGGCTGTGCGTATTAACTCGGTAGAGTTTCTATAGTATTTGTCTAAACTACGGCTCGCAATAAAATCTAGATCTGTCTCGCTCATTTTAAAATTTATATGAGCAAGGTAGCGCTTGAGAATACAACATTTTAACTGTTTTTATTACGAAAATAGATAAACTGCTGAAGCAGTCAATAATAGTTGGAACACTCGTTCGTTCAACACAATTAAACCGTTGTCAACAGAACAAAAGATCAAACAAGATGGCTGCCTCAGATGTCAAATTACAGCTGTCATATCGGACAATAAATGTCATCAGTTTGGACAAAGTGGCGGGCGTTCTAAATATTTCATTTTATGTATTGTTTTGGGTTCCGTTTCATGTTTTTTAAGCACTCCTTCCTTATGATAATATCAGTTATCTTATTAACTATCGTATCAAGCATCCATTTCGCCTATTTATGGTTCCTCCTGGGTCGTTTGTTTTGTCGAGTTAAGGATCTAGGTCTCTCTCAATTATTATCTCCTGGATTATTTAGCGCCAGCTTGCTCTAGACACCACCTCGATAACAAACACAAAAAGTCATCACCTAAATATTTGCCCAGAGCGGGAATCTAACCTGCATCTGATGCGGAAGGTCACTCCAACATGGATCAGGATCACTACAAACCATCGAGATGCTAGAAAGTACTACTAACGCACAACCAGCGGGCTGTCAAAAATTAAAATCATTATGATATCGTAGCAGGAACTCTAAAATACTCCAACGTATCTAAGCGTCCTTTATCCGTTCGCGCATGCGTAAATGTTAAGCCTAGATATCCTTGAGTTCAAGGGTAAGGACTCCTCGAAAATGATTTTTAATTATTGTTAGAAAGTTAAATAGTGTTGCACAAAAACATTTTAAAGTTAATTATACGTGATACGTGACATATTGGATAGTTGTCGCTGACAAAATATGTAAGAAAAAAGTCAGCGTCAGACTTAATGTGGGATTAAAATGAAAATGTCTGTCTGCAACTGACTGATAGAGTATTTTTTTACTAGCAGGAATGTTAATAAAATTAATATAATTTAATAGTACATTTCTATACACAAAAGCTTTGCTTAGTTCACCAATAGATGGCGTTGTAAAATATGTCTGTATGATGTACTCAAATAAAAAATCCATAAAACCTACGTCATCGCCTACGTCACACAGCCTCCAAAATCGGCCTTCAAAGCCGACCTCAGGAAGGCCGTATCCTTGTAACGGCCTAGAAAGCGACCTCGGTACAAGGACGACCCTGGAGCTTCCTTCACCCTGTGACCTCAAGGGCGGCCTTGTTGGAGGCCGAACCGGGAAGCCTTGACCGGGACTCACCTTGGACTTCCCTTCATAATATTTTTGGATGTTTTATGATGTTTCATAACTTTCGGAGAATTCAGTAGAGTTTTTTCAATCTTTACATTATGTTTATTGTCGTATTGAGTAGAAGTAACTACAAACATTATTAATAACTATGTAATTAGTTGTAAAATCAATTAATTTATAAAAAAAAAATGAATATAAAAATAAATTAATAAAGAACTACGTGTTTTCTTCGGACTATGACATGGGACCCTTTAGGAGGTACATTATAGGTCTCGTCAGAGGTGGGCAGCGCATTGGTGCCACGTGCCACCAACTTTTTTGGTGGTACCCCTGGTATTGCTGATGTCCATAGGCTGGACCTAAACAATAAGTTAACCATTATGTTTTTGTTAAAAACTATTCCACTGATACACTATCAGCATTCTTTTGAGACACAATTGAGACACCATTGAGAGTCCATTGGTGCATTTGTGTTAGTAGAATCGGGGCCCTGGTCACATGAGTAAATAAAACCATTTTTTTTACTAATGTGCCCTGGTGCCCCGCTTGCCTGTTTGTCTGGCGTATAACATTAAAAATTTGGCCATCAGTGTAATAGTTACTTCATTAGTAATTACTATTTGAGGGCTGTAGATTTTTGTAATAAATAAATAAATAATAATCAATATTAATTAAGAGAGAGTTAGTTACAATATATTTACTTACCGAGTTTTTTTTAATGATAACTTTATAATTTATTTAATTTCCCAAAAAAATAATTCAAATACAATAATGATTCCCAGACTTCACACTAGGATTCTCTGTGTCGTCCTTACATATTATAAAACAAAGTCCTTCCGCGCGTCTGTCTGTCTGTCTGTCTGTTCGCGATAAACTCAAAAACTACCCAACGGATTTTCTTGCGGTTTTCACCAACGGATAGCCTGGTTCATGAGGAAGGTTTATGTATAAAATTTGTCAGGATTTTATGTAAATTGGCTGAAATATAAAGATTATTGTTGGGAGTGTCGGAAAAATCATCCCACTTGGGAGCTGTCGACGAAAACGCTGGCTAAACCCTTTGAGATATAACAAAACAAAAATTATAGGATATTCCTCTTATTTAGGTCTCCAAAAAAGTCCGCGATAGCATATATTTATCGTTTACGGATAACTTACTATAAAATAAAAAGCGGAAATAGCGCCATCTAGCGTACAATAGAAAGAACTTGCATTAATTTTGGCAAGCGCGTAAATTTTTTGCTATAACTTCTAAAGTATCTATTTAAATTATATGGCTTATTTAGGTCTCCAAAAAGTCCGCGATAGCATAATATATTTATCGTTTACGGATACCTTACTATAAAATAAAAAGCTATTTCCGAGTAATAAAGCGGAAATTGGAAACCGATTTTGACGTATACAGTATTAATCCTTATCCAGTTAACTACGTTAATTACCTTAAGCATTTCATGTACATTATTATAATCTTTACACCAGATAATTTAAATAGATACTTTAGAAGTTATAGCAAAAAATTTACGCGCTTGCCGAAATTAATTCAAGTTCTTTCTATTCTACGCTAGATGGCGCTATTCAAAAGTTACATAGCGCCGCTATGGTTACGTTTTCATCAAATAATAAATATCGTGCGAAATTTAGAGCACTTTAAATCTATTACGCTAGGTGGCGCTGTTTAAAAATCTATACTAATATAAAGCTGAATTTGTTTGTTTGTTGAACTACTGGTTCGAATTGAAAAATTCTTTTTGTGTTGGATAGTCCATTTATCGAGGAAGGCTTTAGGCTATATAACATTACGCTGCGACCAATAGAAGCGAAGCATCAGTGAAAAATGTTGTAAAAACGAGGAAAATTATTAGGGCTTCCGTTGCGTGCGCTGCATAAATGGTTCAAGTTACCCAAAAAATATGTATGGCGCTCAACCTAGAAAGCTGGAATTTTGTATAGAGGTTCTTTTGACAAGAATAAAGATGGGGTTTTATAGAATTCCCACGGAAAAGGGAGTAATAGGACTGTAAGTGTATTATAGCAGGCGCTCAACCTAGAAAGCTGGAAATTTTGTATAGAGGTTCCCTTTATGATGTTGACAAGGATAAAGATGGGGTTTTATAGAATTCCCACGGGAAAGGGAGTAATGGGACTATAAGTGTATTATCGCAGGCGCTCAACCTAGAAAGCTGGAATTTTGTATAGAGGTTCCCTTTATGATGTTGACAAGGATAAAGACGGCAATTTATAGATTCCCACGGGAAAGAGAGTAATAAGACTGTAAGTGTATTAAGCAGGCGCTCAACCTAGAAAGCTGGAAATTTTGTATAGAGGTTCCCTTTATGATGTTGACAAGGATAAAGATGGGGTTTTATAGAATTCCCACGGGAAAGGGAGTAATTGGACTATAAGTGTATTATCGCAGGCGCTCAACCTAGAAAGTTGGAATTTTGTATAGAGGTTTCCCTTTATGATGTTGACAAGGATAAAGATGGGGTTTTATAGAATTCCCACGGGAAAGGGAGTAATTGGACTATAAGTGTATTATCGCAGGCGCTCAACCTAGAAAGCTGGAATTTTGTATAGAGGTTTCCTTTATGATGTTGACAAGGATAAAGACGGCAATTTATAGAATTCCCACGGGAAAGGCAGTATCCACGCGGGCGAAGCCGCGGGTACAGCTAGTATAGTATAAAAGTGCCTTCTTATTTAAAAAGTGCTTAAAAATGTTGGGTTATTAATACTGAATTCTCAAGTTTTTATTGCACCAAAGTAAATCTTTGAATGAACTTTGAAGATTTCTCCTATATTCTGCTCTATATTTTTTTTGGGTCCGGTACCTAGTGGCGAATGACGCAGTAGCGACACACATTTTTTGGGTCCGGTACCTAGTGGCGAATGACGCAGTAGCGACACACATTTTTTGGGTCCGGTACCTAGTGGCGAATGACGCAGTAGCGACACACATTTTTTGGGTCCGGTACCTAGTGGCGAATGACGCAGTACCGACACATTTTTTTTGGGTCCGGTACCTAGTGGCGAATGACGCAGTAGGACACACGTTGTGACGAAAAAAATTAAGCGTGGTACGCTACGTGGTACGCGGACGAAAAATCATTGAAGCGAAACTCAAGTAGTCAAATGACACTGGAGCGAAAAACATTGTATCGAAAAGGTGAAATAAAACACAGAAAGTAAACGTTTATTTTTTTATGCCACAAAGTTGGCAAACAATCATATGCCCGTATGCCCTGATGGTAAGCATCGCCGTAGCTTAGATGCTTGCAATACCGGGGGTAACACTCACGCGTTGCCAGCCCTCCCAATCCCCCCAAGTGGAGCTTTGGAGACCTTACTCACCGTAGGAACACAACATGGCCGAGACCAATGCTACTTGCCTACGATCTTCTGTAAGGTGGAGGTCCTTACCCAGACGGGCTGCTCTGATGCGGATTATCCGCTGTGCCCTACCTCTCTTAATTCTAAATTCTTCTAATTTTTATTGCATCAAAGTAAAGTTTTTCTTTGAATGAACTTTGAAGATTTCTCTTATATTCTGCTCTATCTTATATTTAGCGCTGCTCATCGCTTTCATTGGTCGACTGTACAACAAATTGTAATTTAAAATCTAAGCACTTGTAAAGAATATTTTTGAAAAAGTAAATCAAACAATAGACTCGTATGTATGTATAAAATCATAATTTGTCAACATTTGTATCGAATATTTGTTGATATGTGTCCAAATCATTACAAAAAATCATAATTTTCCATAATGAAAACTCTCCATTTCATGTTTTATCGCTATCACCAGTTTGATAGACGCGGACAGGTGGTCTGGCGCGGCGCCATACCTGTCTTTATGTGTCTAATTATTACAGTGGTTACCCTTAATGACCAATTAATGGATAGACCTTTCATTTGTCCAGATTTTTCTGTCTACCAATTAGATTACAATGTTTGTTACGGATCTAATCTTGCAAAAAATATCCTCTTTCGCCATTTCTTTCCCCCAGTGGTCATATTACTTTGTTTTCGAAATGGTGGTAGTTTATAGAGTAGCTTATTTATTTTATATTTATCTCTGAAGGACAATATGTTGTAAATGACGTGTCTTAGTGCCCGCGAGGCCCTACAGAATAAAAGTATTTTTGATTTGATTTGAATAAACAATAATTGAAAAACAAGCTTATTAACCGACCAGTCGTAATTCGGGTAGTAAGTAGGGACAATTCATAGAGATTGAGCTAGCCCCAAAGTAAGTTCGAAACTTGTGTTATGGGATACTAACTCAACGACATTATATTTAATAACAAATACATATATAGATAAACATCCAAGACCCGAGACCAATCAGAAAAAGTTCGTTTTTCATCATGACCCTACCGGGGATCGAACCCGGGACCTCCTGGGTGGCGGTCTGGCGTGGTAACCATTACGCCACGCCACAGAGGTCGTCTAAGTAATAAGGCTCTATTACTGAATAGCAGCCTTCGAAATTTAATTCATGCTAGTCAACATTTTACGTACTAAGTTTAAATGAATGAACGAATATGCGTCATTTGCAGTACATAAATTAATCAAGACAACTTTAAAGACTTTGTATGCTTAGATGTTTAAAACTACGCAATGGATTTTGATGCTGTTTTGTACTAGATGTTTTAAGAGGAAGGTTCATTTATAATATATTCCAAAATTCCCACGGGAAAGCGGGATACACGCAAACGAAGTTGCGGGTTTCGCTAGTACGTAATAAAATAATTTTAAGGTTTGTCCTGAACATTGCTTAATAATGAAAACGTTGAAAGAAATTAAAACCTTCGATGTCCAACTTTATACAGTCTGCTACAGAAGTAGATTAACAATTTAGTACCATTTGACGACCTCCGTGGCGTAATGGTTACCACGCCAGACCGCCACCCAGGAGGTCCCGGGTTCGATCCCCGGTCGGGTCATGATGAAAAACGAACTTTTTCTGATTGGCCTCGGGTCTTGGATGTTTATCTATATATTATTATGTATTTGTTATAAAATATAATATCGTTGAATTAGTATCCCATAACACAAGTCTCGAACTTACTTTCAGGCTAGCTCAATCTGTATGAATTGTCCCTATATATTTATTTATTTATTTGCAAGTTAGTTATTTCTGATTGTACATTCCACACAAACTTTGCAAATACATAACAATTGCGATGCCTTGCGATTTTACTAGTGTGTATGTCGTGTTTATGTATACCGTGTCCTACCTAACTGTTGTGAATTGCAAATAAAGTATGTTCTATCTATCTAACAAATAAACATGAGTCATACGAAAGTAATTCTGTCTCTTTTCACTACTGAACTATTATGTAGTTCAGTAGTAAAGAAACAGAATTACTTTCAGTCTGATTTGTCTTTAAAATATGTATTTTTGAGACAAATCAGACTTTTGTTGAAGAACAAAGGACTAAAAATAACAGCACAGACAAAACCGCTAACACAACAAATTATCATAAATATCCTCTCAACACAACCGGATCATTCAACTCACAAAAAAAAGTTTATTTCCGTCCCATAATACACTTTATTGTGATATTTCTGTCCGTGTAGCCAACGATTGCTCGGCCACAGGCTGGCATATCAAATGTCTCTTAGTTCATTAACTGTCTCATAAAAAAATATGTTCTGTTCTCACTGCCAAAGACGCGTGGCGATTTTTCATTTGCAAACTTTCGGATTTTAACTACTTATTACACGATTCAGAATCTCCATCTATAGTTGAACAAAATACATGAGTATGTAAACTAGAGAAATACGCATATTGGTATTCAACGTTGTTTTTTATTAATAAAAATAAAATGATGCTAAATGTGAAATAATAAAAAAGGCTGTAAATGATAGAGAATAAATAAAAATAGTTTTGAAAGTAATATAAAATCATAATAATATTAAATTAATTTTGATAAAGATGAAAACGGCCAGTCTCTTCAGGCGGCACCCGTTACAAGTTGACGCCAACCTGACAACCTTGAAGACCAGGATGCTTAAATGCAAGACAGAAAGGGATAAAAGTGGAGTAAAAGAAATAAAAATAAGGATAAACAGAGTTAGGTGGGTATTTCTGTTTCTGACATAGTACAAAACGCAGATGTTCACGTATTCGAACTAGCTCTGCCACTAGATATATCTAAAACTATTAATACCGTACGATGGAACTATAATCCTCCTTATCCCCCCCTAAACTAATAATCCCTCTAAAATGTAGGAGTTACAAAAAAATGTAACATAAATTCTGAAAGCATCTGATAGCCAACGCGTAACATCTGTTAATAGTAGATAAATATCCATTGATTGCATCACCAAAATGTTTAAGTGAGAATTTATTTTTTCTTTGCGCATTTATACGTCATTAATACCTTCTGGTACTTGTATAAACATACGTTCGGCGTAATGTGGTGATAGACATATACTCCGGGATATCTCAATATAAAAGGGTTAGAGAGAAAAACGAAATTTGCAATAGAATTAGGTTGGCAAGGTTGCCTAAGGAAGATCATGTCTTACTCTTGAAAATAATACAATAGAATAGAACTTTTATTTGGATAAAAATCTTAACACACGTAATATAATGACTAAATATTACAACTTTCTATTCACCAGAGAAGTCGATGGGATGGATAGTTTAGTTTATTTCGTCACTAAACGCACTTAGAAATGTTTTTACGGCTGACCCCATAATAAACAGAATACTAATGTGAACATTTTAGAACTTATTTGCGAGCTACATTTCTAGACCAATGACTGACAGATTACTTGTTTATACTAGGCTGCCATCTGGTGAACGTTACATTACACTAACATCACTAAAAAATTCCAATCATTGTAAGTGTCTTGAAATTTTGAAATCTTTTTCCTATATTTTATCGTAGTTGCATTTCCTTTATTATTTCAATACTAGTAAAACCCTCGCAACTTCGTTTGCGTATATCGCTTTCCCGTGGGAATTTTGAAAAATCCTTTTTAGTATACCCATAGACGTCCGTCGTATGTAAGGAACCTACATGTGGAATCTCTAGACCCAGCGGTTTGGGCTGTGCATTGATTTGATATATAGTTAAACCAGTCGGTCAGGATTTGGAGTTTTATATATAGACTAGTAAATCCCTCGCAACTTCGTTTGCGTATATCTCGCTTTCCCGTGGGAATTTTTAAAAATCCTTTCTTAGTGCTCCCCTACGTTATATTCAAAAGCGAATCTGAAACCGTTCCCCTAAAAGAAACCCCTGTGCAAAATTTCAAGTTTCTAACCCTTATAGTTTAGGCCCTGCGTTGATATGTCAGTCAGTCAGCTTCTCCTTTTATATATATAGGTATTTTCCAAGGTACTTAGTAATATTGTGTTGTCTTGCTAGCCCTGCCCACTCCATAAAGAAATTCGTTACTCTTAAAGTTGCCTTGAACAGATTGCTTTTAGCAATAAGAGATTTAGCATTGCAAGAACGAACGTAGCAAGTTGGATAGAAGCTTACAAAAGAATTTTAACTATTACGTAACAATTTGTCAATGTGATGTGGATTGTTGTCACATAATCGTGATGAATCGATTTGCCACACCATTTACTGCATACCGGAGTGATGCCAACTCGATTTTCTAACCGAATACACTTTGAATGAGTGCTTTGTTTGCAAACTGAACTATTTTCTTACGAAATTCTAAATAGAACAGCTGCATCGTTCATTCATTTGATGTTTCTTTAGTTTTTAGATTGTTGCATAATAGATTGTATTTTGAGTTGTATAAATAGAGAAATTAAAATGTAATTGAGGTAGATTGAAATGTGTTAATGCTGTAAAAAAGGTTTGGCATTAAAACAAAAATATGTTGATTAAGTTTTAATGAAATGTGCTCAACCGTAGAGCACTTTTCTTTCCCAGTAAGTTTGGAAACAAATTATGGGCATGTACAGTCAAGAACACGTCGACCTTTACATATCGAACTTTCTACCATTTATAAGTTCTATGTCATAAAAGCCAAAATTGTACTGCCAGTGTAAAGCTCGACGTGTACCTGACTGTACAATATTGTACAACTCTCTCATAAAATATGGACGTGAAGCAGTTACAGTATTTATTTTGGTTAAAGATTTGTATGATACATATTAATTGATAAAAGTCGCACAGCGAGCGATGGAGAGAGCAATGCTCGGAGTTTCTCTAAGGGACAAGATCCGAAACGAAGAAATTCGACAGAGAACCAACGTTACCGATATAGCTCTCAAAGTCAGCAAGCTGAAGTGGCAAATGGGCCACATCTGCCGTGCTAGCGATGGCAGGTGGGGGAGGAAAGTCTTGGAGTGGAGGCCGCGCGTGGGGAGGCGAAGTGTAGGGCGCCCTCCCTCCAGATGGACAGACGACCTCAAGAAGGCGACTGGAGGCGGATGGATGCGGAAAGCGGAGGATCGCATTTGGTGGCAGGCATTGGGAAAGGCCTATACCCAGCAGTGGGTAGATACAGGCTGATGATGATGATGATGATGATGATTCATTGATTGCATCACCAAAATGTTTAAGTGAAAATTATTTTTACATACGTCAACATTCCGATTTATATGTAAGTTGTATTACTGCTCTGCTGAGAATATTTTTTACAACTGAAAGCGGTAGCCAATGTCAACAGAATATTAATAACGGGATTTTGGTGTTAATACATAAATGGGAAGATGCGTTCACCTTGTACAGTAAAGTGCACGTCGTTTACACTTGCAGTACAATTTTGGCTCTTATGACATAGAACTTAAGAATGGTACAAAGTCCAATATGTAAAGGTCGACCTGCTCTTGACTGTACACGCACAGTGTAGGTGTAAGGTTCCGTATTTGCTACGCTTTATTTCTATGCAGTATTAGTGGATATTATATGGATATGATATCTGTACGTTTTCATCAAAAAAAATATTATTCTGCCAGCGACAGCGGTTCTTCTGTATTTCATATATTTGTATGAGTAATATCATACTAAACGCGGCGCAAATAGGCGGCGGGCGGGGCGGCGGCGCATGCGGCTGTCATTGGGACTAAAGACAACACAAGCTACCGAACGCATTAATTTGACGATCCTATTTTTTATCAAGGCTATGTTTTGTAGTTTTAAAACATAGATTAATGTTAACAAAATGTACTATTAAGATTATTATGATTCTAGCTCAAAAGACTTTACTATAAAAACAGTTCATAAAAATATTATAGTCGAATAAAACTACAATTTACAGATAGTCAAAGAGTTATCGATATATTTCATTTTACGATTGTTATCCTACTAATAATAAAAAGACAAAGTTATGTTTGTTACTTCTTCGCGCTCAAACGGCTTGGCCAATATTTAAGCAGCTGATACCTTGGATTAACAAATATGGTACATTTTATCCACAAAAAACACGCGATTCCCGTAGGATTTCATCAAAAGTCTGATATAGATGGCGCTACTGTGCATAAATAAATACACGCAAACGAAGTTGCGCGTGTTTCACTAGTATAATACCTAAATATCTCGAGAACGACCTTCATTACAATCTACTTCATCTAATTCCTTTTAGATTAAATTCCAGAGTTCCAAGACAGCTGTAGTTTCTCCCCCGGGACGTCAATAAGCTTCATTGCTTTTGTCAATCTGAGGTCGCCGTTGTTGATCCTGGCTACACAGGAGACACCTCGGTGGGAATGTGTTTCAAAAACAATTGGACTTCGTCCATGATACATTGGCGGCCATTCTTGGCTGACTGAACAAAATTGGATTTGAAAGTTATTGCATTTGTATTGTACTCACTTGTACTATTACTATATCAAAACATAAAGATATTGTTAACATTCCTGTCATACCAAATATCTAATTTCGTCCAATGTTACATGATTCAATAATAGCCATAAAATGTATTCACAAACATTAACCCACAAGAATGAACGATAAAATTCGCAGGAAATTTGGTTTCCGAATCATCTAAAAGAAATAGGACAATGTTTGCGTGTCATCTCTCATCTCTATTCTTCCTACTAATTGTTAGCTGTACAAAAACTGGCTCTTCGTCCTACATCGTCTTGGCTTTTTCTTTGTCTTCTAACTTCGTGCCTAACTTCATTTTACTTTGGTCAACTTCACGAGAATGTAGAGCTGCTACAATCCAGGGTTCTGCCGACTTTTTAACCAGGACTTCTAGGTTTTAGGGCCATCCTTATGGTATAAAAATATAGATAGAATATAAATAAATAAATATATAGGGACAAATCACACAGATTAAAAGCCCCAAAGTAAGTTCGAAACATGTGTTTTGAGATACTACTATATTTTATCACAAATACATTTAAAGATAAACATAAAAGACCCGAGGCCAATCAGAAAAAGTTCGTTTTTCGTCATGACCCGACCGGGATTCGAACCCGGGACCTCCTGGGTGGCGGTCTGACGTGGTAACCATTACGCCACGGAGGTCGTCTAATATACTTTATATGCAATACAAGTACAATTAGCAGAGAGAAATATTATATTACTTTGATATCTTACATACTAGTGTTTTAGCAACAAGGCGGCCTTATTGCTAAAAGCAATCTTTTCAAGGCAACCGTAGAGTTAAAAGTTGAGAGAACCCCATCCATCTCATCGGTACGGAATGGATCAATTATTCCAAAAGTCAGGGGCGTATTAATTTTCAAATATGTTTGCCACCTTCTCCGCCTTAACAATATTAAAGGCGGTTTCCGACAACTGGTAATTGGACAAAAAAAATTGGACCACCAGCGGATGTTTTTGGACCTTCATTAACAGCAAGAGCGCGCTTAGGACTTGAATTAGGAAGTATATTCAGTATTTTAGGTTACTTTGCTTTCTTTTACCAGTGGTCATTTTGCTTTTCTTTCCGAAATGATAGTAGTTTATGGAGTAGATTACACAAATAATTTCTTACTGTATGTAATCGTTGACGAGAGAAAATACGTCTGTGAAGACCTATGATTAGTTCATTCAAAGGTTTACAACACTAATTTTATTGTGGACGCCATGTTGGGCGAAGTTTGTCGACGCTTTGGCTCAGTTTAAGATGAAGGGACTTTACTCTTGTAATAAACATTTTGAAACTAACTAAACTAATAGCTAAAGATTCCTTCTTAAAAATCTATATTGATATTGATTTATGGTAATCACTCGATACTTACAATAAATAAAATAATTACATATCAAACATTTTTGTTGGTTTAAAAATAAATGGATTGCAAAATTTGTTATTGTTTTTGCAGCTGTCCCAAGTCGAGGCGTGTTGCCGAGCGGTTCTCGTTTCACGATACGATTTTGTAACAGATTATAAAGAGAAATTACATTTTATTTTTAAACTAGTGACCCGCCCTGGCTTCGCACGGCTTTATATCCTAATGGATATGTTAGATGTCTATTCTACGTACTATTTTCATGGAATTTTCTAGAATTAAAGTAGCATATGTTATAAAATTTGCCAGAGAAAGATCTATGAAAACTGATTGAGTTGTTCTGGCAGAAAGAAACATACATAGAGACAGAGAACATACTACACTGGGCGTCAAAAATAAGTAGTACAGTTTTAAAATTGCAATTACTCTTAAATTATAGAAGTTAGAGTTTTGAAATAAAAGACATTTTATAGCAAATTTAACAAAGTTTTCTAAAAATAATATTTTATTTAGCATTAGTAAAGTTTTACACTAAAAATCAAGAAAAAACTAAAAAGCTAACCATTTTAAAGGAACTATCAAGAACTTAATTTTTACGTTTTGGGCCTTGTTCCCACTTTAGTAACTTGGTGTTGCCGCCTCGGGCTCTGATGACAGCTTGGAGCCGATTTGGCATGCTGAACACTAAGTTTTGGAGGCGGTGTTGGGGAATATTCACTCATTCTTCTATCAAGACCTGTTTAAGGGCTCTGAGGTTGGCGGGGGGTGGTCTGCGTCTTTTGACTAGCCCCCAAGCTCGTCCCAGGCGTGTTCAATCGGGTTAAGATCTGGGCTTCTTGATGACCAAGTCATGAAGCTGATGCCAACCTCCTGAATGTACTCTTGTACGAGGTGAGCGGTGTATGGCCGGGCGTTATCATGCATTAGTATCGCTCTATCACTCATATTTACTAAATATGGCCCTGCATACTCGTTAAGGATCTCTAATGCATATCTTTCACCAGTCAGAGTGCCATTTTCTATGACCACTAGCTCTGTGCGACCCTCTGAAGAGATGCCAGCCCATACGTGTACAGAGCCCCCGCCGTATTGAACTCTTTCCGAGATGCAACCTTGAATGTATCGCTCACCAGGTCGCCTGTATACTCTCCGCCTTCCATTGGAAGTGAATAAAGAAAACCGAGACTCATCTGTGAACAAAACTCTTGTCCATTCTTCTTCGCCCCATTGTGTACGTGTTGACGGGCGTAGCGTAGTCTTGTCTTGCTACTGCCCTGTCTCAAGCTTGGGGCCATTTGCTGGCCTGTACGACTTCAGGTTGGCTTCAGCAAGTCTTCTCCTCACTGTACTCTCACTAACGTAGTCTCTTCGGGTCTGAAGAAGCTGTTGCTGGACCTCAACTGCATTAAGGTGACGATTTCTTAACACAGTAGAGACAATTAAGCGGTCTTCTCGGGTACTAATGGCAGAGTAATGGCACCTGGGTGCCATTACTCTGCCATTAATTGGTCTCCTTAGATAGTTTCCAGTCTCTTCGTACCTTCGCTTTACTTGCAGGATAGTTTACTTAGTTACACCCACCGTTCTTGCAGTACGACGCATAATGATGCCTACTTCGAGTAAAGTTATGATTCTTGCACATTCTTCTGGTGAAAGAGGCATGATTAGTAAAGTTTACTAGCTGAAGACACATTTGCTTTTGAATTGCAATTGATTTATCAGCAATAAAGAAAACAATAAAAAACAAAAGTACAAGCCAACAGTTTAAAAAAATAGTGTTTTTGTTTATTAACGTTTTTTCAGTCAATCTTTAAAAATGATATTATGCATGAAATTTTTATTAAATGAAATTAAATTTTCTTTTAACTTTTTTTTATTTCAAAGGTCTAGCTTCTGTAGTTTAGGAGATATTGCAATTTTAAAACTGTACTACTTATTTTTGACGCCCAGTGTATATTATTAGTAATTCGTAGTATAAAAAAAATTACTGTATTTTTTTTATAGTTATATTTTTTTATTATGTAACTATGTAACTAGCTGCTGCCCGCGGTGTTACCCGCGTTTAATTTTATGCACACTAGTAGCGCCACCTACTTTTTAAAGATCCATTGGCAATCAGACTTTTAGCCAAACGTACGGGAATCGCGTACTTTTCGGGATACAAAGTATCCTATGTGTCAATCCAAGGTATCAGCTACCTACATAACAAATATCATAAAAATTGGCCCAGCCATTTGACCGTGAAGAAGTAACAAACATACACACAAACTTTCGCCTTGTGGCGCCATCTGTTGGCCGGTACAGCGCCCTCTATAGTAGAAAAATTATTTTCCCATTGGAACGACATACTTTCACGGGATAAAAAGTAGCCTATGTTGGGCTCTGTACACCTAACAATATGTATGCAAATTTTCATAATGATCGGCTGCTTAGTCAAGCCGTGAAGCCGCAACAAACAAACAAACAAACAAACTCACTTTCTCATTTATAATATTTGTAAGGAAGTAAGGATAAGGATAAGGATAGGATAATTTTAATGATAGAAATCTATGTGACTAGTAAGTAATATGGTTTGAGAGTGAGCAGTAAACAAACAGAAATATAGACGCGGTAAACGATTAAGGATTATGCGATTAGACATAACGACAAATGCACTAAATATTTTGTTACGTTTGCCAACAAACTGATACAATTTGGCGGTGTTTAAATTATTACTGTTTTCTTTATTACGGGCAACCCAGACGGAACACATTTTGTGCATCTCATTCGAAATTCAACAAGACAAACCCACCACACATTTCCACCGTGTTGTATCTTCTGTGGACATAGGATGAACAATGGCGACCTCAGATTTACAAATTAGACAATAACCAATCTACGGATCACAGGCACAATGCACACGAATCACGACGCATATTTACTACGTGCTGATAGGAGACTGCGCCTTGTCTGCGTTAGTTGCATGTTAGAGCAAACATTCTCATACTTGGATTTTTGTGTACACTTTTTGGTATTGTTAGAAACTTTTATCGAGGGCCTAGGCCGAGGACCGAGGAATATAAGTATTGTAAGCACTACCATATATTGTTTATAAGACCTTTTGTGCATTTGGTTTACAATAAAACAATTGATTTGCTTTACTCATCTAATTATACTTGATAATCCACTTCAAATACACTGGGCAATCACAGGGAGTTTACTATTAATTAGTAGTTGACACTCTAATTCGCATGCAAATACCACTGTCTGACTGTCCAAATAACTAATGGCGGTTGGTTTACTTGTGACATTTTTGTAGGCGCAGATTAAAGTGTCAATTAATAAAATAGTTAATGGTGATTGGACACATAAATAATTATTTGAATAGTTCAAACTTATGTGTTTGTAATTTCCTAATACTCTTTAGAAGGTTCTTCGTTCGAAAAAAAAAATTTAGGCTTAGAAAGATTGAAAAATACATTTAATTTTACATATTTAAATAACCTCGCGTAACGAACGTCAACGTTGGTAACAGCCATAGACTAATTACTAGGGTATAGAACCGGGAAATCCCGGTACCGAAAATCCCGCGAATTCCCGGTTCTTTTATAGCTGTAAAAGAACCGGGAATTGAAATACAAGAACCGGGATTTTCCGGTACTTTCGGGATTTTTTTATTTATTCAATTACATGGCAATTGGCAACACTGACGCTAGTGACGCTACGTGCGATCGAATATATTTTGATGGTCAACAAACAATCGAGTATGTTTTCAAGAAAAAGTAAAAAAAATATCTAAACTATGACTTTTTTGCAATTTTGCCAAAGAAAATGTTGTCTTTAAAAACACCTTTTGACAGGTCCTGTGGTCGAGTGGCTAGCAATGGTCAGTTTATCCCAAGGGCCGCGGGTTCGAATCCTGCGCAAGGCAAACATTTGTGTGCATGAACATGTCTGTTTGCCTTGGTCTGGGTGTTTTCTATGTATAATAAGTATTTATTTACAAAAAAAAAAGTATTTAAGTATGTTTATCAGCAATCTAGTACCCATAGTACAAGCTTAGTTGCTTAGTTTGGGACTAGAATGGCGTTGTGTGATTCGTCCAAGAATATTTATTTATTTATTTAACCTATGTTTACAATGGTTCTGAAACGGTTTTTATGCTTCGAATCAAGATCACGAAGTCTCAATTTTCCCAAGAATTGTCTCAAGTCCTGTTAAGATGCAAAAAAATTGCTCTTCAGTCTCAATGTTTGTGGAGGAAGCATGTTCTATGCGTTCTTTTTGGGATTTTGGTCTGGTGATTGCGCAGGCCAGTCTAAGACCGAAATGTCATGCATGCTCCTGAAGCCAGCTGGTCACCACTCGCGCTGTCTGCGTACGGACATTAACACCACAACCTTTCAGTCAGTTGCGAGCGAGCGACACAATCAGTGGTGTCCAATCGTCAATTTTTATTTAACACAAACAACTGGTGCTCTGACGAGAGCATTTGAAGAAACAGCATTGCCGTAACATTTGGCTGCTTTTTCGCATCAGTTAGCAAAAATCGGTCTTCGTGCGTATGGTCCTTGCGCTTCTGGCCATGGCATTCTTTCACTTACTTCCCCAGTAGCATGATAACGTTACTTTAACCTTGATTGCTGCAAGCCTTGCGACAAGAGCAACTTTTTAGCATCATACCAGGACTTGGGTAATGTCGCCCAAAAAGATTTGATTTATGACATGAAATAGTTATTTGTTATGCAAGGCTGCAAAGTTGTTTTTTGGCGCGAGTACTTTATTGAAACCTGAGCTAGCGAAGGATTCTAGGATTGAACCACGAGCGAAGCGAGTGGTTTCAAATATAGAATCCTGAGCGTAGCGAGGGTTTCAAAGGTACGAGACGCAGAATAACTTTGCTGCCGAGCGAAACACACAACTTTTCACCTCACTACTAGGAAAATGCTAGGTGCAAGAAAAACGCAAATAATATTAAATTAAATTAAATTAAATATATAGGGACAATTCATACAGATTGAGCTAGCCCCAAAGTAAGTTCGAAACTTGTGTTATGGGATACTAACTCAACGATATTATATTTTATAACAAATACATACATATATGCATTTTCCTCGCTGTAGTGAGGTGAAAAGTTGTGTGTTTCGCTTGGCAGCAAAGTTATTCTGCGTCTCGTACCTTTGAAACCCTCGCTACGCTCAGGATTCTATCCTAGAAACCTTCGCTAGCTCGGGTTTCAATATAAGTACTCGCGCCAAAAAACAACTTTGCATAACAAATAACTATTATTGATAACTGATTTTTCGCATAATTGCAAAAAACTGCATAATTTTTTATTTTTTCTTTGTGACGACCTTTTGACGATTTGTTTGTATTAAACAAATACGGTCGTTACTTGTATCATTATTTCACTTTTTTAAAAATATTACGCAATAAATATAATATTATTTTACTTTTACATATCAAAACATCCGTAGGCGGTGTTGATGTATTGAAAAAAAATCCCGAAAGTACCGAAATTCCCGGGAAATCCCGGGAAATCCCGGTTCCAGCATAGTCCGGTACCGAAAATCCCGGTTCCTTGAGATAGTACCGGTTCTCTATACCCTACTAATTACATATGCAACAAAGCTGCGCAGTGCGCTGAGGCGGAATCTTCTGCATCATTGACTATTGGATTGAAAGTTTAAAATAAATCATAATGGGAATTTTCACCACCCCTTTAATAGTATTTATAATTCCGCGTGCTAATATACTTGGCGCAAAATTTCAAGTGAATTTCAAAGATGGTGTTTGAAATAGTTTCTCATACCTTATAGTGGCTCTTCTCCTTCTTCTTATTCATTTCTCCCTTCCTTTTTTTATACCACTACGGTGGCAATCAGGCATACGACCGGCCCGCCTGATGGTAGCAGTCACCGAAGCCTATGGACGCTTGCAATACCGGAATTATCACTCGCGCGTTGCCGATTAGATCCAGTAAAAAGCGGAGCTCTGGAGACCATACTCACCGTAGGAACACAACATGGCCGAGACCAATGCAATTTGGCTACGATCTTCTGTGAGGTGGAGGTCCTTCCCCATACGGGCTGCTCCGATTTGAGTGGTTAATCCGCTGTGCCCTACGTCTCTTAAACAAACAACTTCCTTGTAACATGTTCGTAGCGCCTCTGGTTTCATTGATAATAATAATAATAATAAAAATCATTTATTTTTCTCTTCACTGGTTTCGTTTATAAAATAACAATTACAAAATCCAAAGAGTCAAAAAGTGAAGAGAAACTGGTGTCCATGCTAGACTAGGGTATTACCCTGTCTGTGTTACGGATGATGTTCATTCGCTTGCTTGTTTGCCTTCGCTATGACATAAAAAAAAATTAAGGGCATTCGTATTTTCAGACATTATATCATGATTTATGAATTTTTTTTTCCACACTTTAAAATATTATTTCATCAACTCTATAATTTTTGACTTATTTTAGATTTTCTCAGATTTCGGATTGATTTTCCCTCCTATCTCTCTTATTTTGATATCAGTCTGTCAAACTATCCGACCCGTCTGTCGAAACGTTCCTATTCTCATAATGGATGGATAGTAATTTATTTATCTACATACTCGTATGCGTAGTAAGGACCGGACGCCATCTGGATAATTACGATCATCAAATGAAAGTTTTAAAACGTACGCCATCTATGAACCAGTAGCAAAACTACGAATAGTAGATCAATAGTATACTAACGCCATCTGTTAGTGATTTTGGTAAACTTTAAAGAGATTCATAATCGAACCCCACTGAAAGCTTAACAGCTTTCACGAGTCTATGAAGTTCGCGCGAATGTTTTTTTTCTGGATATTTACGTTTGCACTGAACCAACGTGAACTTGGATGTCTGAAAATAGTTTCAGTTTGACATATGTACGATGGAAACATGTAGTTTTTATTTTAAATATCGTTGGCGAATCTTAATTTCATGAATAGATTTAACCGGACGATATAGATGGTATTCAAAATGGAGAAAGGGTAAATATATAAAGATTTCAGCTTGTCTGTTTGTCATTTTGCGTTCAATTTTACGAATGTTTTGGTCCTGCATAACCTCTTTGTGGTTTTTGGCATTTACGCTAATTTTATGAGGACGCTCTTATAATATTTGACACATATCGCCTAAGTATGTCGTTATGCTTTAAAAATACACCGCTGGAATGTCTGAAACGTGTATATTATGTCTAATATCCTGATAGAAAATACTGAACGTACTTTGATGTTTTTATTTATAAATAAAAACGTATGTCTAACACAATTTTATGAAAATTGATTTCTTCCTTATTTACTAATGCATTTGGAAAGATAGGAACATAAATTTAAGATTAACTGCAATAAAATGTTACAATAAAATAAAAATAACTTTAAATTAATCGAGATTAAAATCTAAACAAATAATAAGAGACAGACAGACAGGTGGTAAACAATGACAAATCAAGTTACCTTCGATGTCATAGGGATTTCCATATAGTACTTACAGCTCTGTGCGGTATGTGCCAGTTTCGAAACTTTCAATAAACATTTGACAGTACAAAGATTCACTAGAAAACTTTACAAGTAAAGCAGAAATTCGTTATCGCATGTCATAACTAAAGAGAGCCATAGGCTATAATGAAGTGAAGGGTTTGTTAGGATTTTCTCTTTAGAAGTACTTTTAGCCTATAAAAATTAAATCTATTTGTGGCTTTACTACCGTGATTGCCAATTAGAAGCAAAACTTTTATTTTTATTATGTATGAGCGCCCCCGATAATACACGTGTAGTCCTATTAGTCCTGTTCTCGTGGGAATAAAAAAAAAATCACGTCTCTATCCTTGAATACATCATAAAGGGAATCTAAATACAAAATTTCTGCTTTCTAGGTTGAGCGCCCTCGATAATACACGTGTAGTCGCCTAGGTCACCCCATTCCATCCCTCTAGGGGTTGAATTTTGAAAAATCCTGAAACACGTGCTTACTCATTTACCACCAGGAGTATTCCTGCGAAGTTTCAAATAAAATGATCTAACTAATCTAGTTTCTTCATACAAACTTTGGACCCCCATTTCACCCCCTTAGGGGATGAGTTTTGAAAAATCCTTTCTAAGTGCTCCCCTACGCTATAAAAGGACTCCTTGTGCAAAATTTCAAGCTTCTAACCCTTATAGTTTAGGCCCTGCGCTGCGTTGATATGTCAGTTAGCCATTCAGTCAGTTTCTCCTTTTATAAATAGATAGATAGATTTATTGTTTGTGGCAAAATCAAAATTTTATGCTTCTTTAACTGCAATACCCAGTTCAAATTACACCTCACCAGCTGGTCTGCTCTATTTTGTACGAGATGACATAAAATAATTACCATAAAATTTTATGTAAATATCAATGTAAGATGCTAAATATAAAATGATACAAACTCAAGTCTTTTTTATTGAAAGAGGTGTTACATGCTCTTTTCTTTATCGCTACTTTTTTTTGACCACACGACATAATGGTACCAAAAAGAATTCGCGAGAAACTTAGCAACTTGCATTTTTCAAAATATGTAGCACTATTACAATCAAGATAGTAGATGATATGAGATGCGATGAAGAAAATTAACATTCTGGCATTAAATTATGTTTTTTTTACATTACAGAGGCAGCGCAAGTAGGCTGGGTGACCAGCAAGACCCGCGTTGGTACATAGACTCGACATACGCCTCCTCACTCAAGGTCTCCCTACGTTTACCCACCAGACAGTTCTTAGAAGGTATTGTACCCATATACAAAAACATTTTTTTATTTTATTTTTATATGCCATTTGAATAGGAAGTCCTTAGCAAATGATTGTTTTTTGTTACAACTTATAGTAGCTCTACAAGTAAGCATATAAACTTTATTATGGTACCCTCGAAAACACATTACCTATGCATATTAATTAGCAAATAAATAACCTGTCAGTCGCATTACTTGCTGATTGAATAGATTTTAAATTCTAATCACCTACTTAATTTATATAAAAATATAATCAACAGTAGGTATTAATTAAATAATAAAGTAATACGAGATACGAGTACCTAATGCATGCGTATAAATTGATAATAAGTAAACCTCCTTTGTTACATTTTTTTTTACAAACGCACTTCTCAAATTAGATATTTATTACACATAGTAAATTAAGTATCGTTTGCAGACTTCTATCAACCTCGTTATCTACAAACTGATATAAGGAGATACATAATGGGTATGTTGATGAGATCCCCAACAATTTCATTGTGATCACAAAATACCCTTTTTCGTACCCACTGTTCCTCTGTGTATGAAAACGTAAAATGTTATAAAAAAGAATCTAGATGTTTAATGCATTTTAATTATATGTAATGCAGTCATTTTCCATTTGTTGTGTCCTATTTATATGTGTATGTGATGTCCGTTTTTTAATTTTATTACGCATCTGTACACTGTATTTTTTGCGATCAATTTTATTTAAGCACGCATTTATATGAAATTATTTACAGCGCCATCTATTAGCGCATGGCTGTACTAAAGAAAAACGAAGCTTGCAACTGTGCGAGTAAAAGCTTTTGCTATGTGGCGCTAGATGGCGTTATGTCAGATATAGAATGCTGATGAAACTGAAGAAAATTTTGTGCGAACTTTTTCAATTCAATTTTTACAATTTCAAACAATTCTTATTTTATAGCACAACGAAGTCAAATTTAATTAAAAAAAAAAAAAAATATGGAATATTGCGTACACCATATCAATAGAATTTTTCACATATCTACACTAAAACTTTAATATATCTAAAATATTAAATTTCAGAACTCTACATTAAGTACAATATACAATATACGACTTACTTTTCCCTATTTGGTTACATAAAAACTATCTAAATCATCGTATTTTTTCAAACCAGTTTCTGAAATGCATTTTAATTCCACAAGCTATCTCTATTTTCTTCTTTATTTTGACAGGGACAGCTATAATTTAACATCTCATTAACTTTACAAATGGCATATCAGAAACTGTGAGTTTTGGAATTTTGTATCATTACGACTTGAAATGTATTAATTAGTATGTATATCCACACGTATAGATCTTCATATTTATAAACACATAACCCCTTTCCTCGCCTTAGTCGGTCAAGTTTCTCATGACAACAACGTAAATAACATTTAAAATATATTATTATTTATATACCACAACTATGTATGACGCATAACACAGTTTATGGGAACAGGTGGCGTTAAAATAACTTTTATATATTTTTATTATATGATATATTATAACCAATTAGTGGAAAGACTGGAGTCTTGATTTAACATAAATATTAACTATCGAGTCGTTCAGTCGAGTAATATTATAAATTAACTGAACCCCGTGGGCTTACCCTCGAAATAACGTGGACATTTCATTCAGAATATTGTCGTGAAGCAGAGAGAGATTCGGTAAACCAACTTATCCTGTATCTACCTGTACCAAATAGGCTATGCAAATCAATCTATGCTCCTATTGTGCCTGCACATAGAAGGAGGGAATAGTTGCTTTGCTTACCTCTTTCCAATTTTGCATATAAAGTAAAAATATCTTTATCATGTTGTGACGCCCATGCCAAGTGTCGACGGCTGCGGTTGTACTGCTCTCGTCTGGATGAGCCCTAAGGTAGCCAAAAGGCTTGGAGGGAGAATGCCCAGAGGTCCCTCATCCGGGAATGGGCGATGAGGCTGGAGGAGGGACTGGCAGACCGAGGCGGCGCACCGTTGGCGCCATCTGTCCGGTCCTGGATAGTTGGATAGGGAGGCACCACGGTGCGCTTAGTTACCATGTTGTGCAGGTGCTGTCTGGCCACGGGTGTTTCGGCTGGTATGCATCTGTAAGGTGGCAGCCAGTCAGGTTTTTAGTCGGTATACTACACTCCAAGTGGCTTAGAGGTAGCCCGACATACCTCCGCCACTCCCCAAGCGGCGGGGCACGAGTAATGCATTTTCTGACTTAAAAAAAAAATAAAGGTAGCCGAAAGACGGCACTTAGACACGTCTTTTACAACGTTTAATATATTTTTTAATCTACCAGCATTTCGAAATAATCATTGACGAGAAGAAAATGCAAAAAAAAAACTCATAACTAATAAATTTTTTCCAAACCTAACCTTTTTAATGCATGAATATATGAGGAACTTATGAAGTCTTTCATTAAAAAAACCAGCATTTCGAAATGACCATTGACGAGAAGAAAATGCCAAAAAAAAACCTCATAAATAATTAATTTTTTCCAAACCTAACCTTCATTATGCATGAATATATAGGGGAACTTATGAAGAGTCTTTCATAAAAAAAACAGCATTTCGAAATGACCATTGACAAGAAGAAAATGCCAAATAAAAAACTCATTTATTTATTTATTTTAGGATCAACAAACAGTGTACACGAAAACACAATAATAAACGTAGAGAGCTATAAATTGCACAAATATCGTGCCACCAATTCCGATGACCACAGATAATAATACAGAAAAGTATCGGTGTGGTGATAGAAAGAAAGAAAAAATGGAACTCCTTCCCGGAGTTAATATGTAGTTTAGTTTAATAGTATACTTTATTTATTAGGATAGTTTTAAATATTTTAAATTTTTTTTTTATTATTTTTCATTTATTAAAGTTAAAATTAAAAAAACCATAGCATAATTTTTAGTACAAAAAGGCAACTCCGGGCAGAGGTTTAACAATAATATATATGTATATATATATATAAATACATTTTTAAACTAAAAAAACAATATAAATATAAAGGTTTTGTGAGCAAACAGGTGCTATGTTTTGAGTTGAGCTATTATCGTTTTTTTGAAGGTGCCAATATGCGTAACAAGTATGTCAATTGAGTTAAATTTCTTATTATATGTGTCTACTAATCTATAAAGAAATAAATAATTAAATTTTTCCAAACCTAACCTGCATAATGCATGAATATATGGGGAACTTATGAAGTCTTTCATAAAAAAAACTTGTATTTACACGTGCGGTATAACTACATACTTAATGCGTATAATATGTGGTATATATCATACAACATAACGTCACAGCGAAAGATTAATAGCTATATTAAAAAAACAAGACCTTGCTTTACTCCATTTAGCGCGGCGCTTCCTCCATAAACTTTGTCATATCCCAACGGTAGATTAAAATACTTGTGTATTACTATTTTTCTTTTATTTTATACATATCGTGACATAGATCTTTATGTCATAAACTATACATTGCACGGAACGGAATGTAATCTTACTGGACGAGAATTCTGAATTATTTCTCCGGCGACTACAACTAGTTTATTTAGTTTAGAACATATATGTCGATGGTTTTAGATAATATTATGTTAATTAATTAAATTTTAATTTAGTTTCTAATAAATATCCTTATTTCAAAGTCAAAGTCAAATAGGCTTATTACGTCTTTCGAATCGTCACATATTTTTTTTTCTTCTACGTTTTTAGTACAATTCTGACGGCATATTTTGTACTAAGAACTGACAAGAAACTTAGCACTTGCTTTTTTAAACTGGTACTAATACATAACAAAACATCGGAGCAGCCCGTCTGGGGACCTCCACCTTACAGAAGATCGTAGCCAAATAGCATTGGTCTAGTACTTCCGGTAGGCTACAATGACGGCTTACCATCAGCCCGGCCGTCTGCTTGTTTGCCACCTTTGTGGTAAAAAAAAACTGCAATTTAAAATCATAATTGACTACAAATATTACTTCAAAGCGTTTAGTCAGAGACAAGGTGAAAACATTGGCCTTCGCCAATCCGCATTGGAGCAGCGTGGCAGGGTACGCTCCAATCCCCAACGATTGAAGGGAGACCCGTATCCCGGCAGTGGGATGATTACAATGATGATTATATGGGTTGATATGATTTGATGATGTTGAAATTGGGTACAAGAAAATCCAAACGAAATATTGCAACACCTCAATATTCGGTCGATTGAGCATAGACACGTATGACATTAAAATAAAAATAAAATTGTAAAAAAAAACATTCGACGGTGTATTAATGTGATGGGTGGTGCCAAGTCCACTCGTTGGAAGTGTCGGGTGGGCGAATGGACTAAGTTCGTGAATCATTACATTTTTGTGACTCAGCGACGACGCTGGAGAATACTATTTTTCAACTTGCTTTCACTCTATTGAAGTTTCTTGACCGAATATTAGTGAAAGTTTGCTGAAGGGTCGTTCGTTGTTTGCACAAGAGAATATTTTTTATGACAGTGTTACCTAATGACAAGCCGTCGAGTACGTAGTTATACTCGATGTGGCAAGCAATCATCGCTTGTTACAGTCAGTTTCTGAAAGTCATTTTTACAGTTAACGACAGTTCATGAAAGTCAAATGACAGATTATTATAGCTGTCACTGTAAAACTAAAAAAAAGAGACAAAACTTGAAACTTGATGTGGAATTATAATCATATACCTATATAAGAGAGTCGTGTTAGTTACACCATTTATAATTCAAGGACGGCTGAAGAGATTTGGCTGAAAATTGGTGGAGAGGTAGCTTAAAACCAGAAGAAGGACATAGGGTAGGGTAGGGTAGGATAGGATAGGGTAGAATAGGGTAGGGTAGTGCTAGTTATATTATAAAATGCGAGTCTTGGATGCGTTGCCGGGATAGGAAATGGGAATCGAATATTATTAAAATTGATATTCCTGATGTAATAAATACTAGGTATTCTATTAATCGTCATATTAACAATTTTAGGAATTTAACTTTTGCTTAACTTGTAAAATGATGTACAAATCATAGTCATTATCTATGCAATTCTCGACCGAGAGAGAACGACATCCATTCTCAAAATACCTACATAGTTTATATCAACCCATTATCATCCCACTGGAATACGGGTCTCCCTTCAATCGTAGGGGATTATCGAGCTCCTATACATAGTAGCTCTTTATAATTCAAGTATTTCTACTAATAGTTCTACCTAATTTCAACGCGTGCCAATTTGCGACCTGTGCATTCGAGTTTATAAGTAATGCCTAATGATATAATGTATAGAATTTGGCAGGGTTTCAGGCTATCTGAAAAAGCGCGTGTTTCAATAATGACTCATGGCGCCATCTATGACGGACCCAGTGAATTATTATACGTTTATCCTCTGCATATCCTGCGTGGGTTAGTCTTTATGTAACGGAAAAGATTTCGAATATTTTAACAAATATTCACACTTTACGTCACGTTTGAATGAAATGACGTGATTTTTTTTATGAAAGAGAAGGGCGAACGAGCTTGCTTGTCACCAGATGGTAAGCAATTACCTACTGCTGCCCATGGACATACACCACTACAAGAATCTTGGATGCGTTGCCCACCTAGGAAGGAATGATAAAGCAAGGAAGGGAGACCCTTCCTGACCCTTGAACAGGATGTAGGCTTCCAGTTCCCTAATTCATCGTACAAAACCCAGCAGTATCACGACTATTTCATGTCGATATTGCACGAGATTATGGTCAATCCAGCCCATTTAGATCGGTCGAGCCAATACCAAAAACTAGGCTCTACCACTCAAAACACTCAAAACTAGGCTTTACCACTCAAAACTAGGCTCTACCACTCGAAACTAGGCTCTACCTCTCGAAACTAGGCTCTACCACTAAACGAAAGAAGATTTTTTTATTTTCATAAACGGAAGTCGAAAAAAGGAAAGAACCCAATAGATTTGATTGATTTTTTTTACACAGGTAGAAAAAAAAAACAAAATCATTAGCAAAAATCTATTTGATGCAAGCGACTTCATTTTGGAAGGTAAAACAAATAATTTTGTACATGATACCCACATAAGAAACAATCAGGTGCTATCAGGTGACATAACATGATCGCTTAAAACATAACAAGAACGACTGAGTAAGGGAGGCAGCTCAATCCATGATGTAAGGCGACGTCTCGTTTACACAATCATTTAAGGATAGTTATATAAGGTCGTGGTACGGGCCCAGGTGACATAACTGGATTGTCACATACTTATATCCTTCCTGCCGGGCTAACATGACAAACGCGACAAAATTTTCGCTCCGCTCTGCCAATCGCGTACCTCGGTTATGTCTACAGTAGACAAAACAGGCATTGCTATTGGCGAAGAAGCTTTGTCGCGTGAGAGAAACTATCTCGAGTGTAAGCATGTTAGGCCCGCTGGAGATCAGGAGGGCTACTACGAAACGTAAATCCGATACTTCGGCCGAAGTATCGGAAGAATTTTAACCGTGAAATACCAGTTATTTCATGATTATAATTCAATGAACTACTAAAATAACCATAAAGTACAGGGCATTTCATGGATAGAATTCAAGGAATTGCTAAAATAACCATGACATACCTTGTATTTCACGGTTAAAATTCTTCCGATACTTCGGCCGAAATATCGGATTTACGTTTCGTAGTAGCCCTCCTGATTGCATGGGCAAAACCGTGAATGTTCACTAGTTTTAATGTAATTTTGCGTTTCTTATAAAAATAGATGAATTATATACGAATTTCTGTGCACTCACACCTGTTCCTATAGCCATCAAAAATGCTAATCAAAATACTAAATTAGCACTAATAACACGTGGGCAGTTTCACACCTTGCGCTAATAACTTCATAATTTTTATGATTTAACATATGTCAAATAAAAATATATTTGGGATACTCAAAATATGACTCAAGGATCAACAAATTAAAATATTTAACATTTTTTAAAAAGTAAACTTGTCTTTAAAAATACTAGTTGCAAGTGTAGGTGTTATTTTAGAATCTAGGGCTTATTCAGATTAGCTTTTAGTCGCGGTACTGTATTATATCTGTGTTCTGTGGTCGCTGCGGTCGGCGATAATTAGAATCTTTATGGGGCTAAAAAATCAACATAGATTTCTATTTGATTCCCCATCAGTTGTATGTATTTTAAACATTGTTATAATATAAGAAAATAATCTAAAATTTTATGACAAAAAAGGCAGTATCTGGATTTCTTTCGCCATTTCTCTCCCCCAGTGGTAATTTCGCTTTGTTTTCGAAATGGTGGTCGTTTATAGAGTAACTTATTTATCTTAAATTTATCACTGAAGGACAATATGTTGTAAATGACTTGTGCCCGCGAGGACCTACAGAATAAAGTATCTTTGTTATAAGACTGCTTTTGACTTTAAATAAGCCTTAAATTTACAATAATATCTATACGTATAATAAAACAGTAGACCCCGATATGTCTGTAGTTTGAACATATTTGGCAAAAATAGAGAGGGAACAGTTAGAGAAAGATAATAAAAGCGAAAAATTTTTTTTTGAATTTTTTGTCTGTCTGTTTGAACGCGCACATCTTCTAAGTTACTGAACGGATTTTAATGCTGTTTTCACAGGAAGATAGAACTCGGCTTGGAGCAGAATATAGGCTTTGTTTCATTTAAATCGCATGACAGGAAAATGAGTTATCCTTATGTGAACATTTCATGCGAGCGAAGTCGCGGGTAACAGCTCGTTTTTAATATAATATGAGCAAGTGCTACAGTAATTGTAAACTACACTGGGCGTCAAAAATAAGTAGTACAGTTTTAAAATTGCAATTACTCTTAAACTATAGAAGTTAGAGTTTTGAAATAAAAATCAATCTTTAAAAGACGATATTATGCATAAAGTTTTTATTAAATGAAATGAAATTGTCTTTTAACTTTTTTTTATTTCAAAGGTCTAGCTTCTGTAGTTTAAGAGATATTGCAATTTTAAAACTGTACTACTTATTTTTACCACCCAGTGTAGTACATAGTAGGAATTATAACTAGCGAAACACGCGCAACTTCGTTTGCGTGTCTTTCCCGTGGGAATTCCGGATTTCCCGTGGGAATTTCTGAATGTATTATACATAAACCTTCCTCTTAAATCACTCTATCTATTTAAAAAAACCGAATCAAAATCACTTGCGTAGTTTTACAGATTTAAGCATACATAGGAACGGACATACATAATTTTATACTATGTATAGACTATGTAAATATTATAATAATAATTCAATTTATTCAACACCTAAAGACATACAATAAAAATGCAAATATCTCATCATACAAACATAAAATGACGCTGAAATGGTGTCTACTCAGTATTAGCCGTCTTCAGATTGTATCTATTTTACTTGTTCATCGTCAGGTGGCCCGCTTGCTTGTTTGCTTGCTGTATAACATAAAAACGTCTTTGTAAACAATATTACAGCAACCAATTAACCGTTGAATTACTAAAAATAACGATTTTCATGAAGAATAATACCCAATCAGGGGCAAAATTCAACAAAATCTCTTTGTGAATAAATTCTCTGGCAACTTTTAAGGAATTTTACAAATAAATCACATGTGATTCTCACTTTGGCTAAATTAAAAACGTTAAATTTCGAGATAGGCCGATGTTTGTCGAGGTGTCGGCGTAATATCCTGTTTTTGGATATCTACCAACTGGTGTTAATTAGCAATTAAGAGGCTGAACGAGAATAAATGAAAAAAAAAAACCACTTTTTAGGGTTCCGCAGTAATACAAGGAACCCTTATAGTATCGCCATGTCGTCCGTCCGTCCGCGCCTAGGGCCTAGACACTTAATGCTAGAAAGCTGCAATTTGGTATGTATAATATTAACAATGCTAACAAAGTGCTGGAACAAAATTTTGGACAATATTTTTTTTGGGTGCTTCTCCTACATGGTAAAGTGTAAATGATTTTTTTTCGCGCCCTTATATCCCGTATTGTGGGGTATCGTTAGATAGGTCTCTTCAAAACATCGATGATGTGGGAATATCATTTTTCATTTTTCGATACAATGATCCCTTTCGAAATTACATTTATCGTATTACATTTATCGTATAAATTTTCGGTTTGCACGGTGCCCCGCCCTCTATCTTTGAAAGTCTTGTGTTTAGAAATTTGAAAAATAATCATACACGCAACGCGAACAAATTTGCGCAGTTTTCGCTAGTGTTATTAGTTTCAAAACGATGCTAACAATATAGCATAAAAATCTTTGCTTTTAGTTGACAACAAATGAAAGAGGTAACCAATTAGTTGTCTTGTAATATATAATGTTACAATAAATTAATCAACACATTTTTTTTAAAGTGCAAAGGGTTGTTACATGAATTAATATCATTACAAATTACAATCTTAGATAATATAAAATTAATTAAAACAATAAAAATTATTATCAACACTTTAAATAGTTTTACCAACTGTGGTTTCACCATACAGCCGCAGTTTATCGGTCGGTGAAGTCGAACTATGTTTAATAATATTCAGACATCGAAAAAATACAATGTCGTCACCTTAAGAGATATTCATACACAAACACCGATTAATAAACATCGTATGAGTTGTTATTTTGGGCGTCGAACGGAAAAGGAATGCAATGTTTCAGGGTACAGAGGTTCACGCACCAGTAACCTTGTCTGATGTAAATTTTCGAAAGAAAATTTAGATTTTCTCAAGAGTTCCGTAGGGTTCAAATGAATATTGGAAGATTTTATCCTTACTAATATTATAAATGAGAAAGTGAGTTTGTTTGTTTGTTATTCCTTCACGGCTTGACTAAGCAGCCGATCATTATGAAAATTTGCATACATATTGTTAGGGGTACAGAGCCTAATAGGCTACTTTTTATTCCGCGAAAGTATGTCGTACCAATGGGAAAATAATTTTTCTACTATAGAGGGCGCTGTATCGGCCAACAGATGGCGCCACAAGTCGCGCTATGGGTTGTTTTGTTGTCAAACGAGATCTAAACAGTCATAAAATTAACGCGAGCGAAGCCTCGGGGAAAAGCTAGTGGGTAATAAATTGGATATATGGAGCTCGATGGCGTCGCTGTGTGTCGCACTCTACTCTAAAAGAACACGCAAGTCAAGCGACGTCGACCCTAGCCAGTGTTTGGATGGGTTTCGTTATCTCGAGCTTTTCCGTGCTTCGGAGGGCACGATAAGCCGTAACGTATAAAATATTTTTTGTAAGTAATGTTATTTACCATAACTTCTATAAATAATTAATCTTCCAGTAATAATAATTGACACGTACAATTACACACGCGGTACCCTAAATACGGAATTGTTATTGCTTCACGAAGGATGTTATCTGTCCGGCTGTCTGTCAAAAAAATCTCTTAAAATAACAACTTATCTGTAAACTGCGAATATAATAAATTCCAATATACATAATATTGGAATTTCGGCAAAAAATATAAAAATGGATTATGTTATAATCAAATAAAGTAGGTACTAGCTGTTACCTGCGGCTTCGCCCGCGTTATCAAGGGGTATTTCTATTGAGTGTATTTTTTTATTCCCGTGAGATCTGTTTTGTATCTCCTAGGCCACACCAGACTTTAAACTGTCCCCTAAAAATCATGTTGATCAGGTTTTTGAATCAACGTGAAAGATGGACAATTATACAATTTCTTTTTGTAACATGTTGGATTTTTAATCTTAATTTGAATGAAACTTTAAATTTTAGTTAATCCAAAATTACCTTGAATAAAAATCAAAGTAACTGACTGTATACCCTACATGTATAACTACTGTATATCCTACAGCCAGTCAGAGAATAGCATGATAGAATAGTTAAAAAACGCCGATAGTCAGAATAAGCCCTATGTGGTTAGTGACAAAAAAAATCATATTAAGATTCGAGAATGTCACTATCCCGACTGCTGTACGAAACAATTTTAGCTATCTGCATGCTAATGTAGAATAATTAAAATAATGGTTATTTAAAACTTAATGTCACATTGACCGACATTAAACTAAAAGGTGACTTTTAAAGCCAAAATATAACAAGAAAAGTTAATTATCCATAATTTCGATCAACGTCAAAAATTGACAACACAAAGGCATTAAATGGCGAAAAAAATTCACGTCAACATATTATAATTGCGTTATAATTTACCGTGACGAGAATAGTCCGGTCAAAATAACCGTAATTATCGTAAAATATATAAATAAAATCTGTACATGTATGTATGTTTGCGACGAACGATCTCCCACCAGGTCTAGTCTTTCGTCGCGCCTTTCCGAGTGCGGTACAGGGGACTGCGTTTAAAAAAAAAAGTGTCATAGTGAAGTGATCGCAGTGGTAAAAATCAAATTTGGAATACGGTCGGTGTTTAAAAAAAAAAATCAAAATGGCTCTAGTACGATGATTTTATAGTTTTTATTTTATTTCATACTGGCAACATACACTACACATTTATAAATAATATTTTTAAAATATAAATTATTCATATGTTATTATTGTGCCGGTATAATGTGAGTGAAGAGTGAATAATGGGTTGCTACGAAAGTGCTACGAACAATGCGATGATGCTACGAAATCTATGGCCGTCGATAAAATTTAAACAATGTCGTTGAAAACGGATTTATTGTATTACGATATTTATATTCTAAACAAAAAAACTAAAAATATTTAATTCAACGTGTATATTCTTGAAAATATAAATCGTCTAGGGAAGTTGTCGTAGAACTTTTTTTAAACATGATATACCATACAAAATGTTAGTTTAAAATAACCTGTTTTATTCTCACTTATATATTTCTTTAAAGTTAATATAAAAACTAGATACGTCTCACAAAAACTATAAATTTCAATCTATAATTACATAATCTTTATTTTCCAAAAAAGAGCAGAATACGGAATTGATTTGAATATCATCATAATTTCGGCACGTCTTAAAATTTATATTTCGTTTCGTTAGAGCTTCGACTTTCCTTTACGTAACACGTCAAATGAAAGAGGTATCCAGGGCCTTGAATATGATTCAATTTTTCTTAATATTGCATGGAAGGATCGATTCTAATTATTTATCAACAGTATTGTAATAAATATTGTAAGTAGAAAGTTTCATAACGATACTTTACTAGTGAAACCCGCGTAACTTCGTTTGCGTGTATTATTTATGCACAGCAGCGCCATCTATATCAGATTTTTGACCAAATCCTACAGGAATCGCGTACTTTTCGGGATAAAAAGTATCCTATGTGTTAATCCAAGGTATCAGCTACCTACATACCAAATATCATAAAAATTTGCCCAGCCATTTGAATGTGAAGGAGTAACAAACAGACACACGACTTTCGCCTTTATAATATTAGAAGGATATTATTAGTATGAAAATCTTTGTTGTTAGCTCCCTACACTGGTTTACTTTTTCATTTGTTGAGTGTACAATTTATGAAGCTTGTCTAATGCGGGTTAATGGATGATCAGTGGGGTATCTAACTAGAACTGTGGATGCCGCCGTTGGTATTTCAAATACTCTTCCACCGCCACACTAAGTTGGTACATTACCCTTGCACCAACTGTCCAATTCGAGCCTGTAGTGACTAAACACTGATTTTCTTAACTTGGCAAATATAATAAACAATCTTAGCACGTCTTTTTAACGAAAATAGGCAATTAAAATTATCATACACACCCAAATAATAGAAATGGCATTAAACACAACACTCTTATTATTCTGGCGATTTATCGAATTACACATGGATAATTGAATAAAAAGATACGCTAAGATTGTTTACTACATTTGCCAAGTAAAGACAAATGGGTTTAGTGTAACCAATCGAGCCCTGAATTGAATGATTCACATCCCATCTAAAAGCGACGATTTGAAAGTGTTTGTAGCAATAGGCCAAAAATAGACCAAAATAGTTTGACTTGGACTTCCAAAAGACAGTGTTATTTAACGTTCTAGTGGTAATACTGGCCTCAGATAACTAACAGTAATCGCAGTTAAGTAATTGGTAAAATATATAAGGTCCTAATTTATTAATGAACTTCCTTTTAACACATGACTATATAAGTTACATATGATCGTAAATAATAGTCTAGTATTCAGTAAAAAAGGCATTAAGTTTGAAAATACTCGGTAAAATGCGCCTCTCTTGTAGCAGCAATCCGACAGTAGAAAAAAAAGGTTTAGGGGTGCGGTGCAAAGGGCGCATCAACGCGTCTCACATATCAAAATGTTTGAATATGGATGAATTTATGTAGTAAGCAAATTTTTCTAACTACTTACAATACAATCAAATTTTTTTTTACTGAATACTAGACTATTATTTCCTTGCTTAAGCGATCATATGTAACCTATATAGTCATGTGTTAAAAGGAAGTTCATTAATAAATTAGGACCTTATATATTGGGTGAATAGACCCAAGGCCAAAATGGATGGTATGTGGAGAAGTAATGTTACAGTGGAGATGACGAAACGAGAGAGCGAAGTGCAAAAGTCTTACATGCTCGAATCCACTTTAGGTTAGGGTAGGAAGAAGAAGACCCAAGTTCCAGCAATGGGTTAATAGTTAAGCGGAATATGTGAAAGTATATTTTTGTATAGCCATTAAAGAAGAGTTATAGCGTTTAGTGGGTCACGGACATAATTTTGATCATCGGATGTCGAAATAGTCCGTTTGATCTACATAGATTACTCAAACTGTCCGCTCAATGACTACATTCATAAATTACTTAACAGGTAATTACTCAAATTATACATATAAAACATGCCGCTAAAAAGTTTAAAATTCGTGTATTAATTAGTAAATTTTCTGAAGGAAACAAGAGATTCAGTCAGTTTTTGAAACGCATTGTAGCTATCTCTATTTTTCTTCTTTTGTTTGACAATGACAGACCATATTATTTAATGTTTGACGACCTCCGTGGCGTAATGTTACCACGTTGGACCGCCGCCACCCAGGAGGTCCCTGGTTCGAATCCCGGTCGAGTCATGATGTAAAACGAACGTTTTCTGATTAACCTGGGTCTTGGATGTTTATCTATATATATTTTTTTAAAATAAAATTTAGTATCATTGAGTAATCCCATAACAGAAGTCTCGAACTTACTTTGGGGCTAGCTCAATCTGTGTGGTTTTAAAGAAAAAAAAGAGTTAATTAACTATAAAAACTGGCTGTTACACACTTAAATTAAAAATTAAATTCTCTTTCGATATGACGTTAAAATTTCACACACTCTCTTTTGGAAGAGGTATGATGGTCAATATTACATTAGTCATTAGAAGATTGAATTGGATAGTTGATGCAAGGGCACTGAACCAACTTATTATTTCAAATACCAACGATATTCACGGGCCTAGTTAGATGGCCTACTGCAATTCCACTAACATTGGACAAGCTTGGTGTATTTTCATCTCCAAACCTCTCCTTCACAGTCATGAATTTAAGAAACTTAGGGAAGGGGGGTCCATGTTTTTGTAACACACTAGAGTCACCCGCGCAACTTCGTTTGGCTTCCGTGTGAAAATTTCGGAAAATCCTTGTATGTATTTATTACATAATATATTTGGCAGGCCCGGTGGTCACTTTATCCCAAGGGCCGCGGGTTCGAATCCTGCGCAAGGCAAATATTTGTGTGCACGAACATGTCTGTTTGCCTAGGTCTGGTGTTTTCTATGTATAATACTTAAGTATTTATTTACAAAAAAAAAAAGTATATTTAAAGCTTTGCTTAGTTATCGGAACTAGATGGCGTTGTTTGATTTGTCCAAAAATATTTATTTATATAACCTTCCTCTTGAATCACTCTATTGCTGAAACTGCATTGAAATCCGTTGAGCTGTAAGTAGATCTAAACGCACAGACAACGGAAGGAGACTTCATTTTATGTGAAGATTGTCGTCTTTCACGTGTCACCTACGTACACCTACGTGTTACATGAATATTGAAAATTATGTAAAAATAATAATTTATAACTTCTTGTATCACATTGGTTAGAACCTTAATTCAGATCAAAGGGTACTGGCCTATTAAGTCCTCAGATCACGGAAACGATCACACCATGTTATTTATTTAATCATAAAACTGGGAGACCGAGTAAAACCACATAGATGTATAAAATAACATCACTTCTGTTTATTTAGAGGCATCATAACTATAGCGGTAATGCTCGTTTTTATTGTCGATAATTTTGAATTTAATAATGTTTTTATTTTAGATATCCGAGCCAAAAACTAAGTATTTTTAGTGATAATTTGATATACTTGTAATATTTTTGTTGTATCGCCAACGGAGCTGGAGGAATGTTTGATGTAGAAAACATTATGAAACGTTATGGAAGAGGGAACGTAAGATCTTTAGTACTTTTTAATGTAGAGATTCCTCCCGAGTCATTTCTTAATCGTAGTGGCGTTTGTTAAGTTGAAAAAAATACAGGTACTCTTAATAAAACGAGAAAATTAATTTTCAATGCAAAATATTACAATAAGTTGCCTATTACAGTTCATTAAAAAGTTAACTAAAAACTAAACTGTATTAAAAATTAAAAAAAACGCCGCCATAGTGACCCTGTTTTAAAATTTTAATATTAAAAGGCAGTAGAGTGGCAGCGTACTCAAATTGCATGCAACTCACAGCGAAACCACGCGGAACTTTGGCGAATTCGTCATGTACGAGCATAAATGCGTATGCGCATGTAATGTACAGTCAACAAAGGGAAGGGTTGGCTCGGGCCGATGATTAAAGATTTCTTATTGCGTGAAGGGATTTACTAGAAAGTTTGTAATTACGTAGTACAATATAAATACTCAAACGCAATATTTAGAAACCTGTCAATTTATTCCTTTATTGACTGTACTACAAGCACAACCGTACATCCACACCGCAGTTAACTTTTGTGGAGCAACACAATGCAACACGGTAAAATTCTTCAACTTTTGACAGTTTCTTTTTGTTATGAAATGTTTCCCACTAACAATTGGAAACGTGGATCTACAAAAAGTAACACGGTGATGCGAATCATAAACAAGTCATCGCGGATATGTATGCTATCACTTGTTTATGATATTTTGTGATGTTTAACCTCAGTAAAAAACTAAATTTAAGCTCGCACATAAGTGTCAGTTTCCGATATAACACAGCACCTGACAGTTCCCTAACTGCGGTTACAAGCTTCAAACGATACATATAAAAAATGCAGTAAAATTAACTAACTCGTGATTATAAATTAAATGTATATTTATCACTCCACAACAGATAAAATATTAAACATTACTAGCTGATGTCCGAGATTTTTCCCGCGAAATCCCGTTATTCCCGTTCCCGGGCTGATGTCCAGGATAAAAACTATGTATTAATCCAGGTTATAAACTACCAGTGTACCTTTAAAGCAAATCAAGCAATTTTAAGAGAGGTAGGGCACAGCGGATTATCCGCTCAAATCGGAGCAGCCCGTCTGGGGAAGGACCTCCACCTTACAGTAGATCGTAGCCAAATAGCATTGGTCTCGGCCATGTTGTGTTCCTACGGTGAGTAATGTCTCCAGAGCTCCACTTGGGGGGATGGGAGGGTTGGCAACGCGTGAGTGATACACCCGGTATTGCTAGCGTCTATAGGCTGCGGCGGCTTACCAACAGGCCGACCGTATGCTTGTTGTAAGCGTCGAGACATGTAGCAATGCATTGTTCTAACTAAGAAAAAAGGCGAAGCCTTATATTTTCATATTCCCTCAACTCGTAAGCGGCATAGTACGGTCAAGGTACTGTTAACAAGGTCTGGACGACTGACTAATAAGGCCTCCTTGATAGATGTTTGGCAGCTACTGACTGTTTCTGTATGGAGACGACAGGTGGGCAGCGAACTGTCCAATTTTATATATAATTGATCATAATGTTTTGTACATTGAATTAATTATTTTGTGTCATTGAGTAAACACGTGAAGATACAAAGTGTTTTGTTATGGTGCATTCATATTAAGTGCTACAAACTTATCTGTGCGGATGGCGGTGGCGCGAGGATCGAAGCTATTGAAGGTAATTGTCAAGATATTCCAAGGCGTATTCATTAGTTCTAGCTTTGGCCACCGGCACAGATAAGTTTGTGGCACGTAACTTATGAAAGAAATTCAAAATTGAATGGTTTATGTAAGCACTTAGATGTCTTTGTACAATGTTTGATCTTTTTTTATAATTTACCAGTATTTCGGAATGGCCATTGATTTAAAACACTTACAAAACTTAACTGAAGATGCATACGAAATGTTTGTTGTGATATATTACCAGTTTAATTTTATCAAAAAGATTTACGACGAGTGTTTTTTTAAAACTAAATTAAATATAAATATATTCTTCGACGAATATCACACTAAACAACGAAATTTGTACTATGGGTACCTACTAAATTGCTGATAAATATGCATAAATACTTTTTATACATAGAAAACATCCAGACCAAAGCAAAAATACATGTTTATGCACACAAATGTTAGCCTTGCGCAGGATTCGAACCCGCGGCCCTCGAGATAAAGTGACCATTTCTAGCCACTCGACCACCAGGCCTGACAACCTTTTATGATAAAAAAAAAATCTATGTTCAGTCAGTCTTGTCTAGAAGTCAGTGAATTGATCAAAATTATTTTTAAAGCTAATGACACATTATGTTATGGCTGACACTGTCAAACTAGAAAAGTGACGATATATTAATGCCGCTGACTGTACGACGTTAGTCCACGGAAACTTTTGCCCTAGGCGCCGTATGATAAGTTGCTCGCCAATTGACGCGGTAGATATGAATGCCTCATTAAATATAACTCAGAAAACGACGTAAATATTATAAACATTGCCAAATTCGAAGTTACAATCTTAGTGCTTTATATCCGGATATTATTATGAATCATGAATGAATTTATATCTGTGATTATCTAGCAGCTTATCCGAATGATTGATCGCAATCCTGAAGGGGTTTCTTGTAACAAAACAGTTAAAATGATGTAAAAATTTGTAGAAAATGCGGTTACTCGAACGGAGAAGTATCTATTTGCTTCGAATATAGTTGTTTTCAAAATTGTACATATATTATTATATTTACAACTAATGAAACCCGCATAATTTCTTTGCGTGTACAGTATAACCGCGGGAATTTGTTCGGACATGTTGTGTTCCTACGGTGAGTAAGGTCTCCAGTCCAGAGCTCCACTTGGGGGTTTTGAGGATTGGCAACGCGGGAGTGATTGCTCCGGTATTGCAAGCATCTATAGGCTACGGTGATGCTTACCATCAGGCGTATGCTTTTTTGCTAACTTTATGGCATAAAAAAAACACAAGCTGTTAAGCCTAGCCTACTTTGGGACTAGATGGCGCTGTGTGAATTGTGAAAATTCACTTATTTTTATATGTTAAATATTTATATCACATCTTAGTGGAAAATTTACTCCCGTGTAATATTATAAAACACAATTATTCAATGTTACATAAAGTTGTTTGCGATATTTTGTTGGAGTAATTTCGAACTCCGAAAATTTTGCTGGAAAGCCGACGCCTTACTGACAGCGGTAAGATCATTGTGGCGTGCTAAAACGCTTTCATTTTCACACATACAAATAGGGACACGGATTTTTTTGATACTTCTTAGTATCGAGTACTTTTGTTTCGATACCGATACTTTTATACTCGATACTTTATCGATACCAATACTCAATGAGTACTTTTTGGCAAGTATCGTATAGAATAAATCTTTGTTATACTGAAGACAGAAAACAAAGGGTTTGGTTAACCTATCTACGCTACGTACGCTGATGAAAAGGCTGTATGGGCTAGATCTCAATGTCTACAAACGCATACATTTATGACTTGATGTGTGATTTGTCCCTATATATTTATTTATTCATATTTTATGTTACTGGTTGATGTGTCTGGTAATGTGTCTAGTGTGAAAGTGATTCAAAAGGATTGTAGGGAGGTAATCTCTAGACAACTGAACCGATTTTGTGTGCGTCACATGGTATACATGAACCTGACTCTGATACGTGTGCGAAACCGCGGGCAACAGCTAGTAACTCATAAAAAGATAACAGTGGCCTAAAATAAAATCAATTTTTCGTAAGCAAAAGTAAAAAAAATATACTGACAAGAATGTCGATAACATATAAAAAAACATATTTTGTGGCCCATGAGGGGATTGAACCCGCGACCTTCGCGTTATTAGCACGACGCTCTAACCAACTGAGCTAATGGGCCGGTGTTACTATATGCTAAAATTACAAATAACCCAACGATCGGATAACTATAATATATTATTGGATATAGATTATAATAATTCTGATTCATGATAATATAAAATAATCTTAATAGAATATCCATAAGACTGGCGTCGCTGTGTGTCGCACTCTAATATGAACACGCAAGTTAAGCGACGTCGACCCTAGCCAGCGTTTGGATGGGTTTCGTTATCTCGAGCTTCTCCGTGCTTCGGAGGGTACGTTAAGCCGTCGGTCCCGGCTGTTATCGGTAGAAGACAGTCGTTAAGCCAAGTCAGTGGCCTTCGGGCGGCTTGAAAACACCGGCCTCTGCCAATCCGCAGTGGAGCAGCGTGGCAGAGTACGCTCTAATCACCTTCGATTGAAGGGAGACCCGTATCCCAGCAGTGGGATGATTATGGGTTGATATGATGATGATGATGAAAGCGTGAATACTATTATTACATAAATTTTTACATTTAACTGACTGACAGATCAACCCACAGCCTAAACCGCTGATGGTAGAGACCTGGAACCGGAGGGTTCTTTGTATGACGTAGGCATCCCATAAGGGTTTCCTGAAATTCTCACGGGAAATTCTTCGAAAAATTCTCAGAATATCGTGGCCAAATAGCATTGGTCTCGGTCATGTTGTGTGCCTACGGTGAGTAAGGTCTCCAGAGCTCCACTTGTGGGGGCTGGGAGGGTTGGCAACGCGTGAGTGGTACCCCCGGTATTGCAAGCGTCTATGAGCTACGGTGACGGCTTACCATCAGACCAACCGTATACTTGTTTGCCACCTTTGTGGTATAAAAAAAGCGGGATACTCTCAAATGAAGTTGCGCGGGTTTTGTTTTTACTTCAGTTAAAGATCCTTCATTGACTCATTGGTTATCATGGCAGAGAAAAAAGAACAAAGATGGTTATGCTAAGAAGATTAGCATCGTTATAAAACTTTGTAACATATAGTACAATAAAAATACTGTTAATCAATAAAAAATCGAGTCATCATCATCATCTCAGCCACAAGAAGTCCACTGCTGGACATAGGCCCCCCCAAACGCCTCCAATGCGACCTGCTGGCAGCGGCCTGCATCCAGCGGCTTCCTGCGACTTTCCTCAAGTCGTCTAAAAAAATCGAGTATAATAAATATATAGGGAGGGACAATTCATACAGATTGAGCTAGCCCCAAAGTAAGTTCGAAACTTGTGTTATGGGATACTAACTCAACGATATTATATTTTATAACAAATAATATAGATAAACATCCAAGACCCGAGGCCAATCAGAAAAAGTTCGTTTTTCCTGACCCGACCGGAGATTTCGATCTCCGATCGGGTCATCCCGGGTTCGCCCGGGACCTCCTGGGTGGCGGTGTGGCGTGGTAACCATTACGCTACGGAGGTCGTATCTAATTCAATCGTTTTTTAGCAAGATTAATTTATAAGTAAATCCCTTCACGCAATATTTATAAAACTTGGATCATAATGATGGCCTCACCTCATTTATTGGCTGACTTGTAATACTAAAATATAATGTTAGGTGACGAATTTTATTGAGTGGGTAGAGTAAGCCAATCACTATGGACTATCATGTCGTCCAATTCATAGAAAAGTTGAATGCTCTTATATCAGTCAAAATGAATCACTCCTAGCAACAGATTCATTCAACCCCGTACCCCGCTCTCAGTATAACGTCAGCCTTACACATCAAGCATTCAACGGATGTATAATTTTGATGCGACATTCTTGGCTGTGCGTGCGCCACATTTTGACACAGGAGAATGGCTGACACCCAGATATTCTGATCCGCTTAATATATCGGCATTGCACACTAAAAATATATGTATAAACATATAAAAAATGTTATATTTTAACTACGTCAGAGTGATCTTACGTAAATGCACGTGTTACCGCCTGGAGAACTATATTACATTAGTTTGACAGTTAAAATATAATATATTATGATTGCGGCAAGGCTGGCTACCACAATTTTAATAACAACAAGTGCTGATTTCTTTATTTTATATCGTGAAATAGTTTATTTGGAGTACAGGCACTTCTTAGGCAGGCGTTCTCTGAAGTCATATAAACTTTTAAAATAGTATTTGCATGAATTATACAAAGTCATAGTCTAATATATTTTTGTTTAAATAGGCCTATTAAAAGCTCTATCGAATCGTCAATTTTTTTCCTAACATCCGACGGTAGATTTGTACTAAGAACTGGAAAGAGACTTGGCACTCTCTTTTAAAATGGCACTAATAAAAGATAAGCATTTGAAAAAAATATATAAAACTTATTTCCTTTGTAAGTATGGATGTTCGTTACTATTATTTCCTTTTCATTTCGTAAATAAATACTTATTACACATAGAAAACATCCAGACCAAGGCAAACAGACATGTTTATGCACACAAATGTTTGCCTTACGCAGTATTCGAACCCGCGACTCCTGGGATCAAGTGACCATTGCTAGCTACTCGACCACCGGGCCCGTAATGCGTTTTGTTCAGTGAATGAGAAATTCAAACCTTATTTCTTTATCCTTATGTACTCTCCTTATTCCCATCCTTTTAGCAGACAAATACGGAACCATACACTGTGTGTGGCCCAAATTCAGCCAGTCACAAGTGTTTAAGTTTATACTCCGCCACGTTGTTGGAATTGGTTCAGTTATTTTGAATAATTAACCGTTTTCCAGTGATTAGCGCGAGTGCAGTTACAAAGATTGAGGGTTGGCAAGAATATGGGGAAGCGTGTCATCAAATGTAACGTCTACACATAAAAATGTCTCGCGAAGCTGACAGAAGTGAAGTTAGGTTACGTAAGTTAGGCACGGAGATAGATAGATAAATAGAATATGCTTTTTTTATACCACAAAGTTGGCAAACAAGCATACGGCCGAGCCTCATGGTAAGCTTCACCGTAGCCTATACACGCTTGCAACACCGGGGGTATCACACGTTGTCGACCCTGTAAAAATCTTTGGCGGTAATACAGTACACAGTAGGTACTAAACGCAAAACAAAAAAAATATTAGTTTTTTTTTAAATGTGTTTAGAATGTTTCTGCGGTCGGTACCCGTTTTATCTAGCGAATCTGCTCCAATTTCCAGAATTAAAGACGTACCGTAGTGTTAGATGCTTACGCAAAATATTATACGCCTAATGTATTGCTTATACAGGGCGTTCGTTAAAAAAACTTATAAAGTATTTTTTAACCATAAATAAAATGTTGTTTTAAAAATCAATTGTGGGTAAAGATTTAGCGGCCGGTTAAATGGCCGGTGAAACATGAAAAGGTGATCTGCCTCCTACTTGTCTGTACAGTTTAGAAAAAAAAGTGGGTAAGGCATCCTCATCTTTCCATAGTCATACTAATATTATAAATGAGAAAGTGAGTTTGTTTGTTTGTTATCCTTCACGGCTTAACTAATCCGATCATTCTGAAAATTTGTATATTATTATTGTCAGGTGTACAGAGCCCAACATAGGCTACATATATTTTTTCTATTATAGAGGGCGCTGTATCGGTCAACAGATGGCGCCACAAGTCGCGCGATGGGTTTTGTTGTCAAACGAGATAACGTCATAAAATTAACCGCGAGCGAAGCCGCGCGGAACAGCTAGTATAAAATGATGTCGTCTGTCTGTCCCTATAGGTCCTTTAAACTACGTAGGATTTTGATGCGGGTTTTTTTAATAGATAGAGTTATTCAAGAGAAAGGTTTTATGTATAATACAATCCGAAATTCCCACGGGAAAACGGGATACGCCCAAACGAAGTTGCGCGGGCTTCGCTAGTAAAGCAAGAAAGAAAGAAAGAAGATACATTTATTCTGTACAGCACATGAGACACAAGACAACAACAGCATTTTACACATACAAAGAGATAGTACAATAAAAGTATAAATTACCTAAATCTTGTATAACCTGTTTTTCTTAACTTGACCAATGTAGTAAACAATCTTAACGTGTCTTTTTATTCAATTATCCATGTGTAAAATCGATAAATCGCCAGAATAATAAGAGTGTTGTGTTATTTCTATTTCTATTAAATTTTTTTGACAATGTTGCGCAAATTTATTGCGTTATAGCTAGTGAAACGCTAACGGGATACGCTTCACCAGCAACTTAGGTTTTACGTGGGCGAGGTGTCAACCCGCCGCACAACCCCCGAAATGCTGGAGGACCACACCCGTCGTTGGTCAGCGAGTCCATCGGACTTAGCCGGTTAGTGTAGCTAGGCTGTACCACCGACCATTCCCCTATCCGCCACCTTGGGGATTTCTATTAATTTCATTCATTATTTGGATGTGAATGATAATTTTAATTGCCTATTTTCGTTAAAAAGTCGTGCTAAGATTGTTTACATTGGTCAAGTTAAGAAAAACAGGGTTTATGCCTGTAAATAAAATTAAAAAGAACACTTAAAAACTTATTACTGCACTTGAACTTTCCTACACTGCACATTAAAGGTCGACATACACGGACTGCAAGAAGCAGTCAGGATGAACTGCTTCAATCTGTGACTGCATAGTGAACTACAGTTTTCTACATACAATACACACAAACATAACCGCTCGAGCAGTTGCAACTGATTCGGGCGGACGTGCTGCGTGCGGTCAAACGCGAAAAGGTTAACGCGCGTTAAGGTAACGCGATTCGGTGCGGGGCGGAGAGTGGCCATTCTACCTCGGGTTATTACTTATTCTATGATGTCGGCCCTAACTGCACTTCAACTGTCAAGCAAATGAGTTTACAAAATAATAAATCAGCAACATATTTATGACGCAATAACATAAATTCTCACACGACATGACTACCTGTAATTCTTATTGTCATCTTAATGTTATTAATGTTCACACATAATAATTTATATAACGTTATTATTAGCTCGAATAATATAGTGATGTATGTATGTCACATAAATTATTTGATGACTTTGTTTTGAATACAACAAACAAAGACAAGAAGTTTAATATTCATTCGAATATCCTACTAATATTACAAAGGCGAAAATTATGTATGTTTTGACTTCTTCACGCTCAAATAGCTGTGCCAATATTTATGATATTTGTTACGTAGATAGCTGATACCTTGGATTAACACATAGGGTACTTTTTATCCCGAAAAGTACGCGATTCCCGTAGGATTTGATAAAAAGTCTGATATAAGTGGCGCTGGCTGTGTATAAAATTAAACGCGGGTAACACCGCGAGCAGCATCTAGATACTTATAAATGCGAAAATGTGTTTATTTTGTTTGTCCTTCTCTCCCGTCGAAACTAACGAGCGGATTGACATGATTTAATAACTCACGCGTTGCCAACCCTCCCAATTCCAACCCTCCCAAGTGGAGCTCTGGAGATCTTACTCACCGTAGGAACACAACATGGCCGAGACCACTGCTATTTGGCTACGATCTTCTGTAAGGTGGAGGTCCTTCCCTAGACGGGCTGCTCCGATTTGAGCGGATTATCCACTGTGCCCTACATCTCTTTTTGTGTATTAATAAAAAAACTTTAATTAAAAACACCCTGTGCACATAGCAGCTGCGCGTTACACATCCCGATGTTTTCCGCAGCATTATAATTAAATATGCCTATTTTCACAAATGTTGAGAAATCTAGAATATTAGATATACCATACATATATACCTATTATAGTGTTTTGGTTCGATGACCTCATTTTGATTTCGACGGTCCCTGTGTTACAGATAATGGTTGAAATTGTTAAAGAAAAAAATTTTAAGTGAAAAATTGTATTATTTCATGAGGAGATAGGGCGAGAGAAAAATTATAATTGACTCCCCAAGACCACGGCCGAATGCAACTCTGTCGAAACGTCATGTGAAAAAAAAAAAAAAAAAAACTTTGTGCGCGTTCAAGCCCCGTTTTAGTTAATAATAATAATTGACAAGTATAAATATAGCTTACAAAACATAAATAATTAAAGAATATAAAAATGTAAAGAACAAAAAAGTGTTCTGTTTGCCACTCTACGTACATGATGTTCAGTTTAGTGAAAAAGATAAATTAAACCATTTGTTAACACTAAATCACATAACTACAGAATTAAGACGTTAAATTGCAGTAATGATAGTAAACGATTTTAATTTTAATCTTTACTAGCGATACTACATTTACGTGTATCGCTTTGCCGTGGGAATTTTGGAAATTCCTTGTATGTATTATGCACCTTCCTCTTGAATAACTATTTATTGATCAAAACTGCATATAATAAGTATGCGCAACTTCTTATATTACCAAAATAAAGCATGAAAAACAAGTTCCAATAATTAATCTACTAATCATTGAAGTTCACTGGATAACGTATGCCAAGTATGAAACGCAACATACTTAGATTAGAGTTCGTTGTATGAGAAACAAGAAGTTTACCACAGGAACCATGCAAAAAAAACCCCGTCCCATTTTATAATATACAAAAATATTTCTGGACACGCGTTTAACCAGTCAGTTGGGTGTCGCCACATAAATATTGAAGTTTAGTTTGACGTTTTACACAAACACACTTCAAAGAACTGGTAGGTAAGTGTTGAAATGTTTACCGGAACGAATTAATCCTTATAGTTTCTAATAGAGATGGTTTTAAGTCTAATACTAGGTAAATTAAAGAGTGCTAGTTCACTGTGCACTAGCTATGTTCTCTGCATGATCAATCCAGTAAAAAAAATCCACTCATTATCACGTTAAATATTAATAATTCACATTATCCTTCCTATCCTTTCTACTAATATTATAAAGGCGATTGTTTGTGAGGATGGACGAATGAATGTGCTCTTTCACGCAAAAACTGAACGGATTTTAATGAAATTTGGTACACGGTAGACTATAACCTGGAATAACACATAGGGTATTGTTTATCCCGAAATTCCCACGGGAGCGGGAATATTAGGACTGTATATATACACGCAAACGAAGTTGCGCGGGTTTCACTAGTTCAATTATATGAATGAATGAAAGATTTATTCACGGAATATGGTTTTACAGGCTTTTGTTCTTAACATACTCCACCAGATTTGGTATGTATTACATAATAATAAGGTTATAATTGTAATTATTGGAATAAAATTTAAATTGCATAAAAAATTGTAAATGAATTAATTTGATTATCATTGATTAATTAGAATTTATAATTTAGGAAATCATTAATAGTGTAAAAACAATTAGATATTATAAAATATTGTGAATTCTTCTTAAATTGATTAAAAGGCAAACATTTTAGAGAGTCCGGCAGCAGTATAATTAGTTAATTTAAGCCGCAAACGTGAATTTCTTCACTCCCAATGGTTGACTGGTAAAGAATTCAATTAGCATTAAGTCCGCCTATGTATCAGTACTTGTATATTGAGATCAATAAAGTTAATTATATAAAAATACACTTTCAAGCCCTATATAATCAGGCGTGCGCGAAAATAAAAATTCTCATCACTTTACTTGAGGGGAAGGGGAGGAAATAAATTTTTTGGAAGGTGGCCCCCAAAAAAGTTTTTTCAAGTTTTGTTCTATCTATTAATTAGCATAGCATAGCATAGCATAGTGTTATTACTTATTAAGTAGCAATAGTGTAAACATATAATGAATGTCAAGTTTTTTTGCGCCATTACGATAGCGTCCACTTGGGCTCGTGATTACAACTTTAATTTCTGTGTGTTTCAAAAGATTTTTATTATTTATAGTGTAAAGTAAACATTGGTTAAAATGCAATGTAATTGGAATTTATGATGATTAACTATTAAAAGTGCATTATCGTATTGAAATGAAATGAAATCGTTTATTTCAAAAATTAGACCTTCACAGGCACTTTTTCTTGTCATTTACAACTTGTTTAAATAAAGAAAATAAACTACGTTACATACTACCATCATTTCGGACACAAGCAAAATGGCTACCGGTAAAAAGAAATTGCGAAAGAAAACTGGTTATTGACTTCAAAATCCGACTTCACTGTCGAAATTTTGTTATCATCTTTTTTAGGGGCGAGATACAGTCTCTGAGTCAAGACGCCCCTAAAAAAGATGAACTGAACTGAGTCGAGAAAGCATGAACACGCTGCTTCTTTGAATGATATACTAGCATATATATATATTTTTTTTTTTTTTTTTTTTTTTTTTTTTTTTTTTTTTTTTTTTTTTTTTTTTTTTTTTTTTTTTTTTTTTTTTTGACAATTCATACAGATTGAGCTAGCCCCAAAGTAAGTTCGAAACTTGTGTTATGGGATACTAACTCAACGATATTATATTTTATAACAAATACATATATAGATAAACATCCAAGACCCGAGGCCAATCAGAAAAAGTTCGTTTTTCATCATGACCCGACCGGGGATCGAACCCGGGACCTCCTGGGTGGCGGTCTGGCGTGGTAACCATTACGCCACGGAGGTCGTCATATTACATGACGCTGGCTAATTGCAACGAACAAAAAACGCAGAAGCCACAACTTACAGCTTCTCGGAACTAAACCACGAACAGACGGACATGCCAAAAATATAAGGGTTCCATGTTTAGTAAGTTTAATACGTAAAAGATACGTCATCATCATCATTAGCCTGTATCTACCTACTGCTGGATATAGGTCTCTCCAAATGCCTTCCACCAAATGCGATCCTTCGCTTTCCGCATCCATCCACCTCCAGCCGCCTTCTTGAGGTCGTCTGTCCACCTGGAGGGAGGGCGCCCTACACTTCGCTTCCCCATGCCTCCACTCCAAGACTTTCCTCCCCCATCTGCCATCGCTAGCACGGTAGATGTGGTCGGCCCATTGCCACTTCAGCTTGCTGACTTTGAGAGCTATATCGAAGACTTTCGTTCTCCGTCGAATTTCTTCAAAGCGGGGAGGATGCACTGGTTGATGACTTTAGTCTTCAGGCATTGCGGTATTTGCGAGACAAGCCGCTACCCAGCCCAGTCGAAAAGATACGTACTTAGGTAGTAGAGAATTCTCTAAATTCTCCCAAAAACGGAAACAACGGGATTTTAGGAATAATTAAAAAATATATGAATATCTGATATTAAAAAAGAACCATTACTCGGGGATACAGTTTGATAAATGTATCTCATTAAAATAAAAGAAAAAGATTTTTCTCAAAAAAAAAAAATTAAGAGATTAAATTTAACATTCGCAGACCGACCGAACAGACAAATCGCCATGAGTCAGTTTGTAAGTGTGAGAGCGGATACGTAACTCGTAAATCGCATGGAAATCGCCTCGTTTGACGCGAGCCTAATAAATATCAGTAAGATTATTATGATGGCAGTCAGCTGCCAACGGTACTTTTTATATTTTTATAGAAACCCGTGCGTTCGTTTGCGTTTATTCCGCTTTCCCGTGGGAATTTCGCAAAATACTTTCGTATCGGACGCCTACGTCATACAAATAACCCACCCTCCGAGTTTCTTGTCTCTACGATCACCGATTTGAGCTGTGCGTTGATTCTCAGTCAGTCACTAAGTCATTCAGGACAAAATATTTTACAATAGATTAAATATTTTTGAAGAGTAAACTTCTTTAGAGGCGCTTGGCACTTTTTTAGATGGGTAAAAAATGTTATACTCGCGTCAGATCTCATGTCAGATCCGTAGCCTGATCGAAAATGCGTAAGACGGGAGAGGACGTTAATGTTTAAGTTTTCATTTCTGCCGGCACTCCCGGATTGCAACCCGTCCTTTTTATTTTATTTTATAATCAGAATCTGCCAATCTGCATTAAAGCAGCGTGGCAGAGTACGCTCTAACCCTCTTCGATTGAGTGGAGACCCGTATCCCTGCAGTGGGATGATTATGGGTAGATTATGATGATGATACTGACTTCATTTTTGTCTTTATATAATTAAAAGGATTGACTATCACTACCATAATAATTACATGGAGCTTGATGTCGCTGTGTGTTGCACTGTAAAACGAACACGCAAGTTAAGCAACGTCGACATAAACCAGTGTTTGGATGGGCTTCGTAATCTCGAGCTTCTCCATGCTTCGGAGGGCACGTCAAGCCGTCGTCGGTTCCGGCTATCGTCGATGGATAGCAGTCGTGCCTTCAGGTGGCTTGAAAACAATCCGTTCTACCACTCTGCATTGGCGCAGCGTGGCAGAGTACGTTCTAATCCCCTTCGATTGAAGGGAGATCTGTGTCCCTTCAGTGAATTGATTATGGGTTGATATGATGAGTAGCACACTAGGTGTTACCCGCGGCTCCGCCCGCGTGGTCAAGGGAAAATGAAAATATTTTTCCCATGGGAATCTCTTTATCTCGTGGGAAAAAGTAGCCTTATGTCACTCTCCAGATCTTAAATTATCCCCTTTAAAAATTATTAAAAAACAGTGTTTTACTTTTTTTTTCCGTGGGAATGAGATGTTTTTCCGGGATAAAAAGTAGCCTATGTCACTCTCCAGACCTTAAATCATCTCTTAAAAAAATCATGTCGATACTTAGGTTCCTTTCGACGTGAAAGAAGAACAAAAAAATTTATACTTTATTTTTTCCCGTGGGGATAAGATGTTTTTCCGGGATAAAAAGTAGCCTATGTCCAGACCTTAAACTATCCCCAATACATAAATCATATCAATCCGTTCATTACTTTCGACGTGAAGGGAGGACAAACAAACATACAAACACTTTCACATTTATAATATTATAGTATGGATCGTCTTATATCATGTCTTTTGAAATATAATAAAAAGACGTCAAATCAAATATTATCCAAGTCACGATTATGAAAATTAGGATACAGATTCCATAAAATGGTGTTATAAAAACAAAAACACGCCACCTACGCTTCTATTTTCATACATAGCTTTTATCGGCTGTTTTCAAAACATATCGGCTGATTTATTTGTCAGTAATGTGTTGATTTTTGTATATAATGTACCGTTATTGCACATACCAATGCTGTTTCTAGGAACTTTTAGAGTACCTAGTAACCTATAGGCATATACTTCTCAGAATTTCCGAATATAATTATTTGAAATTATGCTATTTGAATTTCTGTCTCAGAAAGAGGATAGATTTGCATTTTTGTTTCTAACGAATAAACACAAAAAGTACTGCCGATTTTAAAAATTCTTCCACCGTTGATAAGTTACAATACTCCCGTGTAACATAGGCTATGTAATATTTTAAAACAAATATCCCCCTTTAGTAAAACCCGTGCCAAGCTGGGACGCGGCGATAGTCTATACTAATATTATAAAGAGAAAAGATTTGATTGTTTGTTTGTTTGAATTGAATAGAGACTCCGAAACTACTGGACTGATTTCAAAAATTCTTTCACTAGTAGAAAGGTAGTTTATCAGGGAGTGACATAGGCTATAGCTTCTCCCGAAATTCAATGTGGTTTCCACGGGAACGGCCCCGCAACTTCACGCGGACGAAATCGCGGGCAAAAAAAGCTAGTGTGCAATAAAATTATTGAGAGTTTTTTCGAAATAGGTCCAGTAGTTTCGGAGCCTTTTTGATTCAAACAAACATCAAATCTTCCCTGTTTATAATATTAGTATAGTTAATAGATTAAATAGCTAGTACATAAAACATCTTTAAAGCAAAAAAAGAATGGAAAAATTCACAAAATAACTAAAAAGAAATCAGTTTTTTTATATAAAATAATACTAGAGGAAGCAATTCATTAAAACTGTCAATGCACGTGTTTTAGAATGCTCAAAGTACTTGAATATATGTTGTAGGCAGTTATAAAAACTCAAAGGAGAATATTATAGACTTCCTGTGCGATGTCTGTGAATATGACATCAACTTGGCAGGAATTAACTTTTTAAATACTGGCAATATCTTTTGTGATTAAACTATTAACATTTTGATAGATTAATAATGGTGTGATCGTGGACAATGAAGTAAGCTTTTAATGAGTTTTAACGTGATTTTTTTACACAACGCCATCTAGTCCCAACCTAAGCCACTAATTTTGTACTATGGGCAGTAGATTGCTCGTAAATATACTTAAACAGACATGTGGGGCAATTCTCGTAACAAGAACCGATTCAAGTTCGATTCAACGACACTCGCTGTCTCACTCATACAAAATAGGAATTGAACGGGACAGCAAGTGTCGTTGAATCGAACTAGAATCGGTTTTTGTTATGTGAATTGCCTTGCGCAGGATTCGAACTTGCGGCCCTTGGGATAATGTGACCATTGCTAGCGACTCGACCACCGGGCCTGTCAAATTTGATTATATGAGGATTGTAATAAATTAATTCTACACAATTCGCACAGCGTCATCTGGTCCCAAAGTAAGCACCTAACCTTCTTGTCTTATGGGAACCAGACAACTGATATATTCTTGTAAATATATATTTAATATACATAAAAAACATTCAAGACTCGAGACAAAAACAACTGTTACACGGAAATCTTTTTCCCGAGCGGGAATCGAACCGGAGCCATTTGGTGCCGGAGGTAGTATCATTACCAACGCACCACAACGTTTTGCATATTAATTAATTAATTAATTATATTAGTCTCAACTGTCCCAGTGGTGGGCAAAAGCCTCCCTCGTCCATGTCTTTCTCATATTCATGGATATGGAGGAGTGGTTAGGACGTGAAAATCCACCATGCTTCTCCAATGTTTGATGGACGAGCAGTAACCATATGGCTTACTGCTAATAGAAAAATGTTCTTCATGAAATGAAATATTTTTATACAGATTAGGTCTAAACTTAGGAATGCTACAAACTAACTCAGAAGTAAGGAATTAACACAATAAACATAAAGTTAATTCATCCAAGAATAAACCTTAATACAGTTAATTTTGATAACATTTTCGCATGCGATCGTCGTTGGTTTAAGTGGATACATAAACCTTTTGTTTTATTATCTGATATTTTTGGGTTAATTCCCGGAGTATGTGGTTTCATAGTGATTTATATTGTTATAACTTACTTTAATATGATGTTTAACTTGCATTTTGAACCGTAAATATTCAGAGTTAACATTGATACTCTGAGTTTAGCCACCATACATTGCAAATGCAGAGAACTGGGGCCCAAGTCTGATAAATACAAATGCATCAATAGAGTGTCGATAGTGTGTCACTTGGATGTTTTAGAAAATTTGGTATTCTCATATTTTGTTTAAGTCCAAGGTCATTTTATTGACACACACAATGCGTTGGTACCACATCTGGTATCACTGATGCTTTTAGGCGGTGGTAACCACTTTCCATATAGTCAAAATAATATAACTAAAACAAACAAAACTTTTGCCAAAATATATGTATATATTAAAAAAAATACACTTTCCATAGGGTGGCTCGCTTGTATTCCTGCGGTACCAATGACATAAAGTTTTTTAGACATATGTACTATTTATTATTTTACACATCTACTTAGGTGTCAAACGATCTTTTTTCTTCCTTCATTTGACAATGACAGCGTTCGAATTAATGTGTTATATATACATATTACTGCGTCTACCTATTACCTATGTTATTCTAACGTTCTAAATATTGAATCAATGAGTTATTATTAAAAAATATAATTAAGTAGGTTGTGAACGTGAATGAAAATTCTGTAATTTACGTCAACACACATTAGGCAGTCGTCGAAAACATTTGGCATATGAGTGACGCGCCAATAATTAATATGTTGGAACTGCTCCTATCAAAATAACAAATTGACGGCTGTTTCCAAGAAATATTTTGTTTAATTTCTTAAATGGTATCTCAATTTTTATGGTTCTGTATTAGTAAGGAGTTTGGACCAATAAGACACGGAGTTAACCCTTTTTTGTTACTAGAAAAATTACACAAAGGTAGTAACAAACTGAGTACAGGTAAGTACTAGATAACTCTTAAATATACATACATAAATGTATTTTTTGAATAAAAACTTTACACTTTATTCTACTTAGAAATAATTTTCTATATTTTAAAAGTACTATTTTGTTCTTAAAACATTCATGTAATGTAATCCATTGCGCACAAAATCTTCGTAAACCTCAATTACCGTTTTAAACTGTAATATTCAATAAATATTATTTTTATGAGTCGTATTATATGAGAATCTAATAATTACAGCACCAATATTTTTGTAATGTTTTGGTTGTAGTGAAAGCTCATTTTCCATATTCGATATTTTAACGTTTAAAATATTAGTACAAGTTTCTTGGTAAGCGATTCAGATTGCACATTGAATTTTTTTACTGGTGAACATAACGTTTGGAGAAAATTTTTACTCAAACTTTTTTATTTTCATTTATAACCCATCATCATATTTGTTATTGCGAAAATATAATGTTTTTGCATATAAATTATAAAAAAATTATGACTTTAGTACATTATTCAAGTCGACCTTACCATACATCAAACCTAAACTACGTTATGTTATAACTATTAAATAAAATATAACAAGTAATAAAAACTTTTAGTTGAATATTTCGAAAAACTGTTGTTGACACCTGCCTATAAAAGTTTCAACGGTTAAAGGTTAAAATAACTGTGTGCAACCGCTGGCTTTTTTAATTTATGGCACATTAAGATGCCAACAATTTTTACGATATATTACGTCAAGACTCAAAATTGGACGTTGAGAATCGCGTGGTAAAAGCAATCGGCTGAAAATTGAAATTGAATTTAGTATATTACAAATACACTGGGCGTCAAAAATAAGTAGTACAGTTTTAAAATTGCAATTACTCTTAAACTATAGAAGTTAGAGTTTTGAAATAAAAGTCATTTTATAGCAAATTTAACAAAGTTTTCTAAAAATAATATTTTATTTGGCATTAGTAAAGTTTTACACTGAAAATTAAGAAAAAACTAAAAAGCTAACCATTTTGAAGTAACTATCAAGAACTTAATTTTTAAGTTTTGGGCCTTGTTCCCACTTTAGTAACTTGTGTTGCCGCCTCGGGCTCTGATGACATCTTCGAGCCGGTTTGGCATGCTGAACACTAAGTTTCGGAGGCGATGTTAGGGAATATTCACCTATTCTTCTATCAGGGCCTGTTTTAGAGCCCTGAGGGTGGCGGGGGGTGGTCTGCGTCTTCTGACTAGCCTCCCAAGCTCATCCCAAGTGTGTTTAATCGGGTTAAGATCTGGGCTTCTTGATGGCCAAGCCATCAAGCTGATGCCAACCTCCTGAATGTACTCTTGTACGAGGTGAGCGGTGTGTGGCCGGGCGTTATCATGCATTAGTATCGCTCCATCACCCATATTTACTAAATATGGCCCTGCATACTCGATAAGGATCTCTAATGCATATCTTTCACCAGTCAGACTGCCATTTTCTGTGACCACTAGCTCTGTGCGACCCTCTGAAGAGATGCCAGGCCATACGTGTACAGAGCCCCCGCCGTATTGAACTCTTTTCAAAATGCAACCTTGAATGTATCGCTCACCAGGTCGTCTGTATACTCTCCGCGTTCCATCGGAAGTGAATAAAGAAAACCAAGACTCATCTGTGAACAAAACTCTTGTCCATTCTTCTTCGTCCCATTGTACGTGTTGACGGGCGTAGCGTAGTCTTGCTACTCGATGCCCTGTCTCAAGTTTGGGGCCATTTGCTGGCCTGTACGACTTTAGGTTGGCTACAGCAAGGTCTTCTCCTCACTGTACTCTCACTAACGTAGTCTCTTCGGGTCTGAAGAAGCTGTTGCTGGACCTTAACTGCATTAAGGTGACGATTTCTTAACACAGTAGAGACAATTAAGCGGTCTCTCCGGTACTAGTGCACCTGGGTCTGCCATTACTTGGTCTCCTTAGATGGTTTCCAGTCTCTTAGTACCTTCGCTTTACTTGCTGGATCGTTCTTAGAGTTACACCCACCGTTCTTGCAGTATGACGCATACTGATGCCTACTTCGAGAAAAGTTATGATTCTTGCACATTCTTCTGATGAAAGAGGCATGATTAGTGACATTTACTCGCTGAAGACACATTTGCTTTTGAATTGCAATTGATTTATCAGAAATAAAGAAAACAATAAAAAACAAAAGTACAAGCCAACAGTTTAAAAAAGAGTGTTTTTGTTTATTAAGGTTTTTTTTCAGTCAATCTTTAAAAAATGATATTATGCATGACGTTTTTATTAAATGAAATGAAATTGTCTTTTAACTTTTTTTTATTTGAAAGGTCTAGCTTCTGTAGTTTAGGAGATATTGCAATTTTAAAACTGTACTACTTACTTTTGACGCCCAGTGTAGTTTTAAAAATAAAAGCCTAATACTTTCTATACGTATGGAAATTTTGATTTAAAAAAGGAAAAGAAACCTTAAAAGATTCCTGACGGTGATGCCTTGATGCGATTGCTTAGGAGAACTACACGACAAACAAAAAATACAATAATTAAATCCAAGTAAACAACCCATAGGAATATTGAAAATAATATAGTAGCAAGATTTACTCGCTATTCACTCACACGCACAATAATATTTTATACAAATATGCATACAATTAAAATGGTTTTACAGACATAATTTCTAATTAGTATAATTAGATTTTGATTGTTGATTATTCATTTTTTCTTTAGTCTATACTAATATTATAAAGAGGAAAGATTTGATTGTTTGTTTTTGAATTGAATAGGCTCCGAAACTACTGGACCGATTTCAAAAATTCTTTTACCAGAAGAAAGCTACATTATCAGGGAGTGACATAGGCTATAGCTTTTCCCGAAATTCAATGTGGTTCCCACTGGAAAGGGTCCGAAACTTCACGCGGACGAAGTCGCGGGCAAAAAAGCTAGTCTATAAAAGATTTTTACAGGGTCGGCAACGCGCGAGTGATACACCCCGTTGTTGCAAGCGTCCATAGGCTACGGTAACTGCTTGTTTACCTTCAGGCGGGCCGTGCTTGTTTGCTACCTTAGTGGTATAAAAAAAATGCATTTTCTTTACATTTATTAAATCTTTTTTGTACTTTAAAGAAATATGTCTAAAAACCAAACTCTCACACACAGAAAGCAAACACAATCAACAAGAAAATGTAAAAAAATTAACACACACATAATTTTAATTCTTAAGTGCAAATAGCTATGGCATTTATGAGTGGTCTATGGAATTCAATTGTTGGCGGTAGTGAAAAGGAAAATTGGAACGAGTTTTCCGCCTTCTACTACGACCATACAAAGAAATACTTCTCAGTTTCCGAGATAGATAAAGAAGAAATACCGATAGTGTTCGGAGAAGCGCATCAGATTAGTTTCAACAAAACTGGATTGGGTTTAAGTTATATACCATTGAATTTCGTGTCTATATTCCACATTGACACAAGGAAAGGTTGGTTGGCTTTGAATATGACGTTTGCTGATAAGTATCAGTTAGTTCTTTAGATAACATTTTGGTTTATAAGATTTTTCATCTCATTATTTGATATGCGGTTAAAAGATTGTTATCATGTGAAAGTGGCTTGGAGATGCTTCTGAGTAAGAAAAAAAATTAAGATATTTGACAAATTGATGTGATTAAAAAGCAAAATGTTATATTTTTCAAGATTTCATATCAAATGATTACGTATGCAATATTCCATTTAGTAATTGTTAATAAGTATTTCAAAAATGCAGAGATGGCTATCATTGGACTAGCAAATATCCAGTTGCCTATATTCATCTTCCCTTTTCTCCTTGTACAGAAAGCTAAAAAAACAAACATTGATATAGTTCTCAAACTGCCAATAGTTCGGTCTTAATTGTACAATTTCTATACATATGACAACCGTTTGCTTGAGTTTCGTAATAAGAGAAACTAGTAAACTTATAACCAAAAAATATAGCATGTTCTCACATCAAAACAAATCTAGGTCACCTAAGTCTTCTGATGTAGGTCAAAAGTTTAAAGAATAACCTATCTCGTTACAGCTGAAGTAAAAATGCCTAGCGGCCACGTAGACCAACCTGTCATTGAAGACAACAGAGATGGCACAGTTAGCATCAAATACGAGCCAAGAGAGGAGGGTATTCACGAATTGTACGTCAAGTACAATGGAGAACATGTTCAAGGTATATTTTCCTTTTATTATCAATACTCCATCTTTTTCTGATTAAATTCTTTGTGAGTTCCTAAACAGCTGTAGTTTCTCCCCCGGTATAAGCTTCATTGCTTACTGTGAAACTGAGGTCGCCGTTGTTTATCTTGGGTCTACAAGAGAAACAACGGTGGTTTTAAATAATACTTACTTAGCCTAAGACCCGTCTCTTTTTTACTTCCTGTTTCCTTCCTTAACCTTCCCTGCCCTTCATTCCTCCATAGGTGGGAAACTCCAGCAAGATTTAAGAAGTCGTTGATGTCCATGGGTAGCAGAATTATGATTGCATGATAAGAGAAAACCATAGAACTTAAGAATTTTGTTAGTTGGAAAGGTATAGCTATAAAAAGTTGGAGTTCGATTGTGGTAAAGAAACTAAAAGAGAAAGATGAGCAGTAACTAAGTATAATGCTATTTATCATAATATTACAGGTTCTCCCTACAAGTTCACAGTGGACTCCATCTCATCTGGCTACGTGACGGCGTATGGCCCTGGCTTGACCAGCGGCGTCAGTGGCGAGCCAAGCCTGTTCACCATCAGCACCAAAGGTGCTGGCGCCGGAGGACTGTCTATGGCTGTTGAAGGTCCCAGCAAAGCTGAGGTATAGTTTTATACTTTAATTTATAAACAGTCGTAAATTATTTTAAAATTCTTCTAAACTTTAATTACGGACATGCTCTACGCTGGTTTTACTTTTAACCATTTCATCATTCATCGTAAGGAACTATTCCTTAGCCATCAGATCGCTGACGGCAGCGGCAGACCGCAGGCTTAACTACTGGTAGAAACTAGTGCTAGTGTATTATATTGGGGTCGTAGGTGCAGACGCCACTGTCATCAACAAGTAAAATAATTTCATAGCGCTACATAGAAGGCAGTAATGTGGCATATGGCTTACCGCCGTCTGCAGTCTTTCGCTGGGTACTGTAAAAAATGTAACTGATCTGATAACTAATAGTCTTTAGGTAGTAGTATTCACTTGTCGAGGAGCAGAGGACGAGCGGAGAACGAACTCGATGGCGTCGCTGTGTGTCGCACTCTAATATGAACATGCAAGTTAAGCGACGTCGACCCTAGTCAGTGTCTGGATGGGTTTCGCTATCTCGAGCTTCTCCGTGCTTCGGAGGGCACGCTAAGCCGTCGGTCCCGGCTGTTGTCGATGGATGACAGTCGTTAAGCCAAGTCAGTGGCCTTAGGGCGGTTTGAAAACACCAGCCTCTGCCAATCCACATTGGAGCAGCGTGGCAGAGTATGCTCTAATCACCTTCGATTGAAGGGAGACCCGTATGTAGCAGCAGTGGGATGATTATGGGTTGATATGATGGTGATGATGATTCACTTGTAAATTATATAAAAAATAATTATCGTTTTAATAGTAGTAATGTCTCTTTTCAGATCACATGCCACGACAACAAGGATGGTACCGTTGCTGTATCATACCTGCCAACAGCTCCTGGAGAATACAAGGTTGCCATTAGGTTTGGAGACAAGCATATCAAGGGTTCGCCTTTCATAGCCAAGGTAGGATATAGAATCTCTTCTTTTCTTGGTGATCTTTGTATTTTTCTTCTCGAACCAGTGGTTACAGTTAAATACTTAATTTCATGCCAGTTTTTTTTAATACTGCCATCTGAACTTGTAGCAAAAAATGACGTGTTGGAAACACGTTACAAGTTCAGATGGTTGTAATAGGCGCAATTAAATAAATAAAACAATTTCGGTTGATGGGTCGATTAATAAATAGACCTTAGCTTTTAGGCAGAGAGGGAGGATTGAGGTGGAAAAAGTCGCCTAGAATCCACTGGGAATCGAGCAGTGGATCCAAGTGGAAGGTAAATAGATAAAATAGGACCTTTGTATTTTAGGTAACCGGTGAGGGCCGCAAGAGGAACCAGATCTCTGTGGGCAGCTGCAGTGAAGTCACTTTGCCTGGCAAGATAAGCGACACGGACATTCGTAGTCTCAACGCTTCCATCCAGGTAATCTATTACAAGATTTTTATTAACTTGTAATTTGTATGTGTCCTTATGCAATGTAAACTGTACATACATTGTAAGGTTTAAATTTGCGCTGTAATAATATTTAGTTTTAGAGTATACCTTGCAGCCTGAATCAAAGTCATTTCTTGAACATCCAATTGAGGAACAGTCTGCAATGAATTCCAATGAATAAGATTTATTTAGTAAGGTTTTTTAATGGTTTATAATGTTGTCAAACTGCATTAGTTTAGGCGTATATTCCGCAGTCTGAAACAAAGTCAGTTCTTGAATATCTGATTAAAGGGTAGCATTGCATCTTCAGTTTTGATGACAACTATGGAATGATTGGGTAATAAAAATAATACACTTACTAAATTGAAATAATTATTAGAGCTGGTGATATTAGAAAATTCTTGATTGGACAAAAATAATATAACTGGATACTTATTATCTAAAAAGATGATGTTTCAAAAGCTTTTCAAAATACTCTGCAATCCAAGTCACCAAGTCACATTAAAATTAATAACAAAATTTACAACATTTTAGTTATTATTCCACAAATTTATATAATGTTTTAGGCTCCATCAGGATTGGAAGAACCTTGCTTCCTCAAACGTCTGCCTTCAGGAAACATCGGCATCAGTTTCACTCCAAGAGAGGCAGGACAGCACATTGTCTCCGTCAAGAAGATGGGTATTCATATCCAAAACTCACCATTCAATATCACTGTCCAGGAACAGGAAGTTGGTGATGCCAAGAAAGTTCAGGTAAGTCAATTCCTTTCACACGTTTCTCTTATAGTGCTACCATACAGGTGTTATATAACATTATTGAGCAAATTGTAACATTAGCTAATATTTTAAAACATTACTTTTGATCTCACACTGAATGAGCGCCTTTAGTTCTTGCGGCTCTGGTATTGCTGATGTTCATAGATGGCGGAAAACGATTTCAAGTTGGCTAGTTTGTTTATCTGCAACATGACGAAAAAAAGTATTATTTATTAAACCCTCATGTTGGTCTGCTGTATAACCGCTGATCCATGACGGTGGCTGCTGCTTAAAGAACTAGGTTAAGATAGTAGTTTTTTTTACTATCAAAAATAAAATGACGAATAGTTATAAGTATTTATTTGTAACCAGCGAAGCGTTAAGTTTTAAGAACTCTAACAAAATATATGTATAAAAATAAATAATGATCAAGAGTCCGTAGTAGGAATTTTCTAAATAAAAAAACCTTTATGTTTCAGGTATCAGGCACAGCCCTCAAGGAGGGCAAAACACACTCCGAGAATACTTTCTCGGTTGACACCAAAAATGCTGGTTATGGTGGTCTCTCGCTATCTATTGAAGGTAAGTTCTTCTAATTATTATCATACTAGCTCTTACCTGCGTGGTCCAGAGGATCTGACAATAATAAACTTTATTTTTTCCCGTGGGAATAAGATGTTTTTCTGGGATAGAAAGTAGCCTATGTGACTTACAAGAGCCGTTTCCCCCAGAAAAAAAACATGGCAACCCGTGTTCGTTACTTTTGACGCGATCTTTCACGTAATTCATATGACAAACACACACTTTCGCATTTATAATATTATGATATAGTATAGATTTGAAATAGCAATGACAAAAAAATCTTAAGGCTCATCAGACGAGCGGCACTTGGTTGACGGACGCTCGTAGAATGACAGATCACGGCAAACCTTCCACGAGTGTCAAAGACTGCAGTTATTTCTGTTATCAACCAAGTGCGGCTCGTCCGAATGTGCATTTAGGCTCAAAAAAAAAATATAGTATGATTTATAACATTCCAATATTAATTACAAACTTTACTCTACAAACTACATCGACGACCTCCGTGGCGTAATGGTTACCACGCCAGACCGCCACCCAGGAGGTCCCGGGTTCGATCCCCGGTCGGGTCATGATGAAAAAAGAACTTTTTCTGATTGGCCTCGGGTCTTGGATGTTTATCTATATATGTATTTGTTATAAAATATAATATCGTTGAGTTAGTATCCCATAACACAAGTTTCGAACTTACTTTGGGGCTAGCTCAATCTGTATGAATTGTCCCTATATTTTTATTTATTTATATTTAAAATACAAATGAACCTAAAACTAACTAAAAACCTTAAAAATATAATAAAATAATTAAAATATATTATTAAAAGGAGTCCCTTTAGGCAAGGTTCCGAAGATACTGGCAGCGTTCCTCCTTTGTGTAGCTAAACTATAAGCTATACTAATTCTTTGTCTGAGGTAGCTGCCAGCTCTTCGGTCTCCTGTGATGTCGACTAACCTTTTTGCTATATATTTCAAATTCTTCACGATCCGTAAATTGTTGAAATTAATTATTATATAGGTCCCAGCAAAGCTGAAATCCAATGCGCTGACAGCAAAGACGGTGTACTTGCCATCAGTTACAAACCCACCGAGCCTGGCTACTACATCGTCAATTTGAAGTTCGCTGACCATCATGTTGAAGGATCACCCTTCACTGTTAAGGTATGTTATCAAAGCTTGCGCCACTGAAAATAGTTCAAGAAACTAGAAGACAGAGGAGAACTGACAGAGTGCTAAAAAAAATAAAGAATATGTAGAGTGTCAAGATTGGTTACGTATTTTTTAAATTTGATCAAATTATACTCAAAATGGGCAGATGATTCGTGGAAGTTTTATTATATTTTATTAAGAAAAACCAATTGCATAATATACACTTTTTTAGGGCTTCTAAGTTACACAAAATGATTTAACTATCAATAAAAAAAAACAAGTATAGACTTGTACATCTAACCTTTTCCATATTTGTATTGACATTAGTATTGACTATATTTGCATTACAGGTTATTGGTGAAGGTAGCAACAGACAGAGAGAGAAGATCCAAAGACAGCGTGACCCAGCACCGTTGACTGAAGTCGGTACCAACTGCAAGCTCACGTTCAAGATGCCAGGTAATTTATATAAATCTAAAAAACTGTAGGTACTTAAATCTGATTTTAAAATCTTCCCCTCTTAAACACATAGTTTAATGCATAGTTATGATCGTGTCAAACCAGATAATAAAATAAATACGTATGTATTATGTAAACTAAGCGGGTTTAAAATTGTCAAAATCAATCTCCCCTCATACAAGTTGTGAAATGACTCACTCATTTAACATATTATGTTAATATAATCTTTATTTCCCAAAAAATACCACAAAACAGATAGATAGGGCATGAGTACCTAATTATATTTTCTTTGTAAATGCATTTTTATAAATCCTGTCACAATTGCCAATTTTGTCAAGGAATCACATCATTCGACCTGGCCGCCACGGTCACCAGTCCTGGAGGAGTGTCTGAAGATGCAGAGATTCAGGAAGTTGAAGATGGACTGTACTCAGTACACTTCGTGCCTAAAGAGCTGGGTGTACACACAGTGTCTGTTAAATATAGGGAAATCCATATTCCTGGTAAGTGTTTATTTTTTAGTATTGTTGTAGTGTTAGTGGTTTAAAAAACGATAATCTAATTATACTATTAAAGACAAAAAATAAGCAGATGTTTCTACGTCTGCTATGTTACCACCATTTTACGGGAGGCAACTAATTATGCTGAATTTAAAATCGCACTGTAAAAGTAGGAATGAACCTAGGACTGTTCCCTGGGGAGCCTGCTAATTTCTGCTTCTTTTTTTATCTCACTAGCATTGATTTTAAAGGTTTCTGATAAAAATGTAACCTATCAGTTACAGGTACTGTCGAAAAAACATACAAAATAAAATATCTGACTGATATCCATTGAATCATTACGTCTATTGCATTAAGTAATTCAGTTTGCGAAAAAAATAAAATTCGTTTATTAATATTTACCAGATTGACTAACAATGTTTTGGGATCTCTTCTGTTAAGTTAAAAAAAAAGTAGTAGAAGATAATAATATTTAATTTTTCGCCCACAGGATCTCCATTCCAGTTCACAGTGGGTCCACTCAAGGATTCTGGTGCTCATTTAGTCAAAGCTGGTGGTACTGGCTTGGAAAGAGGCGAGTCTGGTCGCCTCAATGAATTCAATGTATGGACCAGGGAAGCAGGTGCTGGTCAATTGGCTATCTCTTTGGAAGGACCAAGCAAAGCTGAGATTGACTTTAAGGACAGGAAGGACGGTTCCTGTGACGTCTCCTACAAGGTTGATGAGCCTGGTAAGTGTTTTTTTTTACAATTAGAGAGACTGTTAGCGGTGTGTTGGAGATTTTGGTTGAGGTCTTTTCGACCTTCTATGATCTTTTCGAAATTTATGGAAACGTCAGCGAAAATACGCCGTGAGATCGTCATAGTTTTGTGTTTTTTTTTTGTTTTACAAGAAAACGTTTTAAAATATAAATCTGTATTCGTTTCTATAACATTTAAATCCAAGTGTAAACCAACAAATATGTCAAGTAATTTTAACACACAATTTTTACATCGCTGAAATATCCTTTAGTTTAGGAGCTACACTGTTGCTAACGCAGTCTGCAAGCAAGCAAAGTACGGCAAATACGGAGGCCACTGTTAAATGAAAAACAATTCATAAGCCAGAACCACAGGGGTGCATCCGCAGCACTCTCACTACCGCAGCAACTACATAGTTTCTCATATCTTATTGTATTGTAGGCTTATTGTATTGTAATTCTGGAGTGATCTAAGATGTAAAATAGATGAACCAAAACAAACCCAGGCTCCGGCGTAAAAATTTTGTATTCTAGATTTTAGAGGATATTTATAATTATTATTCTAAAATATCACTATCTCTCTAGCGAGTGGCTAACACTTTTTTTTCTCTTAGAGGTTTCTAGGCGTTCATATTAAAATCTTCGGGTCTACTATGAAGGTGTCCCTCCGAAACAACGTAACACTTAGCCCTGTCAAAAAAGACATTTATAGTTAGAATAAGATTCAAAACGTCAGTCGTCTTTTCGGAATTGCCTTGCATGGTTGGCCCGCTTTTTGTGGGTTTTTCTACTAAGGGAATTGTATCTCCTCCTTTAAATAGTAAAAACATATACTTACACCCACAAAAATGTGTGTTATATTATAAACACTACGAATTACTTCACGCCAAAACTTTTTACAATAGTAATCACCAATTCAAATAAACCCCCACCCCCATAGTGCTGCAGTCACAAAAACTGCATAAACATTTGTATGCACTTCATAAATAAATCGAGTGACTTACCTTATTCGATTGTGGACCACGCCTTACACTGCCCACAACCAATAGCGGCGAGGTGACCGCGAGCGCGGCAAAATTTACTGCGAATCATTTTGACAGTTCCATTTTTTTATTTTTTATTTTTTTAAATGACCATAGAGTCTTTTTTTAAAGTAATGGATGTCGAGTTTTCGGGATGGCCAGTGATTGCCCGATTTACGATATCGTTTTTGTTAATGAAACTCATAATGTTTGGATTTTTGTTGCAATTTTTTCTCCAAGTTATTTTGATTACATTTTATTTAATTGTTGATTGTTTTTATTCTTAATTTATGTTGTCTAAGAAAACGACTACATTGTATCTACTTGTTGTTACATCGGATTATTCATGTTTTGACAAGGAAAATCTGTACCTACTGTCAGTCTGTCAGTTCTCTACAAATACCTAATTAAAATATAATGGATCCACTCAGGTTCTAACTAGAAAATATTATTGTAAGTTGAATAGGTAGGTATCTGAATAGGTCTTTTTTTTTTTTGCAAAATTAATTTTTATCGCATGCCGTCTTGTCTCAGTCCGTCTGTTACGTTACGATACGAACCGTTAAATTGTTTCTTTCTTGTGGTCTGTGTTGTGGAAATATGATTAATATTATAATTTTCCATTTAAACGATTTAAGTAAGTACATTGCAGTTAGTATTGAATAGAATAAAATAACACTTTTTATATGAAAACAATGTGTATAAAAATAATTTTAAATAATAATAATATTATAGAAACGGACTTAGACTTAGTATTTAGATATTATTTTCTATTTGCATGTGATTCTATCGACAAAGTCAAACCAGTTTTTTTTAATCCGAAGTTTAATTAATTTTATACACAATGTTTGCTAATTTCGTGCCTAAAAAAATATCTTACTGACGATGAAAACCCTATAGAATTCTAGATTCTGACTATTTGCCTACGTAATACATTTTATTTATTACTTTTGTATCTATCTTCTATCTATATATTTAAAAGGAGAAGCTGACTGACTGACTGACTGACTGACTATCAACGCAGGGCCTAAAATTATAAGGGTTAGAAACTTGAAATTTTGCACAGGGATTCCTTTTATAACGTACGGGAGCACTAAGAAAGGATTTTTCAAAATTCCCACGGGAAAGCGAGATATACGCAAACGAAGTCGCGCGGGTTTCGCTAGTTCATAATAAAAATTGACAAACGCACAGTGCTGCAAATCCCGAAACAATAATAAATAAAAAAAAACTGTCACTCAAAAATTCGTATTAAAAATTGCAAAGCTTAAGTCATTATTCTGGAATAGCTCAAAAATTTCTAATCACAATACACTTATGAGGTATTCAGAGACAAAAAGGTACCGCTTCTTTGTCGGATGCTGTGTGACTTTTTTGCTATCTAGAATACAATGGACGGAGGGACAAATTCAGTTTAGAGTTGGCATTCCTTCTCTGTGGTGTTTAAGAGTCATTTTAATTGACCGCCCGTTGGAAATAATCGTCTGGAAAAAAAGTCTTAAGACTCAACGGTGGACGACGACGCGCTATGACGGAATGTTTTTGAACGGGTTTCTTGGCCGAAACATTTTTGACTTTCGCCCATTGTGCAGTTTTTCTTTTGTTTTTGTTTAATTTCTGTTTTGTTTGATGTTGATGAAAGGTTTATCGATATTTATGCTTTTATTTCATCACAATGTGGACTCTTATTATTTCTTTGTGGCAATGGCCTTCACGCGAATATATTTCTGCCATTATTGTTTGTGATAGATTATTTTTATGGCAGAGGAGAACAAACGTGTATCTTTTCATAACTAAGTTTGCTTTGAATAATGAAAAATATTGTCTTCAGCTCAGTCGTCTATTAGACTAGGTTTTAAACATTTTATATTATTTAGAGATTTAAAACAGTGGTGTCATATCAAATCTTCTTGTTTCCAAACCAATGTTTTAAACCATTTAGCGCAGGCTTTTTATTGTATTAAATCTTTTTTGTTGTGTAAAGCCGAAATTAGACGGTTCATCACAAGTGATTCATTTTTGCAATGAATGGTGAATTGAATGATGAACAGTAAATTGCGTTGTACACACTCCGATAAACGTCAATTTAGACATTTAATTTTCGTTCTTGCGTCGATGAAGCATCTAAAATGAAAGAAAAAATTTACCGTCTAATTTCAGCTGAAGTATAGAAAATAACGAACCCCATCGAAACGCTGGGTAGGGTCGACGTCGCTTAACTTGCGTGTTCATATTAGAGTGCGTCACACAGCTTCTCCGTGCTTCGGAGGGCACGTTAAGCCGTCGGTCCCGGCTGTTGTCGATGGATGACAGTCGTTAAGCCAAGTCGGTGGCCTTAGGGCGGTTTGAAAACACCGGCCTATGCCAATCCGCATAGGAGCAGCGTGGCAGAGTACGCTCTAATCACCTTCGATTGAAGGGAGACCCGTATCCCAGCAGTGGGATGATTATGGGTTGATATGTGTGTGTGTGTGTATAGAAAATAAAATATCTGTCAATCTACTAGTCATAACAAAATAAGAAGCACAAATTTTAAGTGTCATAAAAAAAGAGAATATTTTTTTGGATCCCTTTGAATCAATTTCACAAGTATTTAAGTATATTTATCAGAAATCTGTTGCTTATTTTGGGACTAGATGGCGTTGTGAGATTCGTCCAAGAATATTTATTTATAGATAAACATCCAAGACCCAGGCCATCGGGACAAGCCCACCACACATTCCCACCACTGTGTCTCCTGTGTAGCCAGGATCAACAACGGCGACCTCAGATAGACAATAAGCAATGAAGCTTATTGACGTCCCGGGGAATAAACTACAGCTGTCTTGGAACTCACAACGAATTTAATCAGAAAGAAGATAGTCGGAGTAGGAAGTATTGAAAGGACTTCCCTCCTTAACAACTACGTGAGAAACAGCAATTTGAAGCAAAAGGCATTATACCCTAGAGAGATGGCAAATCAAGTGAGGCTCGATTGCCGAGCACCACGGTCTATTGTTACATTACTATTGGGACCTAATGCTATGAGCTGTTGTTTACTATTTTGATTCCAATAATATGTATTGCAAAACCTTCTAAATGCCTGATAATTCTCTCTGCTTGCTACGAGATCAGAATAATAAACTACGCCCGAAGTGACATGTAAAGAATTCAACATGATTACGCGTTCGTCATGCCAAAGATCACACTCCCACAGAACGTGATGAGCTGTTTGTTCTACTCTGGTATTTGCGGTAGAACACTCACAGAAAGGAGAAGGTACAACCTTGAAATAAAATAACTTGGCCTTAAAGTTTCCGTGTCCCGTTAAAAATTGAGCTACTTGATGGTCGACCTCTAGCCAGGTTTTCTTTAATCTGTCTCTCACAGAGGGAAAGAACAGATACAGATGACGGCCTTTTACGGAAGTCTCCCACCTTTCCTGCCATTCCGATAGAAGAGTCTGTAATACGTCATCTAACGGATTAAATAGTCTATTTATTTTGTCACGATCACGTGTCTTAAGGAACGCGGGGGTCATTTCTTTTGATCTATAGTACATCGACGCGCGACGCTGTATCTCCAAATCGACGGGTATTACGCCAGCCAGCACAGGGAGTGCCTCCGTGCTGACAGTTCTGTAAGACTTACACAAAAATATCAAGGCAAGACGCTGACTTTGCAATAATTTTCTTCGCGCGGCCCCAATTGTTACACGATCCGCGAAAACCGCTGAACCATATGTTATACAACCCAGGTACGTCGCAGTATAAACCATTTTTAACGTTCTAAAGGTTAAACCCCAGGTTGCCGCAGATACTCGAGTTAAGGCATAAAAATTCTTTTTGGCTTTTTCTCCTACCTGCTTCATATGTTCAATGAAATTAAAGTTTTTGTCTAAAAGTAAACCTAAGTAGCAGACTGAGATTTTATTTGAAACTGAAACTCCATCAAAGCGAAAGCGCGGAGGGACTTTTAAATTTCCACGAAAGACCCAGGCCAATCAGAAAAAGTTAGTTTTCTACATGATTTAAAAAATAAATAAATAGGGACCGGGATTCAAACCCAGGACCTCCTGGGTGGTGGTCCGACGTGGTAATCATTACGCCACGGCGGTCATGAAGGAGTATTGTTAGTATTCCTATATCGCAATAATTTTAGCTAATTCGTCCAAGTAAGGGGCCCGTATCTGTTTCTAATTGTCCATAGTTTCCAACTTAACCAGTGAATGATAACTCCATTATAAATATAACTTATAAGTGAGAATGCAAATAGGGTATTAGCAAATCAAATGTCTTCTCCCTGTAACACAGATATAATACTGCATAGATACCGCAAATTCCTCCTTCGAACTCAAAAATTTCATACTCAACTTTTTTATTCAAATAAATGAAAAGTGACAATTTAAAACAGCTTATGATTAATCCTAATTGTAACTGTATTGAATCAGAATTGTCACTTTTCTATCACCGGTACAGTCAGACGGCAGATAAGTACAGAGAAGAACCAAATACTATAGAAGACTAATACCCACAGCTCTTGACGTTTCTCATACAATGACTTGGCAACCTCCGTTCACCTCATGCCGCTAGGGGCGCTATAACATTTTGCATACAAAACGCACAGTTTATTTATTTATTTATTTATTAGGTTTACCAGCGTTGATTACAATAAAACATGCGAAACATAAAACAGGTATACAAATAAGGTAATTGTATCTAACATTATGGGTAAACACTGCATGCATACAATAACATTAGTGAGCAATAAGCAAAACAATACAAAAAAAAATCTGACAAGAATAAGGTACAGTAAAAATTTTTATATATTTTAACTATTGACGAAGAGTTTCACATAGAATGTGTCTCAATCTTCTAGGTGAGTCTGCATGAATATCCACAATGTCACTATACTCATTGCACAGCTTACTAATTCTTGCAATTGGGGAATTCGAGGCGAAAGCAGTTCTCCGCAGTGGCATGAAGAAAGGGGTGACCATGTTACGGGGGTATCTAACTGGCACACGAAAATTAAATTTTTGCAAAAGTTGGGCGCAATCTATTTTATGTGTAAATAACTTAGAAGCAAAAAGAAGATCTAATAACATTCGACGATCGGCGAGAGACATGATTTTGAAATGTTTTAATTGCTTATCATAGGAATTGAGTTTCTTTCTAGACAAGCCACACGAGTATGTTAGGTGCCAAGTAAATCTTTTTTGAATGCGCTCTAATCGTAAGGAGTGCGTTGCGTAATGCGGTCTCCACACGACCGTACAGTATTCCAAAATGCTTCGTACTAGACTATTGTATAGTATGATTTTGGTTTTACTACTACGCAAACCTTTGATGTTTCTAAGTACGAAACCCAACATTCTAGCAGCGCGTGATGCTATATATTCAAAATGAGGAACAAAAGTTAGTTTGCTGTCAAATAATACTCCCAGGTCTTTTATTTGATCAAGCTTCTCAATATCAGTATCACCAATATGGTAATTGTAAGAGATCAATTTGTCCCTTCTTGTGAAATTTACAAAGAAACATTTTTTAGAATTGAGATCCATACCATTCTGACAACACCACCGAGTGAGACTGTCAAGATCACTTTGGAGTTTAATCGAATCATCAAGAGTTTCAATAATCCTACAGAACTTTAGGTCATCTGCATACATGAAAGCCTGTGAAAATAGCATATAATGTGGTATATCATTAACAAATATGTTAAATAGAATTGGACCTAGATGGGAACCCTGGGGAACCCCGGAAGTGACGTTCGCCAAACCAGACTGGTAGCCATTAATAGCTACAGCAAACTTACGACATTCTAGGTAAGATTTCATCCAATTCAATAAAAGATCTGAAAAGCCGTAAATAGATAATTTTTTTAACAATATATTATGAGGAACTCGGTCAAAGGCCTTAGTAAAGTCTGTGTAAACCACATCTATTTGTTTGCCCATATCGAGAGCTTTATACAATGTCTCTGAAAAATCAACCAAGTTAGTATTTGTGGATTTAGACTTTACAAAACCATGCTGATTAGGACAAAGTAACTGCTTAAGGTGCTGCTGTATGTAGGGGCATAGCAATGATTCCAATATCTTTGCAAAGTGGGACAATATCGAGATGGGTCTATAGTTACTTATCAAGTCTTCTTGACCGGATTTGTAAATAGGGATTACTTTCGCAATTTTCCATTCTCTGGGAAAGACACCTGTATGTAGAGATCGATTGTATATTGTCAAAAGAGGATCCATCAAACTGTCCGCACACTTCACAATAAATATGGGTGGGATGCCATCCGGACCAGGACCCTTACTTACATCAATAGACTGTAATTTACTTAACAGTGCATTACCATCTATATGTGGAGGTGTTAAAATTTGGCTAAACCTATCAATATATGCAGAGTCAATTGAGTTCACACACTCCCTGCCACCCTGACAATCACTACTATTCTCAGTGTATGCAGATGAAAAATATGACAAAAATAGCTGACAAATTTGCTCACCACTTGAACTGCTCACCTCACCATTAGTCATCGAAACAGGATATGATCCAGTGCCTCCGCGTTTATTTTTTATGTAGGTCCAAAAGTGTTTAGGAGCCTGATTCATAACATTCTCCACGTTTCGGATGTACTTATTATAACAATTAATTGCCATAAGTCTGCATCTAGAACTCAACAACTTTACTTCAATTTCATCTCTAGGATTCTTGTATTTTTTGTAGCGACATCGTAGTTTGTGCTTCTCTTTTAAACGTTTTATCAAATTTCGGTCAAACCATGGTGGATAATGTTTTGTATTTGCTTTTTTTCTAGGTACAGACTTATGAATAATATCATTTAATTTATCATAAAATATTCCTAACATATCATCAACACTATCACAAGCTTGAAATAATGTCTCCCAGTTACAATCAAACAATTGTCTGCGTATATCCTCATAATTTGCTTTGTAGAAATTTAGCTTTATGTTTTTATCATTGAATGGGAGTTTAGCACCATCATTAAACGAAATACTTATATCTAAAGGTGGGTGATACCGATCGATCACGCTAAGAGCACAAAGAGATTCACTAACATGGCATGTCGGTAGATTTGATAAAACTAAATCAAGAACTTTATTACACTTATTTACTACGTTGTTGCTTTGATTTAAGCCATTGATTCTCAGAAAATCTATGAAAGACTGAAACTTATTTGAACATATATTGACATTCGTCTGATCATCAAAAAGGCTCCAATCAATACCACCTAAATTAAAATCACCAAAAATGCAGTGATTCGAAGACTGTTCCAGAACCGCGGTACAATTGTCCATGAAGCCTTCCAAAGTTGATGGCAGGACAGGAGGTGGTAAGTATACAGCGCAAATTGCGATTTGCCGTACTGTATAAGATGCAGTTGTATCAACAATAACCCAGAGATCCTCCAGATCCGATTCCCAACTAGCAACACGCCTTGATTTTAATCTCTTATTCACTGCAATCAGGACTCCACCTCCATCTTTTTTATTAGAGTACTTCGAATCGCTGCGATCTTTTCGATAAACAGCATATCTTTCATCAAATAATTCACTACTAAAGATAGACCTATTCAACCATGTCTCAGTAAGAACAACTAAATCATAGTTATTACATAATATTTGTGTATAGAAATCATGAGTTTTTGTTTTTAATCCACGAGAATTTTGATAATAAACTTTTAAGGAATCGAATTTTAAAAATAAAAAAAATACCATATCTTAACACTATTGGAAGAAATATTATGTATCTTAAAAATAATCCTAAGTAAGTCTTGACAGAGTGTCCACATTTTTCACTAGAATGTAATCAGTATCATCATTCCTTCTTACAAAGACTTTTCCATTGCGCACCCAGACAAACTTGTATCCCAGTTCTTTTGCTTTCGCTCTGGCTGCTGCGTGAAGATGTTTGTTGTGTGGTGACAAGTGCTCGGACACATAAACCGGGGCTGAGGTACCAGGAAGACCCAACATGGTGCTGTTCAGTTTGTTGTCTTTATTAGATTTATTGTATTTGGCAACGGATGCCAGGACTTGGTCTCTTAATTTTGGAGTTGCCATTTGTATAATGACTGACCGAGGACGCTTAGAGGCCTTATTTATTTTAGCTACGCGTGTGAAATGCACAATCTCGTGCTCTTTTATTGGACAGCCAACCGCTTTTCCTAGTTCCGTAACTATTTGTAATAAATTTTCATTTTTGTTTTCTGGTAAACATTGTAATTCTATGTTACACTGGCGGCTCAGCTGATCAATTTGATTAATCCGTTGGGTGAGGTCATTGACAGTGCTCTTTAACTCTTCGTTTTCCTTTTTTAATTCTGAAATTTTTAATTTAGAATCATCATTTTCCTTCTTTACATCCTCATATTGGTCGCTCAAGAAATTCATAGATTGTGTTAATTGTGACATTTCCTGCTGTATATTTTTCATTTGCATGTTGAAATTAGAGGTCATACTGTCCTGCATCTTAGAAATCATTTCATCCATTTTTTGCGACATCACCTCAGTCACTATGTCACGAACGTCATCACGAGTAATCTGCACATTCTGGGTTGGGGGGGAATTAAGAGCTGGTCTTTTATTAGTTCTGGATGTAGCGACATTGCGAATTGGGGTACTATCTTTTTTTACACTTTTTGGCGCAGCACATTCAGGGCATTTCCAAGCCGAGCGCAAATTTGAGTCCAATCCATCGTCGAGGGACAGACAAGCAAAATGATATTTTTTTCTGCAGCCGACGCAAAATATATACTTGTCATTGTTATCACCAGCCGGAACACAGCAACCCCAGGTCATCTTGGGCATAATAAATCAGATGTAAATGTTTTTTTATTTTTTTATTTTTTAAATAGTTCGTACAAAATTTTTGCACTTTTATTTTATTAAAAATTTTAGCACTTTTTAAGCATTTCTGGTGTGGCAACACTATAGGATCGTGATGGACCGAGAAATGTTAATAATGGAACGCTGTCTCACTGTCTGACGTTGGTAGCACTGACTATGCAGCTGTCAAAATGTAATTTCGTTGTATTAATTACCAAGAAAATGCACTTTTTCGATATATTTTACACACGATTTATATCACTTCGTACAAAAATTAACTTTGTTTATCCAATTAAACGCAAATTTTATAGTTTTATCGAATATATTCAGAAATAATGAATTTTATATGGAGCACACTTGTTTCTTCACTGACTTTTTTTTTTTTTTTTTTTTTTTTTTTTTTTTTTCAGTTCACCTCATGCCGCTAGGGGCGCTATAACATTTTGCATACAAAAGTTTTGAAATCGTTCACCTCATGCCTCATGCCGTAGGGGCGCTAGTGTCGCGTCTTGCCCGAATTCTTCCGAAGCTGTGGGTATTAGTCTTCTATAGTATTTGGAAGAACTGACAAGAAACTCAGCAGTCGTCCCTTAAAAACAACATTCAAAAGCTTTTTTATTTAACTGTGAAGAGTAGGTACTTTTTGACGTTTAAAATTATAATAAAAAAAAAAACAGGCAGAATTGTAAAATTATTTGAATTTACAAACAAAATTCACAGTTTTTATAGAAAGAAAATATTATATAAGAAAAATTTCACCTTCCCGCCCCAAGGGATTCGAACACTTGAATTTTGAGAGAACGTGGGTTCAAATCACATCAAATATTTCTTTCAAAAATATTTTTTAATTAACAACCTAAAAGTTGAACCTAAACAACTACAAAAACAAACATAAATATAAAAATACACAGTTTTATCATTGCGAAGATCCTTATGATGGAAACATAAAAATTGTAGTCGGAAAAATATCCACCTTTCTCGATTCATGCGGCATCTATACAGATTAATATCCCTACCTTTTCAAATCACAATTACGTGCAGCTGACACCCGACAATTATAAATTGTATTTCATTAAGCATAGATTGCATAATGGCACGTCACCCGCATGTTCCTAGTTTGAGGGATGATGTATCACTTTGTACTTTGACTTTGTGAACGTTTCCTATCTTAAAGAGATACGTTATTGAATGCAATTGTCATATTTTCACTAAATATTATGAAATAATGGTGTTGTTCGTTAGTGCTTTTCAAATATATATTCGAAAATTATCAACTATTTATTTTTATTTATTCTTAATTTGCACGATTGAAAAATACAATTTTCGGCCTTAGACACCTAACACACGAGCAGTATTTTGCATAGTTTGCTGCGTCGACAGCATGCAGTTGAGTGGTCGACAGCAAAATGCTGCTCGTGTGTTTGTTCCCTTAATTCCAAAAGTCATTATTCCATCCGAAAATCAACTATCGGCAATGAAAGAAAATAATTGAAATCACGATTTTATGTTTTTTCGACAAATTCTCATAGTAATCCATAAAGTAATCCAGTTAATTGACGAAAAAAATCTTGCACGCGTTGGCAAACGGGTAGTTTCAAATATCTTTTACTTAAAACCCAGAGATTTTACATTAAAACCTCTGTGACTCAAACAAACGTAGACAAAAATGTTTTAAATTGGAATTTTTGACGTCAGCAGCAAAAAAGGTTGTAATTTTAGTACCTTGTCACTTTAACTTTGTTGACATGTTTACTCACAATGATATAGGTACCTACAAACTGTAACACGACAAGGTACAAAGTGACAATCACGGTTGTTGTGGACGGATGACAGTCAAGCCTTTAGGTGGCTTGAAAACACTAATCTCTGCCAATCCGCATTGTATCAGCGTGGCAGAGTACGCTCTAATAGCCTTCAATTGAAGGGAGACCCGTATCCCTGCAGTGGGATGATTTATGGGTCGATATGATGATATGATTTCCATTTTACTATAGTTTAAAAAGTCAATTTTTACCAGCTGCGAGTTGAAAAAGTTTATAGTTTTTTGTAACTGAAAAAAGCTTTTAATAATATACAGAAGGAAACACGCCGGACATCGAACTTCCACGTAACATGTCAATACCACCACTTTGCATAAGGTCTACGTCATTATTTGAGGACTCCGATGGGTTGGTTGCACAAAGTATAGTTAAGGTGGTACTACTCCAATTGATCAATCGTTAATCGACAATAGAATGGAACAGTCGACGCCGTCGATTTTCAATGATATGGTAACAATTTGACGTCGACCACTCCAAGTTCCTTCCCCAGAATGAATAGTTGTTCGTGCGTTGACAGTTTGTGGTATTACAACACGAATGGTTGCCAGTGGAATTGGAATTCGCACCCATACAGTTACTTAATTTACAGCGAGTTTCTGACATGCATTTTTTAAGTTATATACTTTAAATTGTAGCTAAATAAAATCACACTCCTAAACCACCTGCCAAAGAAAACTGCTCTTCTTCGAATTTTCTATTTATGGCAAATTAATTATCTTAAAAAATCAGGAACGTGCCCTTTTTATTTCTACAAATGGACTAGTATTTGTTAACAAGAACAGTTTATGTCACATTGCCGCTACTTAGAGTATTTAAAAACCATTACCATTTTGACGACCTCCGTGGCGTAATGGTTACCACGCCAGACCGCCACCCAGGAGGCCCCGGGTTCGATCCCCGGTCGGGTCATGATGAAAAACGAACTTTTTCTGATTGGCCTCGGGTCTTGGATGTTTATCTATATATGTATTTGTTATAAAATATAATATCGTTGAGTTAGTATCCCATAACACAAGTTTCGAACTTACTTTGGGGCTAGCTCAATCTGTATGAATTGTCCCTATATATTTATTTATTTATTTATTTATTTACCATGTTTGGCACGTACAACCGTAATCAAATAGCATCTAACGTAAAAGTTAACCAGAGTCAAGAAAAACACACTGTTTAGATTAGATCATAATTTCTGCATTTCGTCCATCGAGTACGTAGCCCTATGGATACATACTCGCTGATATGATCTGTAACCTTTCAATTTATTATTGTTTAACTTAGTTTCACTTAAATTGTGTTTCGTTTGAATTACCGATACACATGTTTTGAGTTGTTGCCTAGCTGTACTAAGTAGTACAGCTAGGCAACAACTCAAAACATGTGTTATAGGCATAGATTTATTATAACTTCTAGTGTAAGAAGATTGGCAATGTAAAAGAGATAGATCATAGCATACGCGTTTGTTAGAGCGAGATAGATAGACCATTTTTCCTATACACGCTATGGGCTTGTATCGCCCTAATGTCAGTCATGTTAAAACAAATCCCACCTAATTTTACAAAATTTATGGTTTTTAAGTGAAGTTTTGGTGTTAATTCGACGTGATTAAATATGGTTACCTGTGCAGTGCCTGGATGTAACTCAAACTAAAAGGAAAATCCACAAAATTATATAATATATCTTGCTTGCACACATGTCATGTACATTCCACGCACACTAGTGTATTTTGTTTTTGGTCTCGCCTCAATCAAACAAAGCCGATCTATAGGTACGCTAGTATATACTAAATCTATGGTGATAGGTGTAAATTGTTAAATTAGCAACAATATGTTTTATCTATCTATAAAAAATAAAAATAAAATGGTGTAAAAACGGATAGTTTAAACGTTAAAGTTACAAATATTGTACAATCGTGGAACCGACCTATAAACTAATTTCGCAAAACAAAGCACAAAGAAATGATCTAAAAACAGTATGGTTTTTTATTCATCACAAAAACATAAGTAAAAACCCCAGTGGGGGATGTAAATAAGACAGTATGGCCACCACGAAGACACTACGTCTTGATGCAAAGACATACATTGAGAGATTTTTTCCATTCAGTCGCGCGACATTACGTTTTCGACAAAACTATCTTTGCATCTGTCCAAAAGATTTTCTTCCTGATGTCGAGGCCAGGTATAATAAACCTTGTAGAGTCAATGGATGAGTTAACCAGGGTAGAGAAATGAGAACAAAGATAACAATATGAATACAATTTAAAAAGTACAATAGGTAAGTACTATTGAGAAAAGAAAAATCGAGTAAATTCTTTCGTGTAATATTTTGAAAATTTGAATCATATTTACGTGCCTGGTCACCTCATTCATTGGTTTACTGTACCTTGTCGAAATATACAAAAATGTTACAAAAAGTAATTTAAGTAAGAAAATAGTCATGATATTATTTTCATGATTTTCTAGATTTATTTGAAATGAATACAAAGTAATCAAAATCTAAAACGCCAAAAAGGTTCAAGATATGTTTCTATCGAGAAAACTGTTAAGTACCTAAAAGTATTCTTAGATATTTAAAGTGTAAATCGCAAAGTCGCACAACTGCACAATGTAAAGTTGCAAATCACCATGGTGGAAAAAATACAAAATGTTCAAAATTTAAATTTTCCCAAGTCGATAAGATATATTGTGGGGTTCGTTAGTCCGTTATTCTCTTTGAGTGACGTCTTGTACTGCCGGCAGTGTTTTTTTTACTTTCCAAAAATTTAAATCACGTTTTTTGGCCACTTTTGTCGGGTTTTTAAACCACTGTGCAAATTTATTAGCGTATTTGTCGGTGTTTGGAACGTTTCGGCATTAGATGTTGACGTTTTCCGGTACATAATTGGTTTGTTTAAATTGTTACTTCTGATTTGCGATTAATAACAATTTAGTTTATAAAAAAATATTTCACTAATAAAAACTCAAATTCGGTGTCAAAACGCTTTTGGCTGTCACTGTCATACTAAACAAGAAAAAAGAGATAGCTAGTGAGACAAAATGTGGAATTAAAATTACTTTATGGTCTGGTATATCCATTATTTCTTTCAGTGATTCTTAATTACGATTTTCTTATTCCCAGGTGAATACCGCATTGGCTTGAAGTTCAACGAGCAGCATATCCCAGACTCACCCTTCAAGGTGTACATTTCACCAGCTGTGGGTGAAGCCTACCTGCTTGAGGTGGCCCAGTTCCCTGATTCGGCCCAGGTGGACAAACCAGCACAGTTCTACATCAGATTCAATGGTGCCAAGGGAGAGTTGGATGCCAGGGTAAGAATATTATTATAAGGATATTTGTTCCAAAAGCTCTCTGAAGTCGGTCCTTCAATTCTGAACATCTTGATCACACGCCTCTGTTGTCATCTTCCCGATGTATTGCCTCCACCAGCTCCTGTCGATAGCCATTATACCGCGTCGTGGAAATTAAACTACTTTTCTCCAATTTTGACGGACAGAAAGACAAAATGGAAATATAAAATGGAAGTTTGCTAGAATTTGGGCCTTTAACCGAATTGGTATATTTAGTCATGCCTATACTTGAGTTAGAACTATGCTCTTTTAAGTTGTATTAACATCGTATACTTTGTGTATGTATGTATGTCCAGTGAACAAACGTGCACTCACAGAAGTAGATCTCAATAGAACTCGCGAGTACCTCCACTTGATTGAGCGAAAAAACTTTCTTTGTAATGACGTCACTATATTTTTTTTTGTTTATTTCGTCTCAAATTAGATTTTAATACAGTCAATTTGTTGCCAAGCCTCTTATTTAATTTTGTAAGAGGCTTGGATACTTCTTATTTGTTGACCGTGTCATAAATTGGCAGTATTTTTTTTTTAAATATTCGGTAATTTTTACATTGTGTAAAATGAAGTCGCTTTTGTCGCTTTAGAAAACTAGTCAAAGGATTTCAATTCAGTTTTCAGCAAAAGAGTAATTCAAGAAGAAGGTTTATTGAGGATTTTCCAAAATTCTCACGTGAATGCGGAATACACGTTAACGAAGTTGCGCGGGTTTCGCTTGTATGCAATATAATATACGATCGCCGCATTCGCTTCTTCTATTAAAATCTATATCCGTACGTGCACCCTAAAAGTTAGAAAAAAATGCAATAAAACCGGCCACGCACGTGACTGTCGTGCAAATAAATCTAATGTAATATTTTATAAGCGGTTAGTGGCATGAATAGCGCGATGTGTTGTAAAAATTAATATGGGGTTGTTTCCAGTTCTTGGGAAATGTTATATTTATGAGAGGGATATAGGGAAAATATTGTTCTTATTGGATGAAAAAGTAGTGATCATTCATGCATTGCGTTCCATTATTATGAATGCAAAAATCTATTTTGCTTGCTTGGTACCTTTCACGTTATCCTCATCTTACATATTATAAAAGACCTCCGCGGCGTCTGTCTGTATGTCCGAGATAAACTCAAGAACAACTGAACCGATATTCATGTGGTTTTCACCAATGAATTAATTGGTTCTTAGGTAAGATTTTAGTATATAATTTGTACAGATTATATATAAATTGAATAAAATGTGACGATTTTTTTGATGGTGTCGTTAAAAATTGCTGTTTGGTTGGTTTCATCGAAAACCCTTTGAGATGTATCAAAACAATGTATGAAGGAATTGTTCCTCTTTTATAGATCTCCAAAAAACTCGATCGCATAGTCTGTCTATAAAAGATAGCAGACTATGAGTCATTCTATCTTTAAAAAAAATGTTACGAACAATGCGGCACAAACTTGATATGGTAGGATAACATTGGAAGAAAAACGTTGCATATTAAATATTATTTCCAAAGCTTTTAATAAAACATTACATAACATTGAACACAAAAAATCTGGACCCGTGCCCTCTACGTAGATCATAAATTACAAGGCGGGCAGCCATGTTCACACGATAAATCAAGATGGCCGTTATTGGAAGACGTATTATACTTCGTTCAGATTTCCCTCAATACCCATGGGAATCTATATGATATATTCGTAAAAATCTCTTGGCCCAACAGTCGCGGTATTTCTTGTAGCAAGAGGGAATTATCAGGCATTTAGATAATATAATATTGAGAGCTAAGTGATAGCACAAAATTACAATGATAGATAGATCATTTAATATCTTCAAAATACACAGAAAGTTGACAAAAACAAAATTGTATTACAAAATGTGGTCGCAAGGACCTCAACGGGCAACATTAGATTAGCTATATATTATAATATACTTATATTCAAACCTATATCTTCTAGGTGATCTCCCCGTCCGGCAAGACCGACGATTGCTTCATCCAGAATATCGATGGTGACCAGTATTCCATCAGGTTCATGCCCAGGGAGAATGGTGTCCATAACATCAATGTCAAGTTCAATGGAGTCCATATCCCTGCCTCACCTCTAAGGATTAAGGTATGAATATATTTTTACTTGTTAAACTACATAACTTGTTGTTACTAATAGTGTTGGACAAAAAGTTTTTAGTAATTTCTTAGTCTACTTTATTTTCCCTGTGACCATTTTACTTTTTCTTATGATAGAGGAAGTCAAATAAACCAGGTCACCTATGGTAAGTAATCAACTCTGTCCATGGATATGGATTAAAAGAATTTAGAATGCGTTGCCCACGAAACAGGAAGGAAGGGGAAAGGATGTAGGAAGCAGTATGGGTATTGGGCTCCCGGCTCTCTCACTCGTATGCAAAACAGGGGCATATCAACGCTATTTCACGTAAACATTCTGTAAGAGGGTGGTACTGCGCTGGTCGTGCCAGTTCAGTTACGAGTAGTAATTGGATTCTACCACTCTAAGAACTCTTTGTTTTGTTTTAATGGTACCTTGTAGAACAGCTTCGGGACAAGCCCACCACACATTCCCACCACTATGTCTCCTGTGTAGCCAGGGTCAACAACGGCGATCTCAGATAGACAATAAGCAATGAAGCTTATTGACGTCCCGGTGAAGAAAACTACAGCTGTCTTGGAACTCGCAACGATTTTAATCAGAAAGAAGATAGTCAGAGTAGGAGTATTGAAAGGACTAGAATAGCTTATACATATTATACTATAATATCATTTTAAGAAATAAAACTACACACGACCAGATATAGAATTTTAATACATATTTTTTCGAATATTCATGTAATTTAAAAGGATTTCTGTTATTGTGAAGGTCGGTAAAGATGATGCTGATCCTGCAGCAGTTCACGCGCACGGGCCTGGTATGGGGCAAGTGAAGACTGGTAAGTTATAAAAAGTTAAACATAACAAACATTGCAAAGTAGACAACGTATCTAAGATTCCTCTCATCTCAAATAAAGAATTCTCAAATTGCAGAATATATTTAGATAGATAGATAGATTTATTCATATCTATAAACTTAAGTAAACATAAAGTTGACAGTAACAAAATTGCAATATGAAATTAGTGTCCGCTAGAATGATACGAAGAGGCAGCTCAGTGCATTATTTATTAATGGATAAATATATTTATTACAAGATAATTCAATTTCAAAAAAGCAATATTTTTAGACCAGAAACTCGATTTAGAATGGATTTTTTTGTGTTTAGGTGCAAAGACCGATCTTATTATCGACACATGCAACGCCGGCGCCGGTATCCTCGCCGTCACCATGGACGGACCTAGCAGAGTGGCCATGGACTGTACTGAAGTCGAAGAAGGATACAAGGTAAGTAATATTCATATTGTTAGTCAAGTCAGGTAACGTTAAGAGTGGTCTAACTAGCAGATATTAATTACAAAACCATTAATCTCTAAAACATTTCTCTAATAGGAATTCTGGGAAGGCTAAATTCGGATTTTCGGTACATGACTTACAAAACGGCAAAGTAAAACATTGTCTGGAAATCTAAGAAAAGTCTCGTCTCCACTCTGGGTTGTCTTGTTCTGATGGCACTTGTTTCACTAAATCAGTATTTTCGCCAATTTCCTGAGTAAGCAGACTCCATTAACCTGGATTAGAAAATCGAGATCAAAAAACAGAATATTATTTTAGATAACTTTTTAAATAACTTCATTTTACACTTTTTCACCTGAGGCACAATTTTCAACAAGAGGAAAATTTTTACTGATATTGCTAATATTAATTTTTAAATGCAATTTTTCTCAAGGTCCGCTACACGCCCCTTGCACCTGGTTTCTACTACATGAGCATCAAATACAATGGTGCTCACATCGTTGGGTCACCGTTCAAGATTGAGGCCACTGGTAAGTGAGATTCTAGAAAAAAGAGCTAAATTAAATTTAAACACAAATTTTTCTAGTGTTCTGTTTTTCAAAAATGTATGTATGTATGTCAAATGATTTGGCAAGACCCTACCCTACCCTAGACTGTTCTTGAGTCTGCCGCGAAACGTGATAGTAAATAGAATTTCTTTATTCAGAACTCAACAATTGGAATAAAGAGTTTTACTCCAGAAAAAAAAAACACTCGATAACGTTGTGTGCATACTTGTCTATTGATGATATTGAAATTTTGTCTGATGACGTAGCATTTCATATTTACTAGTTCATCGATCTGATGAAAGTTCTTCAAATGTTGTAGAATTTCATATATTATATCCAAATATCTGTATTTATTTATTATTTATTGCATTGAGAGTACATTTTGCCGGACTTAATGCCTAAAGGCCTTCTCTACCAGTCTATCTTTCTCTACCTACTTTTTTTTTAAAATCCTTAGTATTGGTTACCATTGCGTCTCAGTAGATTTATGTATCTTCCTTAGGTGAAAACCTCGCCGAAATTGGTGCCCAAGAAACGTCATCAGTGACAGTGGAAACAGTCCAGAAGGTGTCGAAGCAGGGTCAGAAACAGGGTCCAACACTACCACACTTCAAATCTGATGCATCCAAGGTCATATCAAAGGGAATGGGACTCAAAAAGGCTTATTTGAACAAACATAATCAATTTACCGTCCACGCAGGCGATGCTGGTAAGTTTGAAAAAAAATTTTCATTGGGTCAGAGACAATCAAATACATTTGACAAGGCTACTTGATTGAAGATTGATCGTTTACCGCGTTGACTTGACGCTACCGTCCAGGGGTCTATGACTTGATCGCACTTGATAGAAATTTTGATTGTTAACAAATCGGTAGGCGACTGTGACGTGCGTACTTGATGGCACCTTCAATGGGCGTCAAGTCTCCCATCAAGTGAAATTGTCAATCACATTACTTGTCAAGCGCACTTGATAATTCAAATAGCAACTCAGCAAATCAAGCTCTCCATTTCATACTGTTTTGACCAAAATATTCTTTTCCAGGAAACAATATCCTCTACGTCGGTATTTACGGACCTAAGGGACCTTGTGACGAGGTCCAACTTAAACATAAGGGTAAAAACAATTATGAATGCTGGTATGTAGTCAGAGATAGGGGAGACTACATTGTCATCGTGAAGTGGGGCGAGGAACACATCCCTGGCTCCCCCTACAAGGTGGAAGTCTAAAAGAAAATGGCGGATGACAGCGTATGTTAGGATCAAAAAGATTTTACAAATCAAAATGTAACTCTGTATAACTACTTAGATAGATATCTTAGAAAATGAATACAGGAGAAGTGATAAGTAAGTTAATTCAACACTTAATTCGGTCATATTTAGAAAAAAAGATTTTTTGAAATATCTAGTTGTGGTGTGGGACAGCATTTTGCAGGCAACTTGGCCAGCTATTCGTAAGAAGAATTTTGATATATCTAAGATTATTGCCGTTAAATAATATAATCACAAAATAGCATCCTAATTCTTCTAAAATTCGAAAGAAAAAAAGTGTCCCACCACAAGACATTTTTCAATTTGACCAGCTATTATAAGACGTTATCGAAGGTGATTAGATCGTTTTCTGCTACGCTGCCCCAATGCGGGTTGGCAGAGGTCTGTTAATTTACGCAGTTTTGTGATTCTCAAATAAGACAACACTTTGTGATTCTCATAAATGTAGGAAGTAGCCATTTTTTTTTAGAAATATTCTATTGTAATAAAATTGTCCATACTGATGTCTATCTAAGTAGTTCGTCTGTGATCTTTCTTTTTTACTTTTTAATTGTGAATAAGTAATAATATCAAAAGATTATTTTATTTTATAACAATTTTATGCTAATTTTATAGAAAAACATTTAAAAAAAGACTAAATATAAAAGAAAACGTTTCATTCATTTAAAGTTTTATTTTACATTTTTATTTAAAAAAATATTATATTTAAAAAAAACATACGCTGTCATTCAAGTCAAATTAGGAATTCGGTGTCTAAGCTAGTCAATTTTTATTTTTAAAAATTCATATTATTTTTTTAGAATCGCGAAAAGATTAAAAAATTAAGATCTCTGAGCAATCAAAATGACATTATTATAATCTTTTCGCCGTTCATTGTGTGTTACGTTTTCTTGTTCCTATAATACGTCTATAGTTTAGTTTATCCATGTCCAATTTTTATTTTCATGCATTTCTCTAACAACCAAAACATAGACCTACCATCGTATGGACATTTTATATGATTCTCGTTTAGTATTTAGGGCGACTAAATGACAATACATATAAAAACTTTAAATATTCCCTATTATTTTTAAGATAAGGTGCAATTTATTTTACACGTCCAAAATTGTTAATCGAATTTTTTTAATTCATTTTTTTTAATTCTTCACATCTTTTTTAAAAAAGTATTGTTAAAAAAGAATTTTTAAATTCGTCTACCATCTTTGGATTAGGAACAAAAGATTTTTTTTTTCAATTTTAATTGCATTATTACGCTATTTAAATAAATGTATTTATCTAACTAACATACTAAAAATCATGTAACTTGTTTTATAAATATTTTTTTTAGATAAAAAAATTTTTGCTCCTTTTTTCTAAAATAATTTGCATCTTTCCATAGTTAAGGGTTATATACTTCGCTTTCTAATTATTATTATGTATGTTTTGTGCTGTATGATGTTTTACCTACGTAGGTAGAATTACCCCGTTTATTGTAAATACCTAATTTAAGTCTTTAATATAATGTATTTTGCGACTGTTAACTAAATAAAAAGGAAAGTTCCGAAAAAATATTCTTTTAGTTTCCCACAGCTACAACACAAAATAATATGAATTCACGAACCATTGGTACGTATGGCGGGCTGAAACGACAACTTCCTAAAACGACATATTTTTTTTTTTTTTTTGGTGTTTCTATGTGATTATTGATTTTGTATACTTTTTAATACTGTACCTATGTATTAATAATATTCATCATAAGTGTCCAACTATTGGCACGTATGGCACGTATGGCTGAGAACGACCACTTCCTAAAACGACATTTTTTTTTTTTTAGTTTCTATGTTAATATTGATTTTGTATTCTTCTGAATACTGTACCTATGTATTGAGTGGTGGGTAGGTACCCGAAATGGTGGTAGTTTATTAATTTTATATTTAATACAAAATGATAATATGTCATACATACATGACGTGTGTAAATGCCCGCAAGGGCCTTAAATATTTTTGACTTTGAAAACTTCCTAAAAGGTCTTTAGTATGGGAAGCCACATGCGTCGATCCCCACTAACTACACTAACCCCGTGCCCCGTCACATCATCCCGGCACGATTAATAGCGCGAGAGCGGCATTTGAAGGCCGCCGAGAAAAACTTCGAAATATCGACAGTGTACCGGCTCGTATGATTTCGTGACTTTTGGTGTAGAAACTTCGTGAAACCACGGGTAACCCAAAGGCTGGCAATTACCTCACTCGTATTTCCATAGCTACCTATTCAGTAAGGCAACACCGCAAGCATTTTGGGTGACACAGGGACCAATTCTGTTAATTTTTTATACAGAATAGTCGTAGTAGCGGGGAGTAGCCCCTAGTTCCCTCTAGTGCAAATGGTCAGTTCAATAGTGAACTAGTGAGACTTTTATCAGTAGTTCAACTTAGTCCTCCCGAAAGTTGAACTGACTTTGTTGACTGAGACAAAAAAGTTATTTGTACTCACCACTTTTTATATCACAAAAGATTGATGATTGAATGATTCAAAGTACAGGATTCAACAGGAGTGTTTTCATAGCAAAATCATTGAGATCTCTTTCCAACGTCGGCTATTACAGTACGTTTAGGATTATTTCGACGATTGAATTGACCAAATTGAACTAGAGAGAACTAGGGAACTTTTAAGAGAGGTAGGGCACAGCGGATAATCCGCTCAAATCGGAGCAGCCCGTCTGGGGAAGGACCTCCACCTTACAGAAGATCGTTGCCAAAGAGCATTGGTCTCGGCTATGTTGTGTTCCTACGGTGAATAAGGTCTCCAGAGCTCCACTTGGGGGGGTTGGGATGGTTGGCAACGCGTGAGTGACACCCCGGTATTGCAAGCGTCTATAGGCTATGGTGACGGCTTACCATCAGGCCGGCCGGCCGTGCTTGTTTGCCACCTTTGTAGTATAAAAAAGGGAAAGTAGCAGGAGATACAGACATTCTAACTTCACTTGGTCAGCTTCGCAATAGTGTAGAGAGGTACGATAAGCAATAAATCGTATTGTGGAAGGTTAAAAAGGATTACCTTTTTCTCACCGTCAATCTGAGGCCGCCGTTGTTGATCCTGGCTGTGGGAGGGCTTGTCCAGATGTTTCAATGCAAAAGGGTGGCATCAATCGAACGAGTAAAACAAAATCTTTTCAAAAGTTTACTTGTAGTCGTAGTATTCTTAGGTATGCTAATAATGAAATCGTTGATTATCGCATGGTTTTTAATCACATCTGAAGAGCGAGACAACTATGCAAGTTTAGTCCATGTAGCTTCTCTGTCTACGCCCTAAATTACTGTATATGGTAGTTTTTTTGTAGTTGTTACGGTTCGACTAATTTTTATTTTGAATTTGCCCCAGGTGGGATTCGAACCCACGTCCTCTCGATATCCGGCCGAGTTGCTCTTTCCAACTGAGCTACCGGGAAGGTTAGTGGTGCAGCAAGTGTTATCACTTCTGTGATAAATCAATGTAAAATAGATGGAATAAAAAACAATGGTTGAATCTTGGCATAATTGTAATTTTAATCGATTTTAAGTAACAAAAAAATGATTTCGTTCATTTCCGCCTAATAAACTTAATCAAGAACGCTAGGATAAAGCGAAAACTATAATGTAAAACGAAATTACTTACAAAAATATGTATTTAATCATAATAAGTTTACACTTAACTAAAAAAATCAAATTACAATATCACATTTCTACTTACAATAGAGAGATATTGGCGGCTCCCCTTAGATCCAATGAAGTTTCAGAAAATTTGGGCAAAAACATTGGCGCATGTCATGTAATTAATAACTATACATTAAAAAGTGCACCGTCTAACGTTATAATAACAATTCGGAAGAATTAAGTATTGCAGTACATTATATTAAAAACAAAGGCGTTTGTACACGAACTTAAGTTTACCATTTGGCTAAATTTGTGAAGGCGCTCACGCCGATCGCTCCCTCGGAGCCACAATTAACCACAACCTAACGAATTTAAATTCTAATAAAAAAAAAGAAATCCTTCCAGAAGAGAGTATGATTCCTCCAAAAATATTTCAATCTTCCCCGTTACGTTTCCTATCACATTTTATTCTTTTAAATACTACACGGATCGTGTATTTCATAAAAAAAAAAATAACAATTTCGTATACCTCAAAATTAGTCTAAAATTAATCGCTGTAACCAAATGAAACATGGACGAACGAACGACCCAATAGGTACATTTTATTGAAAATGAAAATCTATACAAGGCTGAACCCGAGCTACCTCAACTTACTGCTAATATAATTGAGCATAAGCATTTTTAGACTTAAGTAAACAAAAAAAAATCGATAAATTTCAAAGTTTTTCCTTCAAAAAATGTACCGTATTTACAAAATATGTACACAAAGTGCGCCTTTCGTACCCAATGAATGATAATAAGCAATTTGGCCACTCAATAATGTATTTTTACAAATATATAACTTTAAATAATACGCATAGAAAATATGTTCAACTCCTAATAAGTAATATGCGTTAGTAAAACATTTAATAGATGAAGGAGAAACACATTTTCTAGATCTCAAAACAAACCTAATGACCGTAAGATAGGTAAAGGAATAAAGCTAAATAAAATGTATGACCTAAGTAGGAACTGAGTGCAAAGTGATGATCAGAGATCTATGGTCAGTATACGTATATTCTTATAAGATAAAAATGCAACAGAAAAAGTACTCGTGATTCCAAAAATTTTACATCTCGCTGATAAAATAGCAGGAACTTTGGTCTGTATCGTTCTAAAACTTGTTCATAATCACACTGGGTTGTATCAGTCAAATCATGATGTGCACCGTGATTGTTGTTACCAAAAATATATCTAAAAAGTATACAAGATGCGATTGAAATTGTAAACATAAAAATTCACTGGACAATACAAAAAAAGACTTTGTAGAAATTAAAAGGAGTACTTCGAATAGCAATAAGTAACATTAAAAAATAAAATTTAAGATTAGTTTTCGTAAAAGCAGAAAGGTTGTCGTTGGTTTTCACTTTTTCTTTAAACAATGGAATATAATTGCTAAAACTTTCTGCTTTAAAGACAACTAATCTATGTATTAGCATTCTGTTACATTTTGTTCCAAATTTTCGAAATCACTTTGTGTATAACCAGTAGTATTTTTATCTACTCACAAAATTTCAGAGTATTCATATACGATTAAGTCTAAAAACATGAATTCGTTTTACTAACGATAAAATCAATTTCGTATTTCATACATTAATACCACTGTCGTCGAGAGCGAGATTCTAAACATTTTAATAATATTTCGATACTTTATATACTAATAATACCATCGTAAGTACTAAAGTAAGTGTACCTAGGGTTAACGGCAAGGGTTTTACTGCTTGTCTTTGTGAGATAGCGCGTGCGGGAGGATGTGCTCCGCCGGCAGTAATGCTGAAGGTTGATGAGCGTAATTCCTAATCTGATGAAGTGATATCAGCTGGTTGGGGAAAGAATTCGGCTGCTGTTTTCCCTGTTGGAAATGTAGCGGATCGTATAGATACGGTCTCGTCGGCAGCGCACTGTGGTGGGAGAGACCGTTCAGATGCGGCGCCATGGAATTTATTGGCGTGAAGGCGGAATTCGCCGCTGACGACACCGGCGGCTGAATGCGATCGTCTTGGCTTTCGTGTTGAGCAAACAATACTCTCTGTTGCTGCAGCTGCTGTTCGTGATGGTCGTCGCTTTCACGTTGCTGGTGGTAACCGCCGTCGTCTGACATATGAGCCGCTGAATCCGGACTCACTTTCGGCCAGTAGGGATGCTCCGCGAAGGGTGCTGCTGTCGGCGCTGCCGCAGCTAGAGATCTGTTTAAGCCGCTCAACCCTAACGCGGATATCGGGGGTCGTTTGTCCGCCCTTTCCGCATGCTTATTCATATGCTTACTTAGATATGTCTCCTGCGTATAACTCTTGCCGCAATACTGACAAATGTGCGTTTTTAAATGCTTCGATTCTTTGTGTTTAGGGATGTGTTCCAGCAGATCCTTTTCGTGCGTGAAGCATTTATAGCAGGAGTTGCATTTGAATGGTTTGTCCGTTTGGTGGCAGCGGCTGTGACTCTGCAGGTTGGAGAGTTGAGAGAACGCCTTGGTGCATCCGATTTGGGTGCACCTGTAGGGTTTATCACCTGTGTGTGTTCGGATGTGCTGCTGCAGGTGCGACAGTTGTGTAAACTTGCGTTGACAGATCTCGCAGCGGTATGGCTTGATGCCGAGGTGGATGCGCGAGTGCTGCGCCAGGTACGACGAGTTCGCAAAAGCCTTCGGGCACTGGGTGCATCGATACGGCTTCGCTTCCCGGAGGTGGATTTGCGTGTGCAGCTGCAGATCTGCCTTCGACCCGAACACCTGGAATCAAGAGAAATTCTTACGTTAATACCGATAAAATTAGACTATCAAGGCTTTAAAAGCCACAATGTTAAGGTCCTTTGAAACAATTAGATCGAGGAAAAAAACGAACATTGAGGACAAGACTCTTTAATTCACAAAATGGGAATCAATCATGCATAACACCACAAATGACAAACAATTACGACTAACTACAAATTGGCAAAGACACAATTTATAATATAGTTTACAATAATCATCGGAAAGTGAATCTCGCCCTTGAACGACATCCGGCAACCGGAACAAATTACGTTGTGAGCAAAACAAACGTTTTTTATTTATTTGGTCAGGAGGTGAAGATGAAGGTAATGACGGCAGGATGCCAGCGTCACGGCATTTTCACGCGAAGTGATTTGACTTCCTTGAAGATCATCTTGTGTTATTAAGATCTCTGATAGACGATTTTGAGTAAGGTTAAGTTAAACAATGAGTAGATACATTAATGTTACATTAACTTTGAAATTAATAGGAAGTTAAAAAGCGAGATTCATTTGTCAAATATATTTATACAATTTTCCGTTTACAGACAAAATGAATAATATTATAATTTGACTTTAATCAGCCAAATCTTGAAATTAAAATAGCTTTTTAAATGTCATTACTGGAATCTCATTATATCCTAGGCTATATTTGAATAGAGCCTACACGTGCCAACAAAGTGCGTTTATTATAACGTCGGCACTCTTCGCACATTCAAAAGACTGTTTCTAAACACCATTGATACTCATTGTGATATTCCAAATTAGTTTCCACCTAAAACTGACGAGTCATTCAGCCGATAGATTTTATTCACCAACAATGAATAAGCCACGTTCCTCCGGGCACCAAAACTCTAGGTTTAATTTCAACATATTCGATAATAACAATCTATCTGATATTAATCTCAAAGCAAACCAAAATAGAGTTCAAATTACATCATCGGCTATTGACGCAGATGGTCGGTTTCTGGTTGATGAGCACTGATTTTACAGTGTTAGTAATAATGTTTTCGATCAGAATGATTTTGAACTTAAATTGAATGGATATAAAGATTCAATTTTGGGTATCGATAGTGACACAGCAGAGTATGAAGTATAGGATACGGTAGCACGCCGCATGACTTGTAAGAAAATGGGAGACACGAACGAAATTGGTCACAGACTGAACATAATTAAAGTTTGGAGCACTACTTAATGGTGTGAGGTTGGAAATTCGAGGTGGTGGCTGACTTTTAATAGGTCTTCGTGCAGGATCGATTCACCGACGAGGAATCTGTGTTAAATTGAGGTCGGAGTACCTTCCGTTTGGATAATAGAAATAACTTTGCGTACTGATCAGGTTTAAAATAAGTAATGTTGAAACTGTTGAGCATAGAAGGATTTCAAACTCAGATGGAAGATAGACATAAAATGCTTTATTTGCAATACAAAAAAAAAAGAATTAGTACAACAAACATGGCCAACGCATAGACTGCTGACGGTGGAAGACTAGGAAGGCGGTAATTTTTTTTCTCGTCTTGTTTATTACAATCTGTCACCGTGTCGGAACATTGAGTGAGATTTATATATTAAGTTCGAATTCAACGCAAATTTTTAGGGGGAGCCCTTTATAGTACAGTAGTGAACTTCTTGTGGCTAAGATGATGATGATCATTTATCGGTAGAAATAAACTGAAAGTCTCACAGAATCACATAATAATAATGATGTCTTTTTGTGTTTTTTATCGGTTATTTATTTCTTATGAAGCGCGACACTTTAATTTAAATTTTATTGTGTTTGTACTTCAAAAGCTATGTATACAAGGAAAAAGCTTTGCATAGGTATCTAGCAATTGAGCTAGATTTAATTTCTGCAAAATTTGAATCGGTTGAAGAGGAAAATGACCCGAAACAAACATTGCCAGTTAAATAAAAGCTCGTAGCTTCTTGAAAAGATACAGATTTAGATGAATTTAGACGTTATTTAAATAATAAAATTATTAACAAGGAATATCGAAAAGACAGAGTCTGTCCCGAAACAGAAAAGACCGTTTTAATTAGAAATTCAATTCGCAAAGCGTGATGTAGTTTTTGGTATGTTAGGGTAGTGTAAATTTAAATATGCAGTTTCGAAAAACTGTTTTGGTATATTAAGGTAGTGTAAATTTAAATATGCAGTTTCGAAAAACTGTTTTGGTATATTAGGGTAGTGTAAATTTAAATATGCAGTTTCGAAAAACTGTTTTGGTATATTAGGGTAGTGTAAATTCAAATAGGTATGCAATTTCGAAAAACTCATGGAAACTGAGAAAATCGAGATAAACTTCAACCGTTTTACCTTCTTTTCGATTTTTTTTGGAGATTGTGAGTGAACGATTGTCACAGGTTTCGTTTTAGGCTGTAATATAAGTTAAATACTACAAAATAACAATTAAATGTATGACTAGACTATATTGTTTTCCGTACAGACTACACCATGCAGAATTAATGACAATATAAAAACTCGCAAAAAAGATTTTAGCATTAATGATGTAATAATTAATTCGTAAGTAAAATAAGTAAAAAATTAAAACACGATGCAACAACATTGGAAAGACAGTATTATTGTCAATGAGCTTGTCTCTAGTAAAATATCATGTAATTTTAATGGACGCGGATTTAGTAAGTCATACAAAGCAGAACAATCGGATACAAAATTGAAATATAAATAATAGATATATTTGTTTTTTTAAATTTTTTATACCACAAAGTTGGCAAACAAGCATACGGCCCGCCTGATGGTAAGCATCACCGTAGTCTATAGACGCTTGCAATACCGGAGGTATCACTCGGGCGTTGCCAACCTTCCCAACCCCCCCAAGTGGAGCTCTGGAGACCTTACTCACCGTAGGAACAGAACATGGCCGAGACCAATGCTATTTGGCTACGATCTTCTGTAAGGCGGAGGTCCTTCCCCAGACGGGCTGCTCCGATTTGAGCAGATTATCCGCTGTGCCCTACCTCTATTTTGTATCCGATTGTGTCGGATCACGAGCTAGGAGAGTGCGAGTAGTAACAAGGGGAAGCTGATAACTTCGTAATTTTTTAAGATAACGAAATAATTTACTGTTTATTAAATCATAAAAATATAAATTATTGAATATCTAGGAGACGAGCTCATTATTGAAATAAAAATAAACGTTTTTAACTAAAGGGAGAATTCTAAACTTGACAAAAACACTGCCATAACTGAGGCGACACCACGTCGTTATTTTTTTTTTCTAACAATCAATAGCCTAGATTTTTTGTCTCTTTTATAATAAATTATTGGAACGAGAAAACTGGATAGTGTTTGAAGTACAGTTGATTCTAAATATTTATCTATTCAAGTTTAGTATAACACGTTTTTAAAATTATTTAAGAATTTTGGGTGCCTTTTTAATTTTTAATATTAATTTTAGTTTTTATCTAGCTTAATTTATAATCTAAGTTTATTTTTATAATTTTTAATGTTAGTAAAGTTCTCGTTTTTTTAAACTAATCATTGTAATTTTATTAAATAATAAAAAAATATTTAATTTAGAATTGCACAAATTATTATTTTTGAAGTATTGAATTTTTGTCTGACGTTCGTAAACATCGTGGTCTTCTAAACACGTAGATATCTAAGTAAAAAATTATTTTATATTTTATTGTTATTTTTTTTTAAAGATTACGTGACGGTTGCTATGACAATGGTGTAGCCCCAGTGTCCAATGTCATGTTTGCCAAACCTCATGGTCGGAGGTCGCCAGAAGTCCCCACTCGACTTCGTTGGCACTGGCACCTTTCGGGATGCCAATAGGGTCCGATATAGTCTTTTTCCTCCCACGCCTATCTCCACCGGGCATCTGGTTAATTTCGAAAAAAAAAAGCCAATATTCAGTTTTGCAAAAAGGAGAAGTAATGGATTTATTGTCGAGTAAAGAGGTTTCCGTAAACTGTTTGCCATTAGGAGGGTCGCACGCACCCAAAAGGCGATGTGGAGATTTTATTTAAATGTCTTATATGTAGGAAAAAAAAACCACCACACATACCCACCACTGTTGTCTCCTGTATAGCCAGGATCAACAACGGCGAGCTCAGATTGACAATAATCAATGAATATTGCACAGTCAAGAACACGTCAACCTTTACACTTCGGACTTTGTACCATTCTTAAGTTCTATGTCATAAGAGCCAAAATTGTACGGCAAGTGTAAAGATCAACGTGCACTTGACTGTACCTAATGTATTATAGGAAAAAAAAAATGTGATCAATTCCTTTCCAATCCAATGAAATTCTTATGGGAATGTTAATAACGGAATAACAAAAAGTAAGGTTATGCTCTACTGTCACAAATTAAAAACACACTTATATACATTAATTGCCCCTAAAGCATAATTAATTATCATAAAATAACTATAAACATAAAAATTGTTTTTTCAAAATCTTCAATCGAAATGTTTTTGATAAATCGTTACTACAGACAAAATAAATTACTAACTCCGATTTGGGAGCGAATTATAATTTTAAATTTTACACTACCCACACATATAAACAAACACGTATTCGCATATCTGTTAAATGTTATGTAATTTAATAAAAAAAACTGTTAATAACGGTTTATCGGGGCAAGTCCACCACACATTCACACCGTTGTGTCTCCTGTAGACCCAGGATCAACAACGTCGACCTCAGATTGACAAGCAATGCAGCTTATTGTCGTCCCAGGGAGAAACTAACAGCTGTCTTGGAACTCACAACGCAGAAAGTGTTAATAGGTCTCTTAATAACAATTATTGTATCATGATTGATACTTTACATAGGATAGTTTTTATCAGTCCAGTCACAACGGAATTTTGCGGGTAAAACTGAGATCATCGGCTAGTCAATCATAAAACTATTTATTAACTAGCTGTTGCCCACGGTGTTCCCCGCGTTTAATTTTATGCACAGCAGCGCCACCTATATCAGATTTATGACCAAATCCTACGGGAATCGCTTTTCTTATTAATATTTTATTAATACCATTTTAAAAGAGCAAGTGCAAAGTTTCTTGCCAGTTTCTTCTTAGCACAAATCTGCCGTCTGAACTGGTGGTAGGGAAAAATTGTGACGATTCGAAGAGCTTATATTAGGCCTATTTGAATAAAAATATTTTGAATTTGAATTTTGAATTTAAATTTTAATTTCGGAATAAAAAATACCATGTGTGTTAATCCAAGATATCAGCTATCTACATACCAAGTATGTATCATAAAATTGGCCCAGCCATTTAGGCGTGAAGAGGTAACAATCATACACACAAACATTCGCCCTTATAATATTAGTAGGATCAAATAAAGTACGTTTGGTAAAGAAAAAGAGGTTTAACAATGGTCTATTCTGTATTTTTCCTTTTTTTTGTCATTATCTCTGTCTTTTATATCTAATAAAATAAGTAAATTCTGTATTATAAAGTGTGTGTGACTGTCTGTATTATAAAGTAGTAAAGTAATTAAGTACATTACTGAAGTATAAAGTATATTCCATCGATAGAATTCGACAATTTTCTTTTAAAATGTCATAATATGATTAAGTCTTCTTGTCGTTCACAAGTGGTGATTCGGGTCCAAGATTACGCAAGTAATGCAATGGGGTTAGTCTGACAGGATGAGGGTTAAGGATTAAATGCTGGCTAACAGCATCTGTTACAAAATATTTTGAAGTAAACCCGACGATAAATGGAAAAATATTTTTAATTTAAGTCATATTTTGACTAAAAATAGAAATTTTAACTAAAAATATACATTTTACAATTGTATAATAATAAAAGAAACAATCTTGAATAAATAAATAATTTTTCAAAAAAAAAAATTGTTGCGAAAATTTTAAAGTTTCTTTGAAATTTCGTGCGTGAATAAATAAAAGTCAAGTTAATATATCGTGTTTTACATAAATCTTTAACTAAAATAAATTAATATCCTTTTACTTATATTTAATTAAAACTAAACAATTTTAATTAAATCAAAACATTGTTTTTTGGGCGAAAACTAATTTTCTTAAAATGACGCCGTCGGGGTAACTTTCGTAGCAAAAAATGGTTGTCCGCAAAAAGCCAACAGTTTTTTACCCCTCTGAAATTATTAATCGTAGGCATACATTCTACTGTTTATCGAGGATATTAGGGGTTGTCCTGGGGCGGATTTTCTCTAATAAGGCATAGTTTTTGCACCAAGATTAATTTCACGAAAGCCATACCGACAGAATGGACGTTGTTTGTCATATTTAACTTTGTTATATAAAAAATACAATTTATATAACGACTTTGTCTTTCGAGGGTTACGTTTTACTTGACACTTTGTTGTGACTAATTGATCTTGTGTTTTTTTTTGCCTTTTGTACAGTCATACACGAATATTTTAACGTATATCATCTACAGTATAGAAATTATCATCCTACTAATATTATAAATGCGAAAGTTATGTAATAAATAAATAATAAATATATAGGGACAATTCATACAGATTGAGCTAGCCACAAAGTAAGTTCGAAACTTGTGTTATGGGATACTAACTCAACGATATTATATTTTTATAACAAATACATATATAGATAAACATCCAAGACCCGAGGCCAATCAGAAAAAGTTCGTTTTTCATCATGACCCGACCGGGGATCGAACCCGGGACCTCCTGGGTGGCGGTCTGGCGTGGTAACCAACGCCACGGAGGTCGTATGTTTATTACTTCTTCACGCTCAAATGGCTGGGCCGATATTTATGATATTTGGTATGTGGGTAGCTGATACCTTGGATTAACACATAGGGTACTTATTATGCCGAAAAGTACGAGATTCCCGTAGGAATTCAGATATAGATGGCGCTACTGTGCATAAATAAATACACGCAAACGAAGTTGCGCTGGTTTCACTAGTCACTAATATTATAAACGAGAAAGTTTGTATGTATGTACGTTTGTTACTCTTTCACGCAAAAACGGCAGGACAGATTTGCTTGAAATTTGCTACACAAGTAGTTTATGACACGAACACATCGTTTTTATCTCGTATTTCTGGGTAGATATATTTTACATTACTTATCACAAATACTATAGAAATATAATACGCACAGCTCTTGACGTTTCTCATACAATGACTTGGCAACCTCCTGTTCACCTCATGCCGCTAGGGGCGCTAGTGTCGCGTTAACATTTTGCGTACAAAACGCACAAAAGTTTTGAAATCGTTCACCTCATGCCGCCCTATTTCTATAGTAGCGCTAGTGTCGCGCGTCTTGCCCGAATTCTTCCGAAGCTGTGCGTATTAACTCGGTAGAGTTTCTATAGTATTTGCTTATCAGAAATATTTTTGAAGGCATAAGAGGAAATGGAAGTCCATAAAGAGCTTATATGAATGGATCAACTGAAAGAAAAGACGGGAGTCGTCTATCATAGAGAGTTGAAAGGCATAAAACTGAGGAAAATGGAGGCTGTTGCACCGACAGCGCAGCTATTAAGTTTAGAAGATCTGCGAGCTAACAACTGGATTTCGAGGGTAAAGGCGCGACCATCAACTAGTGCAACATATTATCTATACTATACCTACCATAGATTTATTATAACTTACTAGCGTAAGAAGATTGGTAATGCAAAAGAGATAGATCATAGCATACGCGTTTGTTAGAGCGAGATAGATAGACGAGACCATTTTTCCTATACACGCTATGGGCTTGTATTGCCATAACGTCAGTCATGTTAAAATAAATCCCACTTAGTTTTACAAAATTGATGGTTTTTAAGTGTAGTTTTGGTGTTAACTCGACGTGATTAAATATGGTTACCTGTGCAGTGCCTGGATGTAACTCAAACTAAAAGGAAAATCCACAAAATTATATATCTTACTTGCACACATGTACATTCCACACACACTAGTGTACCTACTTTGTTTTTGGTCTCGCCTCAATCAAACAAAGCCGACCTATGAGTACGCTAGTATATGCTAAATCTATGGTACCTACTAATATTATAAAGCTGAAAAGCTTGTTTGTTTGTCTGTTTGAACGCGCTAATCTCAGGAACTACTGGTTCAAATTGAAAATTATTTTTGTGTTGGATAGTCTATTTGTCGAGGAAGCTACACATTACACTGCGACCAATAGGAGCGAAGCATCCGTGAAAAATGTTGCAAAAACGGGGAAAATTATTCATATTCGCGATAGTGTTTTCGAGAACCACCCGAACGAAGTCGCAAAGCACAGAAGGCCCGGCGCCCATTATCGGCATCGGCAAGGAAAAGGATCCTTCGGCATCCTACATGCAAGCGCACACTATCGGCAATTATGCTTTGGCATGCTGCAACGTTCTTAGGGATGACGAGGCGTCCTTAAGGATGCCGCACCGTCGTCGTCCTCGCCCCGCAGGGCACGCTATCCCCCGAGTGTTGCCTCGGCGCCGGCGGCGTACCGAAGGATGCCGAAGGATGCCGAAGCATCCCGAAGCATTCTCAAGGCTGCCGATATAGCAGCCTCAAGCATACCGAAGCGGTATTTTTGTTATTACGACCACATATCACGGAAATTTCTACTTTATTGCCATTATGTTATAGTATATTGCTATTTGCCACCTAAAATCCTCAGTCGTACCGATGCCGATAATGGGCGCCGGGCCTTAGGTTATTATATAGGTACCTTGTGGATATAATATGCAAAGTTATATGTACACGTACGTACCTACAAATTATATTTTCGAATAGGATTGCCAGCTCAAGGAAAACGTCTGTAAAATATCACTAAGTCTCGGACATCTGACAACTAAGCGGGGTCGAAATAAACCTAACATGACGTCCTGTCATTTTAACTTGACGGGATTTACACATGACACATGCACGTCACCTGCTATTGTCTGTGTGTTTGTTGTTTATTATTTTTGTACAAAAATTTAATTATGAAATTACTTAGTTTACAACTTTACTTATTTATTAATCAGTCTGAGATTATATGGTAAAATTTTTAAGTTTTGAAGAGAATATGCATGTAATTCAAATTACGATTTATAAAAAAAATTATTTTCCCATTTTGCGTCTTTTTATTTCGTAAATAAAAAATTAAATGTTTGGTCCAAAAGTTCGGTAGGGCTAACCCATTTCATAAATGTTTTACTATTCCATTCATCATCATCATCAACCATAGGTACTCATCCGTGGGCACCCATCTGGGATGTATGGGCTTTAAGTTTTAGATGACACCCCACAACATTGTCCAACTGCGGATTGACTCCTATCACATGTAAATTAAGCAAAAATATCTTGCTCAATAAGAACCACGTTGAGTCTGATAAGTGCCAAATTAAGTTATCTATCAAATTATTTATTTATTTATTTAACTTTATTGACCACAATACAAAGTAATGATACAATAGGCGGACTTAATCCTAATTGCATTATCTACCAGTCAACCATTGGGAAGTGCGAAAATACACGAAAGCGGCTATGGTTTTTAAAACATGACTACTTATACATACGTAATACGTAAAATTATCTACCTATCAGATAAATAGACAGTTTATGTATATCTGGAACTTATCAGGTACCCATGAATTCATTTAAACTTGTAATTAAACGGTGAAATCGTCATTCAGGAAGACGGCAATAGGAAATGAACAGCAAATAATCTTCCTAATTGATTAGTTTCAAAGTTTAATACAATTTAAAAGCAACGCAATTCGAATTAAACGCATTTGGAATCAATTAATTTATTATTTTAGATGTTAGTTAATTAATAGTTAATTGTTTTTAAGTAGAGAACGGTGAGTTTGATATTCAACAACAAAAATCAATCCATAACAACCTAGGGTTAATGCTTAGTCATGGGATATGCCTAGTATTGGTGGGAACACTTAATATTCTTATGGATTTAGAAAAAAAAAATAGGGACAAATCACATAGATTGAGCTAGCCCCAAAGTAAGTTCGAAACTTGTGTCATGGGATACTAACAAATACATCATAGGATATAGATATAAACGTCCAAAAACCGGAGCCAAACTGAAAAATCATGACCCGACCGGGAATTGAACCCGGGACCTCTTGTTATATTATAAATGTGAATGTGTTTGTTTGTTTGTCCTCCCTTCACGTCGAAAGTAATGAAGGGATTGATATGAATTCTTTATTGGGGATAGTTTAACTTACTTAACTTTTTTCTCCACGGGATAAAGAGATTCCCATGGGAAAAATTATTGACATTTTCCCTTGACCACGCGGGCGGAGCCGCGGGTAATAGGCTAGTCTAATAATAATTACGAAATCGCATCCTAGTTCTTTTATAATTCAAAAGAAAATAAACGAAAAGAAAATTTCATTTGTAATATAATTTAGTTTGTAGTTTAATTTCTAAAGAACTGTGAAATATTTAGTTGTGTAGGTATGATTATTGACTTTAAAAACGAAGATATTTATTACCCGAGATTGTTGACTGGTAGAGAACTGACAATGCCTAGGCATTAAGTACGAAAAATTGTGCTTTTTTTGTGTAATAAAGTTTAAATCTGTACTAATATTATAAAGAGGAAAGATTTCATTGTTTGTTTGTTTGTTTGTATTGAATAGGCTCCGAAACAACTAGATCGATTTCAAAAATTCTTTCACCAGTAGAAAGCTACATTATCAGGGAGTGACATAGGCTATAGCTTTACCCGAAATTCAATGTGTTTCTCACGGCAACGGGTCCGGAACTTCACGCGGACGAAGACGCGAGCAAAAAATGTTTAAATAAATATTATAATGTTGGCACCACATGCCACAAAGATTATTATCAGCTGTATCTAAAGCGTTTTTCTTCGCGACCTCCGCGTTTTGGCGGCAAAAAGTGTTGTCGTGGCCAATGTCACCAGCGGCCATGCGTTAAGTGTTGCCACAGCCGTTGTAAAAAAGCGAATAATCTGGGTAAATAGCGAGAAATCAGCCGGTCAGTTACTAAACACTACGTTTCTGATATTGTAATAATTGTAAGAGTAAAATAACGCCCCGTGCGTCTTGTTGCGCTTACGAAAAACGCTGGGACGTATTTTAAAGCAGCGAAATATTTATAATATAAAATAGATAAAGATCTCGTATAGCGCGGCTTGTGGTGTCATCCGTTGTATTTTCCCATTGGAATGACATACTTTCACGGAATAAAAAAACACCTATGTTGGGCTCTGTACCACTGACAATATGTATACAAATATTCATAATGATCGGCTGCTTAGTCAAGCCGTGAAGGAATAACAAACAAACTCACTTTCTCATATAAAATATTAGTATGGTGATAAAGATTATGTTATTACATATTTTGTTGAGATTGGGACGAACTGGCGAGCGATACTTGCAGGCGTAAAGGGGCTTTTGCCCAGCAGTGGGACATGTTTGACAATTAAAAAAAAAAGGTTTTGGCTTTTGCATTCTTACTCTTTGCAATTTAGACATTTTCAATTAAAAAGCAGATGTTTTTTATGTTATGTATGTTGTAAATATATGAATATATCCCAACGTATTTTATCCCATTAGAAATTATGCTAGTGTTACGTTGTTTTCCTAATACATTTTATTTGTGGTGGTTCTTAAAAATATCATTTAAAAAAAAAGGACGGGTTGCACTCGGGAGTGCCGGTAGAAGTGAAAACTTAAACGGGAATTAATATGGAATCTTACGCTTTTTCGATCAGGCTACGGATCTGACACGAGTTTAACATTTATTACCCATCAAAAACGGTGCCAAGCGCCGCTAAAGAAGTTTTCACTTCAAAAATATTATGAAAAAAAAACTAAAAATAAAAATGTTATTTAACATTTGTACACAAAGTCATGCAAATTTCCTACATTGTATAAAATCAAATTATTAAACAATTATGTTTTTAAATTAATTTATTTTATCTTCATAATCTTTCGGCATGGCTGGTAAAAATTCCGTAATTCCCAAAACTAAAATAGATAACAAGTGTAGGCATAATGTAAATGTCGTACAAACGCGGAAACAGCTCAAATATATTCTTATAATATTCAGAAAATAATTTTAATTTATTCAAACTTTTGTAAACGTGAGTACCTATTATTATTCTACGATTATTGCGATTATTCTTCGTTTCTTAGTTAATACATTCTAAAGAAAAATTATGAAATTTTACTAACGGAGTATTTATTATCCCACTATTATTATAAAGGCGATAAAGCATTCCAAACTCAACCTAAAACCATTCCTAAGTCACCCCAAAACCATTCCTAACTCACCCCAAAACCATTCCTGAGTCACCCCAAAACATGCCTCTTAAACAGTGTTGCACACGAATGTACTTAGTTGTGCCAAAGGGAACTAAAATTTAATGACAAATTATCTGGTTGTGCCATAGTTGTGCCAACAGGAATTTTTTATCCGAATTGGAATACCTTTTAGTTGTGCCAAAATTAGTTGTGCTTATCATTGGTCCAACAGGGAGTTCGGAAAGTTTGTGAGTACCAATGTTTTCTTCATGCTCAAATGGCTGAGCCAATTTTTATGATATTTTGCAGGTAGTATAAGTTCCCTATGTGTTAATCAAAGGTATCAGACCTTTGAATAACACATAGGGAACTTTTTATGACCCGAAAAGCCGCGATTCCCGTAGGATTTGATCAAGTTTGTTCGTCAATTGCCCTTTATAAAGTACCTAGTTAGTAGATGGCGCTGCTGTGCATAAAATTAAACGCGGGAAACACCGCGGGCAGCATTAATAATTAGCTTCCAATACTATCAGTTTTATTAAAAACTTGCAAAATAATTTTACTATATTTCGTAATTACCGCCAAAACAAACAATATTCAAATTTCGACTGCGCAGCGGGCGGCGCGCGCGTGCCGACCAAAAACGTTCCAATCGAGGTATAACCGTTTTTCCTAGCTTCGCGTAAAGAAGTAAGCGACCAAGACCCACTTAATAATATACTATTCACCTCGGAACAACAATAATGACCCCTACACATAGAGAAATAAGAATGAAATTAATCGCAAACTTTTTTAATCTATCCACAATTTTTTTCTTTTTTGTCACCCAACTGGCCAGTGAAAAAGTTCGAAATCGTGTCAGAAAATAATAAAAAAAAAGCATTTAATATTGGCATTGAACGGTTTGACGGAGATTTGGGCGTAAAAATTCGATTTTTGAACGTATAATTTGTAGTGGCGTGTCGACCTAAGATAAATGTCACGTTTCGAGTATTGTGTCTTTAAAAAAAGTATGTTTGAAAGAAGTTTTATTATAAAGATTTTAAAAAGAAATTTATTAATAGTTATTTTCGTGAGCTGTACCGCTGAGATTAACAGAGTTACGCGATTGTCAGATTCTAATTTTGAAGGTAGAATAAAACTGAAATAGAAGGTAGTTTTAAACGTCAAAAAATAGATGAAATTACTTTTTTTAATTTAGGCCATATTAAAAAAGAAAGTAATTTTATTTTTTGGTTATCAATAAAGTGGTAATAACAATATTTTTGTATATAGAATTTTTTTGTTTGTATTTTTTTAATGAAAAAATATGCTTTCGTTCGGATTTTAAATGTTAATAACAATAACATACCCAAAACACAAGTTTTCCTAAAGGAAATTTAAAGAAAAGCTTCGAGCTTAATGGAATCTGAATTGTAACTTTTTAAATTTGTGATTTTTATCTCCACTTATTTTTTTGCTACAAATAAAGACCATAATTATGGTACTAATAATTACTAAAACTTTGAATGTTTGTTTCTTAATTACGCAAAGATTTGGTTGAAATTTTGGCCACAGATTGTTTGCAACCTTTTTAATAATAACAGAATCTATTCTGTGACATAGAATACTATTACCGGAAAGGACAACCCGTGGGATATCACCTAAGTATGGGATTAATGTCACGCGAGCAAAGCTCAGGGCATATTTGGAAATTTGTATATAAAAATAACATGTGATTTTATATTTTTTATTTAAACTCATATTAATTCGAACACCCTGTGCAAATATGGCAATATAATGACATGTAGACTAATGAGAATGTAGAATAGAACTTTCGAAAAATTTAGCATTAAAATAGTAATAATAACACAGTATAATGTAAGATAGATAGATATAAAATATATTTATATTATTTTACTGTGTGAAGTGGATTTTTTTGTAATCATCATCAAATAAACCCATAAATCAATCGAAGGGGATTAGAACGTACTCTGCCACGGTGATACGATGCAGATTGGCGGAGTGTTTTCAAGCTGCCTGAAAACCACCAACTTGGCTTAACGACTGTCAACCATCGACAACAGTCGGGAATGACGGCTTAACGTGCTTTCCAAAGCAGGATTTTTTATATATATTATTTTTTAAGAAAAACAAAATTATTTACGTTTTCAACATAGTGGTACGTAATGACGATTTACTTTATGTTTCAAAAACATTAAGTTTAAAAGCAATTATCATTGACAAAGTCAATAATATGATTAGTCATGCATGACTGTCTGTTAATATGACAGAGTTGGGTAATTTATTATGATTTTTTACAAATTGCAAAGTGTTTAAAAATTAAAAGAAAATTTTGCAAAATCTATACAAAACACGACCATGGTTAGGCCCCAGGTGGTCTAACTGTTATTGAACACAAATCATTGCATTTGGTGACAAAGTGTTGAAATCATTAAAGAAAACAAATACCTATTCAGTCGGTTTCAACAAGGGTAACTTTAAAAGTTAATGACACATTAAAACCGTCAAAAAACGAAGAATTGGCGGATTATTAGATATATAGATTCTCATTTATCGAATTTTTAAGGCTTTACTGTTGTCGATAGATGACAGTTGTTAAGCCAAGTCTAACTGACATCAGCTAACCTGCAGTTTCAAATCGGGGAGTTACACACGTGTGACTGACTATGTCCTAAAAGCTTCCAGATAGCCTATATGTCAGTAAATGGAAAATTTTGTATAAAACTGAATGTTTATTTGACAAATAATAATTTTAAATGTACGATTCGAAAGAAATTGTAATAATTCTGATTAATATGATATGAACTTTTTAAGATACCTATCTCTTAAATTTTATTATTAAATTACTAGCACTATACCTATCTACTTATGTTAGGCCTATTTGAATAAAAATATTTTGAATTTGAATTTGAATTAACCATGAATGAAATGAAATCAGCAAAAAAAGGGAAAATAAAATAAGTACATACTCTTATTCCATTTTCACAACCAAAATCTTGTAACCGTTTATAAAAGAAGATTTTTTTTCGCTGTTTCGTAACTAGTTGTGAAAAAAGAATTATTATTCCACTTTCTTCTACCAAAGTTATATAATTTTTTTTTTACCAGAGGATGGTTTATCAATTCTATAGTGTTCCTAAGTCTATGTAATATTGGATCGATGGATCCCATCGTTAGTTCGGGTTCCAGGATCCATTAAGATTTCCGCCCGCAGTAAGATGCGCGGGAGCATCTAAACTGTCACAATCCAAAAGGTCTTAACTCAAAACTGACGCGCAAATAAATTTCAACTTTATCAACGACATCTTAAAATTTACTTTCAAACAACAAATAAAAAATGGCGATTATCGAAACGATTTTACAGATATCCTCTATTTTAATACACGTAAGGTTGATTTTCCTTTCACAAAATACTCGTTAATGTGTTGGAGAAATTGTTGTGTCGTGTTCACTGGAAAATGGTATTTATTTTCATTGGATTAGAGTTCAATTTGTGTAAAAAAGTCTAAGTTATTTCGCAGAACGCTGATGTTGTTTGGTATGACTTATTTTTATGGTGGTTTTAAGATAATAGTATTGATTTACCTCTATATATGGTAGTCTATAGAAAATATAAATTTCAAGGTAAACATTTCGCAGAAACCATGAAATATTTCTATAATAAGAAAATAATTTATTATTAGTAAAAAAAATATTTTTTATGCCACAAAGTTGGCAAACAAGCATACGGCCCGCCTGATGGTAAGCATCACCGTAGCCTATAGACGTTTGCAATACCGGGGTTTCACTCACGCGTTGCCAACCAAAAGAGCAATAACGTAACTAAAAAAAAAGTGTATTAAGAAATTTATATGCTAAGTGCAAAGAGTGTCATTTTTTAGCTTTTGACCATTTTTTATCCAACTCTCATACCATATCTGTAACTTTCATATCCTTTTATATTTCCAAGAGTTGGTAGTAGTTACCATCAGGCGTACTTGACGGTCTACTTTTTGTCCCCCTTGCGTAAAAAAATACGTCACGTCTTGTTTTCAATTGTTAAAATATTTTATTGGCGTTTAATTACTGTCTATAATTAAATAATTGTTGTATGTAGAGACACATGGCAAGAAACAGTAACTTAACATGTTTTATGTGATGACATAATCCATGTGCCGTGGATTTCTACAATATCTGCATGCAAATAAATTTATAGTTTACTTATACACTTTTTTGAGTTGCTACGTTATTGCTCTTTATAATATGATGTGGAAATGGTTCAAAATATTTTGGACTTGACTTTAATGAGCTGATAACTAACGCCAGTAATAAATAAATATTGCTGGACACAACACTTTCAACAATCATAAGCCGTTTTGTTTACGGCTCAACCAAAAATAACAACCTAAGCAAAACCATAGATTACTAAATGCAAAACATAGAAAATATTTAGGCCAAAACCAAATTATAATGTAAAAATTGTAAAAAAAACTATTGCTCGGTACTTTTATCTTCGATTTCTCATGGCAATGGTAGTATTCGATGTATTCCATGGAAATAGTATTGACAAAAGATCGATGCTATTATAAATTTGAGATACTGTCATTAAATTCATTATGAGTTAGTACTTACCAATAGAATTGCAATAAAGGTAAAACAAAAAATGTTCTACGTGCCCCACACCGCAGGAAGTGTGCATTTCGGGTCTCTTTCACTCTTGAAGACAAATTGTATGTTGTCCCACTCTAGCGTAATACCAGTTTTGGCGTACTAAAGTATTATTATCAGAAACATATAAACGTATGGCTGCATATAGGTTTTGAAAGTTTTCAGAAAAGATATATTTTTTTGAAATAAATGCATATTTATTTATAAATAAATGTCCTGACTGATAAGTAAATTGATTAACAGCCTAATAATTCCACTAAGAATTTATTTGAAATAGATGTATCGACATAAGATAATATTCAAAATTGTTGATAATTTTAATTTTATGGTGACAGAGGGAAATGAGATGGGTAAGTATACTAATGAGAAGCCGAGATCTATTGGTTAGTAAGTACTCAGTAGAAAAAGTTATGTTTTTTTAATAGATTGGGAAAAGACAATGTTTTTATTAAATTATACTCATATTCGATATAAATAACGAGTGACGTTTTATAGTCCATTAAGAGAGTTCTCAATCCAGAAACGTTAAATGCATACTAAAACTGTTGAAAAAGTTTAACTTTATTTAACTATTATACTATTTGGGATTGGTGAAACCGCCCGCCCTTAAGAATTATAAATAAATAAAATTTAATGTTATTTTCTATAAATAAATAAATAATAAATAAATAAATATATAGGGACAATTCATACAGATTGAGCTAGCCCCAAAGTAAGTTCGAAACTTGTGTTATGGGATACTAACTCAACTATATTATATTTTATAACAAATACATATATAGATAAACATCCAAGACCCGAGGCCAATTAGAAAAAGTTCGTTTTTCATCATGACCCGACCGGGGATCGAACCCGGGACCTCCTGGGTGGCGGTCTGGCGTGGTAATCATTACGCCACGGAGGTCGTCACGGAGGTTCTATGATAACAAAAATGATATGAATACAAAAAAGGATAAAAAACGAGTTTCATAATAAGGTAATACATCCTATTACCCACAGTCGGTTAAGCCGTGTCTGTTTTTTTCATAGCACTGTGGTTTCGCATGAATGGCGTGGATATCGGCGATCTCGAGTACAGCAGGTGACCACAATTTCACCATAATACTTGGTTGTGACCTGGACATTGCCTTTCTACGAGGACATGTGCAACTCATTATAATTATTAATAATATATTTTTTATGACAATAACAAGTGAGCTAGTCGCCTGATGGAGACTGCTCATTGCTGAAGAAGCGTTTGCCACCGGCGTAGTATATAAAAACATTCCTTCATACTATGAATATATAAGAAACTCATGGACTTGGCCTTTATTTAGCAGTGGGATAGTTTGTGTAACAAAAAAAAATTACAGGGTCGATGATCGAGTGGTTATTTTATCCCAAGAGCCACTTCGCGGCGCGGGTTCGAATCCAGCTCGAGACAAACATCTTGCTTTCAATTTATAATTAAGTATTTATCTTTTAAAAAGTTATTATAATACATATTTAGATCAGCAATCTAGTACCCATATTACTTTCCTTAGTTAGGCACAGGTGTTGTGTTATTCGTCCAAAAACAATCACATGTTTTTTAAAAATAAAAAAAGAATTGACACACTGGCTACCTCGCATCGCAACAGATAAGTAATAATAAAAAAAATACAAAAATAAAAAGAATTGTCACACTGGCCATACAGATAAAGAATAATAAAAAAAACAAAAAATAGGGCAGTGTTACAATGACCGCCCCATATCGAGTTGACAGAGGGGTCATTGATCGGGGGGTGCAGGGTGCAGCGTACATCTGACCGTTAGGGATGCTGATACACCGGTTTGAATTCGTTTGCTACGAATGTAATTTTGTATGTCTGTTACTTAATCTTTACATACTTAGTACTTATAAAATAAAGTCGCTTAACGCTGTCTGTCCTATGTATGCTTAGATCTGTTTTCAAGTCAAGAGGAAAATTTATGGTGTATAATATATACAAGGATTTTCCTAAATTCCCACGGGAAAGCGGGATACATGCGAACGAAGTTCGCTAGTTACGCATAAATAACGAATTGAAAATTTTCTCTCACTCGTTGCTGCTTCGCGCCTGTATTATATGAGGGGGTGGTATTTCGTGGTCCATTTCATAAATACCTACATCAAAAAATATTCTCACATATGAGAAAACGTTGACTCAAGACAAACACCACACAAATTGTCTAATGGTTGTCCACAAATTGACACATTAAAATAATTATCTGCCAGTTCCTGAAACGCATTTTATTTTTAATCGCGTATTAATTCTCTATTTTAGTTCCCTCCCATAATATCATTATATAACAACAGAATTAGTACCATTGTATTTAATTTTGTACTAATACTGTTATACATATAAACTAGACTAAATTCTGTTGTACATTTAACTACACTTCACAAATTTTGACAGGACTACAAGTGTTGCTATCCTTGTCACTAATTGTAAACCAAGGAAGGACAACAACACCTTTGGTCCTGTCAAAATTAGTTTAGTCTAGTTAAATGTACAACAGAATTAGCACCATTGTGTTATTAACTATGAAAATGCGTTTCAAGGTAAAGAAGAAATTAAAGATAGCTTTTTTTCCTTTTTATGACATTACTTTTATTTTGGTAATTACTAACATAGTTCCTAAGTATTTCACTAATCAAAACAAAACTATGTATAACTAAATGTATGTAAAATCTAAACAAAAAGATAGCTTGATAATGTGGAATTAAGATTATAGTTCTACAACGGTCTGACAAGACACATATTTGCCAAATAGCCAAACACAAAGTCCCTTCAAAAGATTAAAACAGGATAAACTAAGTGTGAATATAGAATCGATATATCAAATACTATTATGCAAAAATCTATTCAAAATGTATGCAATTGATCATTACAACAAAAGATTTTATAACGGAAACGCGTTAGGCAATAAATGCATTATAGAAAAAATAAGGAATTTCCTTAAAAGCGTAAAAATTTCGTTCCCACGGATTTCAAATTTTATTTTGTCGATGTGAATTTCTAACCTAAGTATATGATAAAATAAGGGTGGTTTTTGTTTGGGGTACGTGCAGGTGGTGGTTTGTGCCATGTGACGTAATGGGTCGTGGGATGGGTCACAGCATCCCTCTGTGTTCATCCTGCTCAAATTTCAAGCGCAAAATAATGTGCATCCTGTTATGCGATTTTAGCTACTTGAGTAGATAAAATTTTGAGTTTGCATATTACACTTGAAATGCAAAGTTCAAAATGTTTTTTTCAGATTTTAGGCTTTGACAGACCCATTTCTTATATTTGTAAAATTCAAAGTCCTGACTGACTTAACTATATATCAACGCACAGCCCAAAACGCTGGGTCTGAGATTCCAAATTTTCATCTGTAAGTCAATTCAGGCCAGCTTGACTAAACTGGCTTCCCACGAGGCGGCTGACCCCAAATTCTGACACCCTGAGAGAAGTAGGGCGCAAGGGATAATCCGCTCAAATCGTCTGGGGAAGGACCTCCACCTTACAGAAGATCGTAGCTAAATAGCATGGGTCTCGGCCATGTTGTGTTCCTACGATGAGTGAGGTCTCCAGAGCTCCACTGGGAGGGGGTTGGAAGGGTTTGCTCCGCGTGAGTGATACCCCCGGTATTACAAGCGTATAAAGGCTACGGTCAGACTATTAATATTTAAAATACAGCGTAAAAATGGATAAATATTTAAAAGTGTTTTTCTAATCAGACGCCACTAACATACTTTCAAATGCAATTAATTACAGATTAATACAGACATTTCAGATTACTTACGTCACAACAAAAGAAACTTACATTTTCTTTTAAATTGTACACTTGAAGTGTTCGGTCCCAAATGGATATTATTTTAAATCCTATTTTCACTTTAAAGTAAATTTTAATTCTTTAATCAATACTAATATTATGAAGAGGAAAGATTTGATTGTTTGTTTGTTTGTTGGTTTGTTTGTTTGAATTGAATAGACTCCGAAACTACTGGACCGATTTCAAAAATTCTTTCACCAGTAGAAAGCTACATTATCAGGGAGTGACATAGGCTATAGCTTTTCACGAAATTCAATGTCGTTCCCACGGGAACGGGTCCGGAACTTCACGCGGACGAAGTCGCGGGCAAAAAAGCTAGTTAAAGATATTTGTTTACGCAGTCAACAAATATTTTTATAGAATGTAAGATGTGACGTAAGTATGTAATATACTCTACTTTTACTACACCTAACGAAAATGTAATTATTTCCTATTTTTATAATAAATAACTGCTTTCAAGTGGAATTTTCGGAAAATCCTTTCATAAAAATTACCATTACTAAGTAGTACAAAGAGCACACCTTCCTAGTTTCATGTTTTTTATAATCTTACTAGCTAACCCGGCGAACTTTGATTCGCCTTACGTCTTCTACATGGCCCAATCTAATAGGTAAATTTGTATACCTGTCCTTTTCTTTAGATATCACCAAGAACAGGACAATAGATCAAATTGGCCCAAAAATTGGGTGCGTGTGGATGGGGTGTAAAAGGCACTACCCTAGCCTATGTCCTTCTCCAGGTTCTAAACTACCTCTCCACCAATTTTCAGCCAAATCGCTTCAGCCGTTCTTAAGTTATAAATAGTGTAACTAATACGACTTTCTCTTGTTATACCTACATATTAAAACATCTGTTTTTATTATTATTTGCAAACGTTTTAGCCTAGAGTTTACTTAACCGTGTAGTTATTGCTTACTCTCCCATGTAACCTGGTGTATGCAGGGTGGTCTCGGAGACCGTATGACCCATTTTGCGAGACAGCTGATTAAGAAACCCTAAAAGTATATCACCTGGCATTGACAACTGCTTTCTGCTGAATTTAAACAAAGATAAGATACGACGGAATTAAATTGAAAAAAAAAATGCAAAAAAAAGACTGCATTTTTGGCTGTTTTACAAACGTATGTACACGTTTTACGTCCTATATCTTGTTTGTCCTTCTATATTAATATTGATTTTGTGTTATTTTTGATACCTGGATGTATTTTCAAAACATTGTAATATGTATTGAATGACAAAAAAGGCTGTAACATTTCGTTTCCCAGAGGTTAGAATTGTAAAATTCTCTTCCTATACGATAGAGTTTCGAATAATATTAGCATGGCTAAGTTACATTTGAACTAAGGGTCAAACACACTAATAAGTTAACCCTTCCGAAATTAGCATAGATAAGAGATGGATAGGCAGTTTAGACCAAGGCCCTATCTTAGGTTCGTAATTTATTACAACTATTTGTCAGTACCTGTTTTACTTGTGTATAGAATTTCAAAAGACCTACCTAAATAAATATATCCTTCCGTTCGAACTAATATTTATTATAAACGCGAAAAGTATGTATGATGTTTGTAAAGCCGAAATTAGACGGTTCATCAAAAGTGATTCATTTTTGCAATGAATGGTGAATTGAATGATGAACAGTAAATTGCGTTGTACACACTCCGATAAACGTCAATTTAGACATTTAATTTTCGTTCTTGCGTCGATGAAGCATCTAAAATGAAAGAAAAAATTAACCGTCTAATTTCAGTTTTTTCACGCAAAACGGCTTGATTAACCTGTATTAAAACATGGGATAGTAATTCTTGATTTCATGGATAAAAACGAGATTTCGCGATTAATACCGCAGGCATTAGTCTTGCGCGGGATTCGAACCCACAGCCCTTGTGACCAAGTAGCCATTGCGACCACCGGTTTATCTGTAAACTGTTTAAGTTTATTTTAACTGTTGGATGTAACAATACTATGAAATCTCGAAAGTTAACTCAAGCGGCAAATTAGGTACATCATTGCAATATTATGTACTTTTTATTTCTTCTGATACGAAATGACTGTTGAAATATAGAATACTGAAATATAGTTTACTAGTTGATGCCCGTGGTTTTACCATCAAAATCTCCTTGTTCCCGTTCCCGGGATGATATCCGGGATAAAAAGTATCCTATGTGTTAATCCATGTTATAAACTACCCGTGTACCAAATTTCATGCAAATCTATCAAGCAGTTTTTGCGTGAAAAAGTAACAAACATCTATACATCTTCATATGCTTTTGCATTTATGATATTCGTAGGATAGGATAAGATAGGATAACACTTACAAATAACATGGTTTTGTAAAGGTAAAATAATTTTAGAGAGAGAGAGAGATTACCCCCTACAACCTTACAAACGTTACCTCTTTATGAATAGTATAGATTACAGATGCTTCCATAATGCAGTTCACACCACATAATACAGTTTTCAATAATAGAGTGATTCAAAGAGGAAGGTCGGAGGTCGTCATACATAATAAATGTATGACGACCTCCGTGGCGTAATGGTTACCACGCCGGACCGCCACCCAGGAGGTCCTGGGTTCGATTCCCAATCGGGTCATGATGAAAAACGATTTTTTTCTGAATGGCTTCGGTGCTTGAATGTTTATCTATATATGTATTTGTTATAAAATATAGTATCGTTGAGTATATCCCATAAGACAAGTCTCGAATTTACTTCGGGGGGTAGCTCTATCTGTATGATTTGTCCCAATACATTTATTTAAATAATACATCGCCCCGTGTGGGTGATAACTGATAACTGAAAAGCAGTGTTTTGCTCTCTGAACAATCGACACACTGAGCTTATAACCCATATTTGTATCACTGTGTGTGCATGTGCCACAATTTTTGTTGCCATATTGTTACAGTTGTCTATGTTGTTTTGTATATTTTTGTTGTGATAAGTATTCTTTTTTTTAATGTAATGTGTGCTTTAGCTGTTGCAAATAAAAGAAATATCTATCTACATAATATTATAAGAATCTTCCGAAAATCCCACGGGAAAGCGGTATAAACCCGAACGAATTTGTGCGGTTTTCGCTAGTTTAAACAATCTCAATGGTCATTTTAGTTCTGCGGGCAAAATTTGCTCATAATCGGGTCGGGTTTGAACTATAATTTGGCACGCATCGCTGAGTGATGACTAGTGGTTTCTACTTAAAATGGCCCTTGGCACTTTTGGGGGACATTATTAATTGTTAGGGACTTGGGGATTTCTAATTGTAAACTCGGTTTTAAAATGTCTATATGTATATCGCTTTTACGCATTTGCATTACTTATAATTTTATTATAATAGTTGTTAGGCGAATATGATAGTTTGTTGAACACTATGTCTCACTTCGTATATTTGATTGGTTTTCCAACTTCGTCTAACTTCGAAGAAAAGACCTAAGGAAATTATTATAAAATCACCTTTAAAAAAAGTGATCTAAATCGAGTCATCTTTTTAAAAGATGACAAACATTTTAATTTTTTTTTCATTACTAAATCCACAACCCTTATATCGAAATATAAAATTAAATTCTTATTATGGTAAACATACGGCCTATAATGGATTTACATTTTATGGACAAAAATAAAATCTATCTAGAGGATTTTTTTTTTCAATCAGATACATGAAGTTTAAATCAACTTAATCAAATCAATTAATAACACCCCGCTCGGATCTGGGGGGTTAAAAAAACATAAAACTCTTTATGTTATGAATTCGACGTAAGAATATTATGGATGCGTCATATCATTACATGTTTCGCCATTGAACGCCGGCAGGGTTAAGGTCAAATAAACAAAATGATGGCAAGACCTTTAAATATTGACCTCGGTCGGCAAGATTGATCACTAATCGCAGGTTCAATTCCTGCATCAGGCATTTTTTTTATTTGCATGCGTTTGTTACTGTGGTTTAATTTGGAGTGAGGTGTAAACATATTTGATTTTTTTAATTACTTATTTATACCACTAAGGTGGCAAACAAGCATACGGCCCGCCTGATGGTAAGCAGCACCGTAGCCTATCGGACGCTTGCAATACCGGGGGTATCACTCACGCGTTGCCGACCCTGTAGAAAGTGGAGCTCTGGACACCTTACTCACTGTAGGAACACAGCATGGCAGCGAGACCAATGCTATTGGGCTAAGATCTTCTGTAAGGGGGAGGTCCTTCCCCAGATGCTCCGATTTGAGCGGATTATCCGCTGTGCCCTACCTCTCTTACATATGCTTCATAAGGGTTAAACTTAACATTACGTAACACAAAAAGTCGTTAGAATACAGTGGACGTGTCTTCACCTGCGCCTGCGCCTAATTTCAGTTCGCGGCGGCATTGAATCGCGCCAAGGTCGCGCTAAATACGACGCGGTGACGTCATCGCGAGCTCGCGTCTGTTGCCGGCCAGACTATGCGACTGTGGGTGTGCCTTTTGTTTTGCCGCCTTTTTTACGTAATTGGAACTATGGGGGTATGTCGCTTAGGAAAATAAAATATTATTTAAGTAATTTCTAAGTATACTTTTCATTATGGTTATTTCGTTAAGCGCCTAACGAGAAATGTCATAAAACCTCTTTTATTAGTTGAACTGACAGCAAGTGATGAAACCGGTCATTCTTCAATCATTGGGGGTTTGATTTGTTTACCGTTGTTATAGGAATTAAAATATTATAGTATTGTATATATGTTAGACTATAAGGTATGTATTATATGGGCCATAATTTCATTGTTAAATTCGTTGCCTGAAATAAATGATTAAAAAAAAAAATTATAATATTTTTTTATTTAATGAAAGTATCGCGTTTATGAGTTAGGAGATAACCCAACTTAAAAAACCACAATCAGGTAAAACCTATTAACATGTTAATGAACTTGACATGTAATTAGGCCAAAAAAACAAAAAACCGAAGATATCTTAATTTCATTCAATTGTTAGTAAAAATAACAAAACAATCAAGTTACATAAGCCCTACTGAATGCGTCTTTATTTTATTGATTGATTTGTTTTGACAAAAAGGCGTAAGTGCCTTTGTTATATTGTCAGAATTTTGATGTAAGGTACATTATAATATTGTGAAGAATTGTTTTTATTTTTCGTATAAGTACAAAAATAATTTTATTTGTAACCGACTTGTTATGGAATTAACACATTGTATTTATCAAAGAATCGGTACTGGCTGCGGCTAGGGTGTATTCCCACGATTCCCAGTAGTGCCAGTGAATTAGTCCCATGGCATACTGACTGGCATTCATTTTCCCAAAGGTTCCATTAACTCGACTACTTGTAATTTTTATTTTACGTTCCACCGGTTTCATTTTCAAAAAACAGAGTCAAGTAAAAAGCAGCAACGTACGTAGTAGATTTTATCATTCAAAGTAGTACTGTACGATGCGCGATGCCCCGAAGGAAGATGATACCAAACTTTCGCCTCACAAGGTGGATTTTAAAGTCAACACTGAACCCCAATAACTATGCACCTATGTTTGCTTTTACTATAATATTCATTTTATTATTTTCAATATTCTGAATCAAACATCGAAACATATAAAAATTAATCACGTAAACAAGACTGACGCTATCGCAGTTGGCGCCAAAATCCCGTATGAATATTTTAAATTATTTTTTCTATTTCAAAAAAGTAGATAAACAAAAACATCTTGATCCTTGCTAAATTAATTAGTTAATACAAAATTAATCGACTTAGTTATGTATTCCGCTCATGTAACATAAGTATGTAATTTCGATTCCCAGCAGAAGTCAATATAATAACATGCTGTTGGGTTCAACAAAGTCAAACCACAATGTATGTAACTTAATATTACAAGTGACATTTGGGTCGACTAAGAATTCGATCTATTTCTCATACAATGATTAAGAGCAAAACGGGTTTAGTTAATAATTAAACACACTTACGAGTTAGTAGTCTAGTATAAAGTGGCCACTAACTACTATGTTAACTATTATTATAAACGAGAAAGTTTTCTATGTATGGATGGATGTATGTATGTTACTCTTTCTTGCTCTTATTTGATACATGGAGATAAAAAATGTATTAATGTAGGATTATCTCTACGGTTACACAATTTTGTTTGCACTTGTTAAAAAAAATCTACGGTTCCTATAATTTCGCATTTTTTACAACTATAAATTTATCTAGGTAATAGATAGGCTAATAAAAAAAAATAAGGGAAACATTTTTTTTGTTTAATTTTATGAAATCTTGGCAGCTTCTTTTTTTTTTATTTACTCAGATTGAGCTAGCCCCAAAGTAAGTTCGAAACTTGTGTTATGGGATACTAACCCAACGATATTATATTTTATGACAAATATATAAATAGATAAACATCCAAGACCCGAGGCCAATCAGAAAAAGTTCGTTTTTCATCATGACCCGACCGGGATTCGAACCCGGTAGCTCCTGCGTGGTGGTCTGGCGTGGTAACCATTACGCCACGGAGGTCGTCCTTTATTTGATCTACTCGTTTTGAGTACAAGAATGAAAAATTTCAAGCTACATACAAAGAAAATATAACATAATGTCACACTAACTAAACTATTTGGTGTAGTGTAGAGTAATCCATTTAAATCGTTTCATACTTATTGCAATGAAATAAGAATCATTTTTGATCACAGATATCTGACAGATATATTCATATCAAAATACACGTTGATTTTATATCTTATACAGAGTATGATAAAGTCCAATTTTGAGTGTTTGTTCGTATATGGCGTAAGCGACTTCCTTTTTCCAACGTGTTATTATTATTACACTTACGACGTTCGAGTGCATGTCGTGTTTGTAAATTTTTGTTGTAAGGTCGAAAATTGGTGATTATTTACGGAAGCTCCACAATATCTTAGAGAAGATCGTAGCCAAATAGCATTAGTCTCGGCCATATTGAGTTCCTACGGTAAGGTCTCCAGAGCTCTACTTTTTAGAGGGTCGGCATCGGCAACGCGCGAGTGAAACCCTCGGTATTGCAAGCGTCAATAGACTACAGTGACAGCTTACCATCAGGCGGGCCGTATGTTTGCCACCTTAATGGTATAAACACTATATTTTGAGAATGATAGGTCCAGTGTTTCAGTGGTTAGCAATAGCTTTATCCCAAGGGTGGCAGGTTCGAATCCCGCATGCATTTGTTTTCATTAACATAATTTGTTTAGCAATTTATGGTACATACAAGGTTAGATAAAAATGACAATGTCACAAGATACTATTATATTGTCGTTTACGCCTAAAATAGTTAAAATTATAGGTTATGTTCTTAGATTTGTGCTGCGAATTAGGCTGCTGTAGGAATTGAGCCCTAAAGTCCAGTTATGTCTTGTAAAGTCTAGTTTGCTTAGTTTGGTACTAAATGAGTTTCTTTAATCGGTATTTTCATTTTTTTAAGGCAAACGTCGTTTTACGACTTCCTATGTTATGTATGATGATATACAAAAGAAATAAAATAGTAAAAAATTCAGAATAATTAATTGTTTAAACAAATTTATAAATAATAATAAAATTCTTAACAAAAAAAAATAACTCAATTTTTTTTTCCTAAAATATTTATCTAATGTTAGATCATATATCCAAGAATTAGTAAAACTAAACCACAACGTCCGTTAATCAATCTTCAACAAAAATATAACACTGGTTATTACGGCGGTTCTCAAAATATAAGACACGCGAGCATGTCTCGTAACAGCCAACGTCATTTAAGACTATAAGTTTCTTTTATTACCCAAAACAAGTTGACTTCACCCACCTAATGTATGTAAAAGCAGCAGGAATCCAAAAGTGAGACCCTTAATTTGTTTATAACACCTTTTTTTTATTAATATGACAAAGAATAGCCCGTAAAAATATTATGAAATGCTAGTATATTCGATTTTATTCACATAATATTTCATCACTATTCTCGTTTGTTTTGTATTTTATTTAAATTTCTAGCAAATGAAAAATGTTGAAGACTCATGCGCTTGATTTTAAGGTGGTATAAGTAAGTTGAAGTAACAAGGTATTTATTAATCTGTGGTGGTATGTCGAGTGCTTTTACTGCCTCGATTCATATCTGATCTCATATTTTCCAAGTGGATTTCTAAAACACTGGCCTCTACCCATCCCCAGCGTGGCGGTACGCTCCAATCCCCTACGACCGAAGGGAGACCCGAACCTATCCCTGTTAATATGTATGATTATGGGTTGATATGAATGGATACAGTTTGAGAGCCTCTGGCCCAAGCCAAGCTTTAAAACTCGACAAAAGAATGCCGTCGGGCCTCAGGCCACATCCAAATTACGTATAGAGATAGACGAATCGCGTGACGGCAAACCTATTAAAGTAATTTGTTACCGACTGTACTTGTTATTTACTCTGTGGAAAAATATTTGAACAAAGAAAAAATATATAATTTTATATCTCCTTGAATATTATGATTTGTCGTCCATTTTTGATATTTGGGACGTATTTTGTTAATAAATGTTTTAGTATACAATTCTTTAAACGGACTTATTTGGTAGTAGATTTCATTCCATCAAGTTATTATTTTTTTTTCTTTAAGTTGTTATTATTGTTTCTTTTAAAAATAATAATATTTTTTAAATTACTTATTAACTATGTAATAGCTATTAGTATTCTGAAGGTGGTTTAAATACTATTTATAAATTATTAGTTAGTAAAAACATTGATTAAGGATAAAAATAAAAGTTTTCCATCAAAACTTAATGTTCAAATTAGACAGTAAGCAATAATAATCTTAGCTCGATAAAAAAAAAGCAACACATGCGAGGTACATTAGTGTACATAATTATTTCACTAAATATCTATTTATTTATATAAATTAATCTATTATATGTATTTGTCTGAACAGTCTAAGTATCATCATTGCCTCAGTATTGGTTTTATAAAAGAATAGTTTTTAAGTCTTCAGCATTTTAGCTTAGACACGTTCCCTCTTATTAATAAATAAAGATTGGTCAAGGTTTAACTTAACCTGTTTTGTCACTGTCATTCCTAAGGAAAATTAAATGTAGTTGGAAAGGAACAAAACATGTTTTAGTTAAACCTTGGCTAATCTTTGTTTTTAATAAGAGGGAAGAAGTCCACACTAGACCTATGCCTTCCCCCAAACGTTTCCACTCCAGCGCGACCGGTTGGCAGCCTGCATCCAGCGGCTTCCTTAGGTTTTATATAAAAATCAAGATTTGAAAATCTTATTTATTTTATTTTTTGTTTCATTTCATAATAATTTTTTTATAAATTTTATTATAAATATTTTTTTAGTTGTTTTTATGTAGAAGTCATCAAAGAGTTTATTTGCAGATAAGGTAATGAAACACTAACACTGAAGCGACAAAGTAAGAGGTTGTTAAAACAAGAACTATAGGCAAATATTTTTTTGCATTTGATGGCCTAATTCTTGAGGAAGGTCACGCAATGACTCTCATATAATGCGCAAATAAAAAACGGGCCAATCCGTGTGCACTAACTAGTCAACCTATTTATAGTTCCATTTCCCGTTCTTACCAACAAACGAAACTCTTATATTAAACGAATAAATTAGTATTATTTTATTTATAAATAAAAAATGTCATATTGTTGTGCCAAAAAAAATTGGAAACGGTAAAGTAAAGAGACACTTTCCATCTCAAAGAAAATAGTCATTCTATTTTTACGTTTACATCGCGATTGTACGTAGTTACATAGTGACGCAATACCTAACCCAAACCGTAATGGTTGGTGTCAATCAAAATTACACACCAACAAATTTGTATTTACCGCCAGCTAAAATAAATATACACCATTATGAACTCTATTCTATAGCTCATAAACATTAACTAACATTTAGAAAATTGTTTCGTATTTTGGTAATTCGTTCTGAGAATCACGAGGATCAAGACCTGTCGAGTTGCCTACAAATTATTTAGTCGGACGTGTTCAGACGTTACCAAATTTGAATTTTGTATAAAGTAGTTCGATTTTTAAAAAAAATTCACGCTATTGAGGTTTATATTGTTATGCTTTTGAATATTTTCGGCCAGTGTCACAAAGTTTGTTTTAAGGCCTGTATTCACTTTGATTAGTGCGAGTGCAGGTGATTATTAACCGAGGGTGATTCACCCTCAAATTACAAGGATGCAAAAGATTTAGGTACCTAGTAGAATTTTTGTTACTGAGGGTGATTATCCCTCAATTACTAATCACCGGCACTCGCACTAACCAAAGTAAATTCAGACCTTTAGGTGCAATTTGATTTTATATTTTATTATTTTTGTAAACAGAATATTTTAAATAAAAACATTTCAATAAGTAGGTAGTTGCCAAGTATACTTTATGAAAACAAAATTTTCTTCATTTTTTTATAGTTTTTTATTTTTTATATTTAATATTAATAAAGCGCCTATTAACTTCAAATAAGAGCATTGTCATATAACCATTATTATCCAGGAGTAGGTTATCTGATTACGATGAAAATCATTTTCATCAAAAAATCTACTTGTTCTCAGAATAAAATTTAAGAAAAGAAACCAGTTATTTTTGTGTTGCCATTTTCAAATGCTAAATCACATTTTAAATTATTTCTAAAGGTCAGTCAGTAGTGATTAATTGATAATTACAAAATTTTGTTTTTGAGAGTCATCTCTAAAGTTATATTTTAAAACTGGATTTTAATTCCCTTTGGAGTTATAATAATAAATAATTATTTATATGCATTTTGAGTAGCCGAGCAGTAGTGCGAGCACCTCCGTCTACGACGACTTTCGGTACGGGCAAAATTGCCCTCACCATCTTCATCAACTCTTTTGCTGTCTCTACACACTCGGAAAAACTCAGAAAGTTGAGCGAAGTTATAAGACAAAATAAAAGTGAAGAGTTAGGAGAGGAAGTCAAGTCGCCCAGAACATGATAATAGCAAAAGTTTCTTTGGAGAAGGCGACTTTTAAAGTCAACACGATTGACTTTTAATACTGCTGATCATAAACTCAAATCAATTTGCATTTTAATTAACACCATGAATCTCAAAGTCAAAGTCAAAAATACTTTATTGTGTGGTAAATAAGCTATTCTTTAAACTACCACCATTTCGGAAACAAAGCAAAATGACCACCGGTAAAAGAAACGGCGAAAGAAAACCGGTTACGGCCTGTTTTGTCCATCAAAACAATCTAACCTCGAAACACACAGAAAATTTTAATTACGAGCTCAGGTTGACGCTATCGTAGTTGGCGCCAAAAGTCCATCCTTTTTGTTTTTATTTTTGTAATAAATTTTTTTGTACGCATCTTGATTATCTAAACCCTGTGTCTAAACCTTATAATGGCAATAAATGACTTTTTATTTATTTATTTAATAAATAGAATAAAAATAATAATTGTAATCCATAAATTATAAAATCTAACCTTTTGTTTTATGTCAGACATCATGAATGAGGTTCAAATGTTAAAAATCAAGTTCAAAAAGATGCTTATCCATGCATAATCATGGTTATTAATTTAACATAATATGTTATTATTTTGGCATTTTAAATGGAATTATACGAGTTACTTGATTTACCGTCAGTTTCTGACACGCATTTTATTTTTTATTCCACGTTAATTCTCAAGGAATCTCTATTTTTCTTCTTTAGTTTGACAGTGGCTATAGAAATGGTTTCTAGCCATTCACCGTTAATCAATATCCTAGAATAATTAGGGTCGCACTGCGAAATTTCACCGCTAATGTTTTGTGCGGTATCAAATCAGTGTGCAGTGCTGATACTTCCATAAGATGTTGTGTTACAGAATTGCAAAAAAAAAAACGGTGTTTCGCAGTGCGTACAGGCCTTAATCTGTTAATTTGATGCGTGGCGCGAAGTAATTCTCTTCAGCAACCCGTCTGGAGAAGGACCTCCACCTTAAAGAAGATCTTAGCCAATAGCATTGGTCTCGGCCATGTTGTGTTCCCGGTGATTTTGCCTCATTAGTTTCTAGGGTAGGGATCTATTATCATCGTCATAGTTCCCGCTGCTCGCTGTATGTTTAACTAATATTTGTTACTTGCATCTTTAGTTATTAGTTAATGTCACTTTTGTATAGAAATTAATGACGTGGGGTACTCGGGGCCAAGGTTTTTAAAATCACCGAAATTCTTGAATATTCATAAAACTGACATGAAGCTAACAAACAATTAACAATCAGTACTAGATAATATTAATAATAAAGTTTGAGATAAACCAAGGATTATAGGTTGTTAAATCTCAAACTTACGCATCTACGGCCCTAGGACAAAAAAGGCCTGGTTTTCTTTCGCCATTTCTTTTACCAGTGGTAAATTTTGCTTGTGTTTCCGAAATGGAAGTTATAGAGTAGATTAATAACACAAAATAATTTATTACTGTAAGTACTCTCTGACAAGAGAACGTGTTTGTAAAAAAACCTATTCTGAAAATAAAAAAAATTTAATCTTTGAATATTATGTTTTGCTATTATGAATTATTATAATATACTCTTTGATAATTATGTTGACTGTACATTTCAATATTTATATTTTTTTAAATTATTCATATTAAGTATACCTAGTGATTGATAGAAAGATATTATAAAAACTTTTTCACTACAACACTGTTGAAATGATCACTCAAAAGTAAATAAAATTTTATGCATTAAGTAGCTTCAGTCCACGGCTTCGCCCGCGTGGCCTACTAACAATTAGCATTTTATTATTTTTCTTCAGAAACAATTTCCGGTCCGGTCCGGTTCTTTCCGGTCCGGCACGGCCCGGTACGGTACGGTTCCATCCGTTCCGATCAGGTCCGATCCGTTCCGGTCAGGTCCGGTCCGGTCGGTTCGGTTCGGTCCGGTCCGGTCGGTTCGGTTCGGTCCGGTCGGTCCGGTCCTTATAAGGAACCTACATGCCAAATTTGGAATCTCTAGACACAGCGGTTTGGGCTGTGCGTCCCCTCGCAACTTTGTTAGCACATTTCTCGCTTTCCCGTGGGAATTTTGAAAAATCCTTTCTTAGTACACCCCTAGACGTCGTAAGGAACCTTCAGTTCAAATTTGGAATCTCTAGACCCAGCGGTTTGGACTGTGCGTTGATAATAGTTAAGTCAGTCAGTCAGGACTTTGAATTTTCTATATACATATATAGATTGACAAGATACTAAAATAACAACATTATTTATGCCGCCGACTGTACCAGCCATCCAGCAAATTACCTACAGTATAAACTCACAAAATCATCTAATTATAATTTCAGTCACACCCTGTTTAGAGTCCAAAATTAAAAAAAAAATGACAGGTGTCAATGAACTTTAAGAAGTCGTTAGCTATAATAATATAGATTAATTGGCTATGTTGCCTATACTAAAAATGTACTGACACATGTCGGTAACAGCCTGTATATTGACATTGACCGTTCAGTTGCTAATGCGAGTATGCGACCCTACCTCACTATACACCAGTATATCTTGATCTATTCTGAAATACACATATGATATACATTGAGGTCTTCATAAATTGGTCTATAGCCGAAAAAATATCTCTAACAAAAATATACCTTATGTCTATTGAAACAAATACTACTATTATTTTTACACTTTTGTATTTGATTGAAACCTGACGTAATAGTCACCAGTATATCTTGATCTATTCATAAATACACTTATAATGAATTGTTGAAGTCTTTATAAATTGGTGTTTAGCAAGTAATAACCTTTATAAAATGAGCCTACTGTAATATTGTGTTTGGAGTACAGAAGAGGTCAGTTTACTTCGGTGATGTTCAGTGGATCAAAAGAGTTTTTAATGACAGAATTTTATTTATTTTGCATAATTTTATGCATTATGGAGATGTAAAAATAGATAAAGATATATTTATAGCACTATTTAATGTAAAATATATTATATTTATTATACTTAAAATATAGGACAAATTAAATCTTTTATAAAAAGTCAAATTGTTAAAATGTAGTAATTTGTGACAACGTTCATTCATTTTATTTATCGTCATTCGTTCACTATTTTTGAACTCCAATTTTAAAGTCATTTAAAACCAAGTTGTTGTATTACGTTACGTCACATCACACACAACACAACTAGTCACAAGTAGATTGGTCATTTTTGTATAGGTTCTACATACATTGAAAGTATATTCGTCACAAATCAACATTAATTTATTCCGTGTCGAATTTACATTATGGCGAATGTACAACAACTCTTTTAAACGGATGACATTTTTAACCGACTTCAATCAATGATGTTGTTAATAAAAATGTAACAGATTATGTCAACTTGAATTTCAATTTTCGAAATTTTATTATTTCGGCATACTTTTATTTCCTACCCATATTTTTTTCCGTCTAAATCTTTATGAAATAACATTAAAACATTTTGTTCGAAAGAATTTATTTGTTTATAAATCTAATTTCCAATTTAAAAAGATTTTTTAAATAAAGAAGAAGACATCTGTCAGTCAATTCGTTTTGACTTTGATGGTGTGCTGTAATCATTATGGTGAATAGGGATTATTATAAAATAACCAGATAACAGCAAGAAAATTCCAAGACGATCAATGAACCCAAGACCAAGGATTTGAATAGAATTTAAAATAAACTTCCTGTACCCTATATTTTTTTGTTCTTCTTTAATTAATTGATTTTTTAATCAAAATTTATTTAAAAATTAACTTATAGTCAAAACTGCGTCAAAATGTGCATAGTGTAGTAATGTATAGTAGTATTTGCAGACATACAAACCAAATGATACCTACTTTGTTTTATACTGTGGCAACGTTACAGTTCCATAAATAACGCATATTATAAATATATCATGTCACATTGTAATATGTCTGATTCACAAATAAACTACTACATATTTGACCTTGAATCGAATCTTGAGGCGAGTTGCGCCTGCGCGGGAACGAGATCGAGTTTTTAGTAATCGATTAAGAATCGAATAGATTTTATTCGATTAGTCGTGGAAACTTTCGATATGTTTGCAAAATTGTGAATGAATCTATTTTTTTATTGTTTTATTTTACGTTAGTGGTCTAGAGCTTACATGGATCCAATGTAGGAAAAGGCAGGCATCCTTTCTTATAGAGATCAGGTCAAAGAGCTGGCTCAAGACAGAGGAAAATGGAGGCTTCTACAACGCTGACAAGAGCGTGGCAGTTACATTTTAGAACATCGTCAAGTGGTAAGAATGGTCACTTTAAAACTGGTCATACTTTGGTTTTCCGCATAAGGACGGTCGCCTGAAGACATAAAACTTTTGGTACTTGCACAGTTCTTATATTCTACACACGAGAGAGACATTGCAATAAAAAAAATGTTGACAGGCAAGGCAGGCATCATCATATTAATTAAAATTGTATGATTTAGGATTAAGCAAGTGCAGTTTGCTACCTAACACGTAAAAAATATAAAAAAACTTTCCATTAACTAGGTAGTTCTTTCCGAAATTTGAAAACGATGTTTTATTTATTTCAGATATTTTAATATAAATTGATTCTGAAGGTTATTTACTTTGAAAGTCAAATTTATGTCAAAAAAATTTTGGTGGAAGAAAACTGGGTATGCGGGTAGTTATGTATAGATTATATACTGTAAAAATCCATACTTTAATAAATAATTCTACACGAGTCATGTCTCTACAGTCAGCGGCATAAATATATAATAATATATTATCATTTTAGTACCTTAAACTTTAACTTTGTTTGTTATCATACTAATATTATAAATGAGAAATTGAGTGTTTGTTTGTTTGTTTGTTTGTTATTCCTTCACGGCTTGACTAATTAGCCGATCACTATGAAAATTTGTATATATATTGTCAGGGGTACAGGTTTTTATGCCGTGAAAGTATGTTATTCTAATGGGAAAATATTTTTTCTACTATAGAGGGTGCTGTATGAGATGCTATCGGCCAACAGATGGCGCCACAAGTCGCGCTATCGGTTGTTTTGTTGTCAAACGAGATCTATGTCATAAAATTAACGCAAGCGAAGCCGCGGGAAAAAGCTAGTAATAAATATACAGACAAATCACACAGATTGAGCTAGCCCCAAAAGTAAGTTTGAGACTTGTGTTATGGGATACTCAACGATACTATATTTTATAACAAATACATATATAGACAAACAACCAAGACCCAGGCCAATCATTAAAAGTTCTTTTTTCATCATGACCTGAACGGGATTCGAACACGGGACCTCCTGGGCTAGCTGGCATGGTAAGCACTACGCCGCGAAGGTGGTCAAAGTGACAAGATGTTTATGTAAGTAAAGTAGTATTAGGATCTGTAATTAACTTAACATTGATATTAAGCTCGAGATCTTAAATGGAGGTGGGCGGGCTACGTTGCACGCTACACGGACTATAGGTGGACGAAAAGCGCGCCTTTTTGGAGTGGACCTCATGGGTTCAGAAGCAGAGGTCGACCAAAGGCCAGGTGGAAACACGAAATCACGACTATAGGAACAAGAAACTGGCCAGACCTGGCCATGAACCGTGAAGAGTGGCAGTCTCTGGAGGAGCCCTTCACCCGTTTAGGGGTCCAGACGCCATGCATATGAAATTAATAAATTATAATAAAATTATCCACTCTATTTTACACAAACTATGCATGCTATTTTGGAATATAAAGGCTTTTTTATTTTTTATTATTATTATTTTTTTATTAAGCTACGAGAACTGCAAGTTATTGCAAATACGTTTAGACTTGCAATTTACTGCAAGTTGCTGTCAGTCAATCAAAGTACTGACTGGCGACCTCGTTGCTTAACTTGTTCATGCCATCGGGCTCCTCATAAACATGTTAAATATATTATTTAACGCAAATATATTTAACATAAAAACAATGATATACAAAAATTATACAAGGGGAAAACTAAGACCTAAGACCCAGAATAATTTAAAAAAAGGATAATTATTAACATAATTTTAATATAGTTAGAATTTTCCGTATTTAAAAATATTCAAAGTATCTGTAAGTTTAAAAAATATTTTATATATTATGTTAATTTTTTACAAAATTATTAACTATTTTACATTCCTTGCATTTTTTTTTCAGACCTTCGTTCCGTGTTTTTCATGATATCAAGGATGTAAACTATAAAGATATCTAAGGAGTGCAAACTGATTTTAACTCAAACATCGGAAATGCTGCAAACAGATAAGTGATACGCATTTTATAATGCAGTAGGGTTAGCTATGTATATTTCAATATTTACTAGCGAAACCAACGCAAAATGAAGTAAATTCGTCATACATTCAATTAGTTTTTGTGTAAATTCGTCACAATGTTTTATGTTTGTATTGTACAGGTTAACTTGCTTTAGCAATTCGAAAAATTAAATAAAAACGTGTAAAATTAATGCTTGTGACGAAAATACATTATACTTATCTGTGACGAATTTAAACTCAAATGTACATACATTCTTGCATTGGCAAGTGACACATTTTTGAACACTCCATACATCAAAAGTAAATGTAACGGGAGTGTACAAAAATGTGTCGAATTTACTTTGTGACGAATGTACCCCCAATAAAAGAAAACTGTTTTATTATTGCTATGTTTGTATTTTACATAATTTATAAATTCGATAATTTATATACAATCATTTTTTTTTGGTCTATGTTTTTTTTTCTATTTTTTATAGCGACATTGTAAAGCGTCATCCCTATACAGTATTTTACGTATGCTTACATAATATATTATATTACTTGAGGGGGACTTATCAACGACCTTGTAACCATTTGGAAATCTACCGGGTCACAGAGCACTCTTATCAAAATAAACATTTTTTATATAACCATTATGCAGAAACTCGATATCGATTGAATTCACGTAAAATATATGTTTTTTTTAGTAACTTATAAGTACCATAAATACATTTTTATTTTAAATAATATTTAGAGAAAATAATATTTTGTAATATTGTTTAAAAATATAAAGAAGGTTACATGATAAAATATTTCGGAATATATTATTTAAGAAAATACAAAAAAAAATATAGGTAGGTTAACTACGCAGATAACTAGGTACGTGCGTAGGTCATATTTAAAAAAAACTATGATTACCCAAAACATTGCGTACGAGTTTAAAATAAAATGGTTAGAATCTTACGTAAAGCCCTCTTAAGATTGTATAAAAAGTTTTAAAAACAAACAAAAATCGAAAAAAAAAGTAAAAAAATTTTTTTTATATAATCATATATAGGGACAATTCATACAGGGAAATCATAATAAGTAAATATATTTTTTTGTATTAAAAGATTGAAAAAAAGAATCTAATTTGATGGCTTTTCCTTTGTTAATTTCATTTCAACTTTGGTCAACTTCGCGTGTATTCCAGAGACGGGGTAAGCTATTACGAAACGGGATTATACCAGGAAGAAGGTTATAATTCGAACAAAACGTGTAATCATAAAAAAAATGAATTACTTTAAGCCGTATTAAATCCATATTAAATCAAAGATTCATATCAGCCCGGAAAACATCAAATTACCAAATTCATTAGCTCCATACAACGGTCGTTATCTTTGTAATTGTATAAAAAAAACCACAAACTAACAGACAATAGGTATCGTCCTATACAACCTCTGTACGACCCGGGTACGCTTGACCTTCGTACATTTTCAAGGCGTATCCGTACTCATCTCTGCCAGTCAAGTTTTGAGCTAAGTCGAGGGGTTAAATTATGCTTAGATTAGGTGAATTATGAGGGAATGTCGTCAGAAAGGTATTGGTTAAGTTGGAGGAATAAGAAATATGAGGAAGAATAAAGAATAGACGGATTGCAAGTATGATATGAGGAGAAGGAATGTTACGGTCAAGATGACGAATGATAGTAGCGAATATAGACTAACATGTTGTACCGACACCCCACGTGTACGTACATACGTGTAGGTTAAAGGTAGACAGAAGAAGGCAAATTATGAGAGTCGGATTATTTGCCTCCATTTTCACTATCGTATATTTCAAACGAACAGTTACTATGCGCTCAATATTTAAATTCGAAATACGCTCGCTAAGTAAGCTGTTTTGAATTAAATTAGTAAGAGTTATATGGTTCTAAGTAAAATTTACGAATTCCAATAAGACAAATTATTAATTCTAAACATTGAAAAAATAACTATATTCGTAACAATTTCATTTTCGTAAAAGAAAATCGTGATTTTTGTTAAATTTTGGTTATTTTTTTAACATTGAAAATTCACATACCTTAACATATTTAAGAATTTATCTCTGATTAAAACTGGATTAAAATAATAATATGATGAATTCACAGCACACAAATGCCATCACATAAAAGTTTGCAAGCGGGATTCGGACCCCCGCCCTCTGGTGTCGAAGGTAGGTTATCTGTCTTCAAATTGAATAATGTTTTACAAACAAACAATAACGTCTTACAAATCGTAGTAAAGTTGACCCAAAAAGGTAAGCCGGTTACAGGTTTTAATGACCCCCAAAACCAAAATGAGACATATGCTTAGAACAAAAGAGGTTTTGCGGCGTGTGGTTATGTTTCCGTCTTGAGATTTTGTTAAAGAAACGATGCATTGGAGATGAGATCATACTTCGTTAGACTCTGAGTCTATTATCAAAATTTCAAAACAGGCTAAGCCTCCTTTAATAGCTTGTGCTTTTGCTTCAAATCATTAAAGCCTTGTGAAGGTCACAGATTTCTAAGACATCCTGTTAACTTAAGCAATTAACAACAGTAAAATAATACACATAGAGTCTATAGGAAATCTTATGATAACCGGTAATTAAAATAATAAGGAAGCCTTTAAACAATTTTCAAATAGCAAAAATCTTAGTGACCGTTCCGAGTGCTCTTGAACTTGAGCATAGAATATTTAAATTTCAAGTACAAGAATAAATAATGCTGTACGTAGAGTATGATAAACACGCGTTACATAATTTAAAGTTAATCATTTTGATATTAACAAATGATTTGATTCAACCAACTTTATGACTTAAGGGGGTATTTACGATGCGATAATTTGACATAGCGTTATAATTACATTAAAACACGAAGCTCAACGTAATGTTAGAATCATCGCGAGATTAATAGGCTCGCACACGGAACACACGTCTGCATCGTGATTTTATATAATGATCACTCTTAGGAACAATGTGTTAAAATGCCGAATATTAAAGCCTTAATGACGTCACGAGAAGACTTGAAGACTTCCGAAGTGTTCAAGGATGGATATGATTAATACTGTTGAATTATATTTACAAACATAAAAGGTCTGACCTTCTCTTCCTGGATGCTTTGGCCGCCGTTTTCTGAGAGCGGCGTGGATGGAGCGCTGTATCCTTTGGGACCATCATCGTGCGGAGTCATCTGCCTCTGAACATCGTTCTCTTGGTCGTTGTGCACCCTCAACTCTTGTAGACCACTCTTAAACTCGGATAATCTTAGTACGGACGGTTTGATTTCGGGAATTTCATCTGGGTGTTCGTACCTTCGCAGGTCTGTTAGATTTGTTGCTAAGTGCCTGTGATGATCGATAGGTGGAGGCACTCCTATAGATCTCAAATGCTCTATACTCCTGTGTATGTGTGAGTAATTGTCTATTGGTATTTCCGCCATTAGTGGCGAGTTGTGGTAATCTAGGCCTCCGCCGTCCGGCCTATAATCAATTGTCCTGCCTTCCATCATTTTGATTGTATTTTAAAATTTCTATCTAAATATATAAAATTATCTAGTGATTATTTGGCACTATCTTATAAAAATATAAGTTTTGTGTCTTAAATTCCGCTTGTTATCCTTTGTCATGGAATATTTCGAGATCCTCCGTTTTTGATTGGCTGCAAAAAGTAATATCGACTTTTAGAAGAATTTCATCAATAAACGTCTTGGATAAAAGTTTATAAAATGTTGTCTTGGAATCTAATAAGAGTTTTGAATAAGTCGAGTGCAATGTGACTACATGTTTGTGTATTCAAACTAGATTTGAAGAGTAAAAAATGTTGGCAGTTTTTTTTCTGAACAAGCAGGTGACGAGTAGACGCGTAGGTTGTGTCAATGATCTAGCCCCTAGCCCACATGCCGCGTCAAATAAGGCATCGATAATCACATAGCTTGTACGTACGTACAGCCGTACAGAGTGCACACTCCATAATGATGATTTTATCTTTACTAATAAGAAAATATCTATTTCATTATCGTTTACATCGTAAACTACTTGTGTTCTTTCATTATTACTTACGTTTTTATTGCAAGTAATGTTTTAAATCTCTTTACTTTGTTTCACTAAAACTATATTAATCATCAATCAACCTTTTCTTATGCTTTGGATTATTTTCGTTTGTTTGAATTCTAACTTTACTTAAAACAAATTTTGTTTTTTTTGTTTTATGAAAATAAAAATTACCATAAAGTCCACTTGTCTTCTATATGAAGACAAGTATAATTGTGTTACTGTGGAATGCGTTAGCAATTTCTGTTGCAGACTGTACACGGACCAGCAATAGCCAGCTGTCAAAGATATAATTGCGCGTATAGAATAGATAACCACAAATGTTTGCGTTTGTTGCGCAGAAACGAAGTTGAAATTTCAACTTTACGCACTTACACTTTAGGGCTATGTTAAGGATTTTTTTAAGTCTCGCCCAAACATTTTGGTGTATAGAGGGCCCCACGGTTGATCGATTTCAAGATTTGTAAGTTACCTACAAGTTTGGAGGTAGCTCCGGGCGCGTAATTAGCTTTTTGTAACCAGTTTTCTGTATTAACTTGTATAATATCGTTGTAAGGTGCTAATGTAAATGATGAATAGTATTTGCTAAATAATATAATAGTCTTTTTAGTACCTATTTTAGCGACATTTTACAACAACCCGTTTTTGGGTTTTGTTGTGAATTTTTTTGGTAACATAATTTTTTTTAAAATGAAAAAATTCAAATAATTTCTTTACACTGTAAAGATTCATTCCATAATAATTACGTATTGTATCTTTTATTAATATTATTTAATGAAGAAAAAAAAATTTTTTTTGTAAATAGAAATGTTTCATTTATTCATTATTTTAATGATTATAATGTAATAAACTCAAATAAAATTTGCGTAAGTAAGTACTTTCGACCGATAGCAAACTCATACATGGACACTTGTTTATTTTTTGTCTGTCGACAAGTTGGATACCTCTGATTTTTTGTGTACAAAAAACTTGACTTGTCAACTGCTTTTTTATATTAATAAAATTTGTTTAACTATAGTTGGTTATTGAGATTTCGTTTACTGAAGCATGCAATACAAGGTTGTTTGACCAGAATTTATTTATTACAAGACAGTTTCTAAGTTATCTTATTTATCTTACTAATATTTTAGGAGAAAAAAAATATATTTTTGTTTGTAACGAATAACCACAAAAACTACTAGGCCGATTTCAAAAATTCTTTCACCGTTTGGAAGGTATATTACCCCCGTGTAACATAGGCTTTTAAAAAAAATAGGGATCGGTAGTAAAACCCATGCGAAGGTGGGACGGGGCGCTAGTCTATCAATAATATAAAAATGAATTGATTAATGTGTTGCTAAGCTCAAATCTCGAGGACAGCTCAACCGATTTCGCTAATTCTTTTTTTAGAATACTCCTTGAAGTACGAGGATGGTTCTTGCGGAGAGAAAAATTAAAAAATTCCCACGGGAAAGCGGGATTCACGCAAACGAAGTTGCGCGGGTTTCGCTAGTTTATTATAAAATTATTATTGTTACGAACAAGCCATCAGGCTGGAAATAAATACATTTTTAAAAATATTTTGATAATGTCAAAATTATTGTCTATTCTGTTTTTCATGTTCTTGCTATCAATTTTCTGTCTTGGTTCTGTATAACTGTTACTTTATTTTTCATTAATTATTATCTATTTTATTTTGACCTGTCTTTTTCTTCTCTGTTCATCCATAATTATTGTAAAAAAAATTTAATTACGAACTTTGTCACTATGTTAGATTAATATATTTTTGTTTGTGTTTGTGCCAAAACTAAAAAAAAAAATCTATTTTTTCATTTTGTTAATTTTACCTAAATATAGTTTTTAGTTAATTCGTTGCTAGTATCCTAAATCAATAGTGTTTAGAGTATTTTTTAATATAACGTCTTTTAATGTTACGTCATTAAGAAGTAAAAAGCTAAGTAAAAGGTTGTTATGTTAGACAATATTGAAAAAAAATCTGAATATTAAAATCTACCAGCATTTTGAAATGCCGAAAGAAACTCAGTCAAACTTTATAGGCACAAACAATTAAAATTATATTTGAATATTAATTTCATTTCTTTTTTAAATAATATTGTTAAATACAAAAAAAAAGATTAAAGTTTAAGTAGCTGTTAGTTAATTGCAAACAAAAAAAAAAGTTAAATTGCCTAAACACAAAATATGTTAATTGTTTTTTTTTTAATGACTTTCAATTGTTTGTAGGTAGTAACTAAGTATTCTATGACCTATTACGATAGATAGTTTAAAATTACCATGCTTTTTTCTAAGTTTAGGTAATGTTTAAATTATCTAAGTTGCTATACCTACAAACAATTATGTAGTAAATAAAAAAAAGTTTAAAAAATGATGTGTTGTTGTGGTTAAAAATAAAAAATATAAGTTTCTCTTGAAGTTAATAAAAAAATTTTGAATAGAATTTATGTTTATAGATTAAATAAATAGAGAAAATTTTGAATGTCTACATAATAACAGAATTATCCTAAAAAATATGATTCCAGACAACATTTTATACACATTCAGCCAGTTTCGGAAACGCATTTTTAAAAATAATGACACATTAAACTAAAGGTGTCACTGTCAAACTATAGAAAAAGAGACAGCTTGAGAACGTGGAATTAAAATTAAAATTGCGTTTCATAAACTGACTATTTCAATCTAAAAGCAGGTAGGTACCCCATATTATTGATAAACAAAACATTTCTGATCGAATGCAAAACATGTTACAAATAAAAATTATTACCGAAATAAATTCGCGGCACACTGGCCGAAAATATTTCCGTATTTATAGTCTGGCCATGTTTCAAGGTCGCACTTGACAGACGGCGGACCGCCACCGATCGGGAGGGATCTTAGGCCCTCACCCCTCGCGAGAGGGAAACTCCCCATTAAACAACACAGGGGGACCTGCCGTAAAATACTTATTAAATAAACATACCTGACACAATCCAAAAAAATCTTCAGTCACCAACTATTTATCACCATAATAAATCACAGTTTGTTCATATGCTAAATGTCACTAAAAATATATCACATAATACAGGTAACACTAATGTCACAACACGTCCAAAAGGCAAATGTCCAGGGCGTTAAAGCCAAAATTATTCAAAAAATCCACGTGCGTCCCGCAAATAAACATTTAAAAAAATGCCGGGGAAAAAAATCGAGAGCCGTGCTCTTGACCCCACGGTACAATTATGAATGCCGAGCGTCGTTACTATGATCAAAATTACCAGATTTTTTTGTGCTCAATATTTTAGTGTGCTATAATTTGTTATAGTTGTGGGTAATCCACACGTGATGTATTGCGCTGTCCCTTTCGCACTAGGCGATCCGCGCGTGCACCCGCCTGCAGTGGCAGTACAGAGGAGCCCTCAAGACGACATGTGCTCGCACAAAAAGCCGGCTTCTCCAGACTCAGCGAGCTCGACACCGCCGACACCGGCCACTCGCGTCGACAACAAAATGCAATACAAAACGCCCGCTCGCCCGCCTTAAGACCGACGCGGCAAAAACGAGACTGAAATTCAGATCTATAGTAGAAAAAGTGAACTACACCGCGCGAGGGGTACACTAACACATAAAAATGAAAAAAATCACACGAACACAAACATTGACAACAAAGCTTAAAAAATCGGAGTGGGGAGCAGTCTGTTCCGCACATCTGACTAGCGGCGTCCTTCTCAGGCGGCGTGAGGCCGTGCACACAGGCGCGCGGTGGTTAAGCGAAAAAAATGTGTACACATTTTTTTATTATTCACGATTTTTATGTGTGTAAGTGGGCTCAGTGCGAGGGGGACGGCTAGCGGCGGGCCCAGTTCACCCCTTAGGCGGGAAAGAGACGGCGCGCGTCGCCACGTGCTCGTCCCTTGGTATTAAATAATAATTAAAATGGCTACAAGACCGGCGATACGAGATACTGTTCGGTAGACGATTTTTTGGCCGAGCTTTTGCCTTTTTTGTGGAGCTTTTTGCGGAATCGACGAAAACGGAGTAAGGCGCGATAGACGGTGTCATCATAGAGAAAAAAATGCGGGACGATTGACACTTAATGAGCAAAATACGCGCAGAAAAAGTCGCGCCGGGGGAAAAAAAACCAAGGACGCCGCGCGAAAAAGAAGTTATTGATTAAAACAGGGGCTGTCATTGACCAGACGTAAATGAGGGTGGTTAATTGTATGCAGAAGCGGATCCGGCAAGAATCGATCTTCTCATTTTAAATGAAAAAAAAACAAGATTATTTTAAGTGCAGGTTTCTTGAAAATTTTTGTGGCTGCCAAGACTATTACAGGTAAAACACTGAGCAGGAAACATTGGAGAGAAACGGACAATAAATTGGTATTCTTTATTACGAAAAATGTGAAACAAAAACTAAAACCAATAATGAATTACATAAGGCGGTAGGTAATGATGATAATTATGATACACCTGCAGTGTTTACCCATGTTAATGTCCTGGATAACATTATTAATATTGATATCAATGAATTAAAAAAATTCATTGAACTACTAAATAAAATTATATTTCAAATACTGTCAGGCAGACTTCATATAGAGTAATCTAAACATGGACGATATAAATCTTAGAACTCTGAAACATTACAAACTGACCAGACGCTGGCCTACGCCAATCCGAAATGGAGGAGGCTGGCAGAGTACGCTCTAATCTTCGATTGAAGGGAGACCCGTATACCTGCAGTGGGATGATTATGGTTGATGATGATGATGAATATCTTGGCGTTAAAAAGGTGATATGTGAAGTTTTTACATTGTTATTGTTTTGTGACGACTAAGTCAAAATGTCATAACTGTTTAATTCGAGTTAGACATGGGAATATGTGGGAATGCAGGTATGTAGGAGTGTCACCTGTCGCATATAATGTATATTAAATAGACCCACAATATACCCCTGAAGTTTGAAAATACAAAGTAGAAAGAGTTTCGGAGTGATAGTACATTTTATGAATTGATGCTCGACCGAGTAAGTACAGTTTGAGAAATTATACAGGTAACAAAATGTAATACAAAACAGGTAATGTAAGGTACAGGTAACCAGGCTAAAGAACTAAGATATCCAGCAGAGGACTTCTTGTGGCTAAGATGATGATGATGAATTTTGAAACCAAAAGTCATACACACTTGGTACATGATAGAACCTCTCATCTCATCAGCATTCCCAAGAATCTCCGAGGGTTGCTTGTTTCACTTGGTATTGATGAAGAATTTTAGAGAACTCTCAACATTCATAATTTCTACATTGAAATGTGGCAGATTTATGCTAATCCCTTACGATTGAAGGGAGACTCGTAATTCTGCAAGAGGATGATTATTGGTTCAAATGATGATATGAATGTCCCACATCCTGCATAGCATTGTAGAGTTCTGATATTTTCAAGATCACAGGATCAGTGTCATCTATGATACTGCGCATAACGTAGTGCAATTTGCCAAATTCTTCAATAACTTTACGTAAGTATAGATAGATGTATTTAGATAATAATAGTCAAGAAAATTTGTCTTTAGTAGTTGTTTTCATAAAATTTAAATTTATTCGACAACTCAATATTACAATTATAGATATATATGTAAATAGAAGCAGCTTGTTGTTTTTATTATACTGTATTATGACGTCAGAAAAATAGTGTCATTGTTGAGTTGAGTCAATCATAGTTTGATTATTTGTCACATGTTGTTCTAGTTTCCTTACCCTAATGTTGTCTTAAAATATTCCTTAGATATAAAAACGCCTGTTGCGCTTGTGTATAGGGATACATACTCGATGTTATGTATCTTACTATGTGTATTGTTTAAGGCCACATTATTTTGTATACTCTTTCACCGCCACCCTACGTTGGTACACTGACCTTGAACAAGTGATATTATTCAAGTGAACCCTGAACTGACCATCACACCACTTCCAAATGAGAGTGTGCGACAGTTTATCATATCACAGACGCAACTTCTACCTACCTATATCCCTGTGTAACTTGTATAACTTAATAATACAATGTACAGACATTATGTTTACAATTTTAAAATCGAATTGGAGTTTAAATATATATGGGTATGCAAATCGTTCTAATGGAATTATGCAGTGACATTGATAGAACGACAAACAAGTACGTATATGACATACAGCAGATGTTTCCTTGATAGGAAGCGTATGTTAGTTTTTATGCATTATTTAAGTCTGCTATTAAGGATATGTGTAAAAAGGGGTGATAGTCGATAAGACACAAGTCGACTGGTCCTTGGTTGAAATCCTGATGAGGTATTTCCGAAGACTCTTTAGTGTTATACATTGGGTTAGGTTAAATGAGATTTAAACCAGTGTACACAAAAGGTAATATTAATCCAAGCGTAATTAATTTGTGTGAAACCTCTTGGCTGCAATGTTTTAAACCTTCTTTTCAAACCAATGTTTTAAAATCATGCAGTGCAGAATTCCGCTGGATGCAGGCCGCTGCCAGCAGGTCGTATTGGAGGCGTTTGGGGGAGGCCTATGTCCAGCAGTGGACTTCTTGTGGCTGAGATGATGATGCTGAGTGCAGGATTAAGGAATATCTTCGGATATAAGTACTTACTAGCTTTTGTCCGCGGCTTGCTCGCGGTAAATTTTGATTGTCGTATTGTGTAAATTGACTTTTTAATTTTTCAAAAACTTTAATTTGCAAAACTTTGCCAACTTTCCAACCTTAATGCAGGATTTAAAAAAAATACTAATAAGACTTTTTCTCTAAGTGCCATTAAAAACACAGTACAGTTTGCAACCTTATTCTTATAAAAAGAACTGGTTTCACTTTTAGTATACTTTAAACTTCACTTTTTTGTTTTCAATATTACTAGCCTTATTGTATTATTTTTGAGACAGTCATAAAAATATAGTTAAAATTTGTTTTCGGCACTTTGAAAGATTTTTTTATTAAGTAATAAAAAAAATGCAAAGAGCATTAGGTAGCTAGCAACAATGTCTTTAAAACAAAACATTTTAATTGGAAACCTTCTTTTTTAAAAATAAATAAACAAAGCACATTTTTTTTATAAATAAGTTAATAGTTTAATGGTTCGTTCTCGGTGATAAGTTTTAGTTTCATTCGTAAGCTTGTAAATACAGGGGTCTAGACTCCGAATATGATTTTGTCCCATTCGGTGTCGAGACCCTTGGTCCGTGGGGTCCTAGCGCTATAAGACTTTTTAAGGAAATAGCAAAAAGGTTACTCGACATCACAGGAGACCGAAGATCTGGCAGCTACCTCGGACAAAGAATTAGTCTAGCTATTCAAAGAGGGAACGCTGCCAGTATCTTCGGAACCTTGCCTAAAGGGATTCCTTGTATATACTAATATTATTAAGAGGAAAGATTTGATTGTTTGTTTGTAACCGAAACTACTGGACCGATTTCAAAATTCTTTCACCAGTAGAAAGCTACATTATCAGGGAGTGACATAGGCTATATGTGTTCAAAACGCGAAAGTTTAAAATATACTATATAGGTTATAGCTTAGCCCACGGGCACGGGCCCGGAACTTCACGCGGACGAAGTGGCGGGCAAAAAAGCTAATAATAATATATTTTAGTTATTTTAATATTTTTTAAGGTTTTAGTTTTAGGCATGAGCAACAGCTAGTAAAAGGTTTCAGTTAGTTTTATTGTCAGATAAATATTGCTAAGTAATAAATGTATTTCACCGTTTTTTCATCAGTATTAACAGATGAGACTAGATTGATATTTAGATAGAATTTATTGTGAACTTCTTACCTAGTTATTAAGGATTTTTCATATAAGTAAATTAAATTTTTGTTACCTGTTTGATAAAAAAAAACAAAATGATTTTATTAAGTTTTTTAAATTATTGTATAATAAACCAAGTTTCAATTATTTTCATGGATTTTAATTATTTGGTCGAAATTAAAATAATATTGTAAAAATAAATATAAAATTGTGTAGATTTTTTGATATAGAATTGGTACGTGCCATAAAAGCTTTTTGTTTTTTTTTTACAAAAAAATAATTTCGTCACGACACACATTTTTTACAATGTTTTACGTTTTTTACGTTTATGAAGGGGTTGTAATTTTTTTTTGTAAAACATTCGTTTTCTTACGTCCTTCATTTTTTTTATTTTTTTCAAACTTCCTATTCATGTATGCATTGGGCTTTTTCAAGAAGGGTTTGACAATGAGCTTTTTTTCTATTTTGAATCTAAATCACCTGTTTTGGGGTACGGAAGTAGGATGTCGATTTGATCTGCGATTGTACTTGTGTTGCGCATTTTTATTTAAATCAAATCAGGTGTAGGTTTTACAAGTGATTTTATTCTTTGATTTTAAAATTTAAATTACATTATATTGCTACAATGAAAAATGAGTTCGATTTCATCGTTGTGTGTTGCACTGTAAAACGAACAGGTTAAGCAATGTCGACCGTAGCGCAGTGTTTGGATAGGTTTCGTTATCTCGTCCTTCTCCGACACGTTAAGCTGTCGGTCCGGTCGACGGTCGATGGTGTCAAGTCGGTGGCTTACAAGCGGCTTGAAAACTCGCCTCTGCCATTTCGTGTTGGAGTAGCGTAGAAAAGTACGCTCTAATCGCCTTTGATTGAAGGGAGTATCCCTGCAGTGGAATGTTTATGGGTTGGTATGATGAATACAGAAAAGGCTAGTTGCCGTAAAAAATGTAATTAGTCCGTCTTTTAGATTATATTCAAAAATAAGGGCAACTCTTTTCATTTGTAAATTAAACCAAAAATGACAAAGATATAGCCCATTAAAGTTACGTGAGACGTCACGCCGTGTTGCATTTTTTCGCACGGGGTGACGTCAAAGGCCCACTCCTAAATTTTTATGCCTTGTATCTTTGTTATTTTTTGTTTAATCGAAAAAAGAAAAAATACGTGTTTAATATTTTTTATAATCTAAAATACGGACTAAATATAATGTAATTATTTTATAATAATCTCCTAATATCGGTAGGTTTAAATAAAATACGTTTGATTTTATAGTTCAAGTTAACGACGACTTCTTAAGGCATTAGATGCCGACCAAAACCAACGGCTGGCAAAAAGCTGGTAGCTACAATATATTTTTTTGTTTTCCCATTTAAATTATTTAAATTAATTTGCTAAATTAATCCTCTTATTTCCATTAGGATCAAAAATTACAAAAAATAAATATTTATGAAACAGTCATTATCTTAGACTTAATCAATCAATTTAATATGATACATTAATAAAAACTTACACGTTAATGTTTAAATTATGTGCCGCTCACACCATTAAAATAATAAAAATAATATGCAACTAATTTCTATGAAGGAAACCTGTATTTTGGTAGTCCGCCATTTTGATCTACTCCATACATAGCTCATCAGTATAAATACGCCTAATCTAGTGATTGATTCTATAAGCCTGATAAACATTGCCGTTTTCGTTGCAAAAATCAAAATATAAACGATGTTGATGCAGCGATGGATGTTATAGAAATCAATATGCCTCAAGTGAAATAAGATGATAGAGATGAAGTGGTAGATGCCAACGCGCGTGCAACTGCTCAGTCATCCGTCACGCAAATGCTCCAAACCGGATTCTTATTCAAGACGGGTTCCAATATAAAAATTCTTAAATTGTATCTTCATTATTGATAAGGTAAAGTCTATTAATAATGGATGAAATATTACAGATAAGACGGTAATAGTTAATGTAGTAGCAAATTTAAAACGTGTAAGGGATAACCATGCATCTTATTCTTGCGTGAAATAAAAACATGACAAAAAAAGTTGACCTCTAAAGCTATTGATATGTTAAGTGTAAAGGCCAATTCAAAGGAATTATGATATCAGTAAAAGAAAATACACATTGTACTCCCAAAAAATTATTCGAAATCTCGATCTTATGGCTAATAAACTTTAGACCCTTGGACTTATTCAGAGACGCATAACTTAAAAAACTGCCTGCCCAAATAAATCCTACACAGTAATAGACAAATAAATTTGGCATTTAAGACAACGATATTTTGCACTCCGTCTGAAGGAGTCCAATTCTTCCACATGAGATGATAAAGACATTAAGGGAATCCTTTTTTCATAATAAAAATTAAATTACATTTAGGGCTTGATTCTCCAGATGAATCAAATCAAATTAAGTGAATCCGCAAACCGCATTTGCGAATTTCTGCATTTCCCAATAGTTGACTGGTAGAGAATGTAATTTAGTTTGCCTATTGTATTCTTGTGTATTGTGGTTAATTAGTATAAATCAGAAAATTCGATTAAGTAGTGAAACAGAAAAAGGCGTTTATTCTAAAATATAATTTCGGTTATTGTTATAGAAAGTAACAATAGAAAGGGTTTGTTATGTAATAAAAGAAAAAAATAACAAATGTGAAGAAGCCGCCACTATTATAATAAAAAGTTACTCCTTTATAGACTGTCATAAAAACTTAACTTTCACTGATGTTATTTGACTTTTTATACCACTTCTTGGCTACCGACAAAACATGGGTGGTCAAAAAAGTTTTGGCGGTAGAAAAGGGTGATGGTTTCATACAATTTATATTACAAAACAAACAATAGTACTTTAGATCTGTTCGAAAAAACAATACATCGTATTATTGCACCTGGTTCGATTTAGTTTTTTTATCATCTAATGTTTGTAATAATCAAATAAGTTCCTCTTCCTGTCGGAACCCGTGGGCGCCTGATTTTTTACTACCCTCAAAAAATTATATGAATTCTGAACTTTATCCCTTATAGTTAAGGGGCGAAGTAGTAGATTGAAATAGGTTTTTTTGACGATTGATGCTTTATTGTGGCAATGTGGTTCCTGTGAAGATTTTTTAGACTGTTTATTCAAAATAGTTTTATGCAGATGTTGTTCTATAGATTTAAGAAGTAAAATATGTTCCAATAATATTAAAATCTGAAGATAAGAGGATTTACAATATATATTTTTTAAAATTTAATCTGTAAACGACTCCAATCACAGCGACTAACTTAGCTTGTTGAATTTGTTTTTCCATAATAGTGATCTTCCTAAGTCATCAGGACTAGATGGAATCCCTGACCCTCCTTCCACTTCAACACTCCCTGATTTAGTGAAGAGTCTGCTAAAATTTGTAAAAGATACTGATTTTTATATGGCCGATAGACATTCTCAACCCAGGCAAATTAGGCCTTACCTAGCCTTAATCTTAGGCCTTAATCATAAACCTTATATAGATTTTTTCACTATCTTTTTTCTGTAATATAAATTCTTGAATGTGCCGGGCAACCTGCGTCATTTTGTTTTTCTTACAATGCTAGGAACCAACTGGTATTTTGATAATAGGCTGTTTAGTTATCTATTTAACGCCATTCACTTATTAAATATGTATATGTAAATGATTTGTCGATGATGCCTTTAGCGGTATTGACACAACATTTTTATCATTATAATTAATTAAACATTCATGTTATGCAAAACTATGATGTTTATAAAGAAATAAAATGTAAATTACTTCGTAGACGATCGAAAAATTTCTAAATTTACAACAAAATCAATGTTGTTCAGTAATAAACATAGCATTTTATTCTGCATCTCATTTCTAATCTAAAAGAGGAATCTTCGCAACTGGCCCTTTCAATTAACTGTCTCATAATATTCGAAATCTACAGAAAAATCTAACATTCGTCCATCCATCGCCCCGCGTGACGCCGACACCGTCTTTTGTGTCTTAAGACCGACCCTTATTTTTTTCTTTCATCCCTTGAAATGTTCAAATTTCACTACCTGCAAACATCCCTTGCTACGCAACTTAAATCACTTAACACTGTCAATGTATCATCAATTCTATTACCAAATAGTAGGGTCTTTATTTCATTGTTATTAACTTCTGTTACTTCCTAAAGAGATAGGACAGATAGTGCAACATCTTGAATAGCATTTACGACGACTTAATGACTTATACCATACTAATTATACAAAGGATTTTTATTTGTATCTCTTAAGATTAAGGTTGTTTTTGCATTGAAATAATCTCATCCATCGTCATTAAGTCAGAGCAATTCAAAGAGAATTCGCTTTGGCGCATACGAAAAATGTGCGTCCGTTTTAGAATTTATTAGAATTAGGAAACGTCCTGTGGAGCTTAGTTTTAAGTGTCCTTAATAACAAAAGGCAAGGCATGGACAACAGATGTAGGACTTTGTGGCACTTTTGGTAGCACTTTTTATTTATTATCATGAGATTCTTACTAAATACGAGTTTATCTGAAATGCGTTTTCAGTGGTAGAGTTATTTTATCGTAAAATATTTCAATTTATTGTAATACTTTTATTACAAAATTATTTCAGGCTAAGTACTACCCTTTAGTTCTCTACCCTGGTTATCTCTTTCATTGGATGACTCTATTGCGATTAGGAGACTTAAATTATAAGCAATAAAATAAAATGTAATATATAGAAATTAATTATGATATAAACATCTCGAAATGAAATATATCAATAAAAAAAAACTGTCAAGATTTAAAATTCAGATTGCTTAACAACAGTATTTTAAATATAAATGAAAATCGATAATTTACAATCAAAATATAATTGTTAACCTAAAAAACAGTCAAATATCTCCATAATTCATCTTACTTTTCTAGCAAAATCCATCGAAAACTTTTTGATTGTGCAATCCGAACACCTGAATTCGAACAAAGCTTAAGTCCCCTTTTTGTGAGAAAAAAGGAAGTTTTTGTTAAAAAAAAACAAGCTCCCACGATGCGTAATGCATTTTTTCTTATTCTATTGCATGATTTTTATTGCATCTGATTGAGCTTTTGTATAGAAATGCAATTTTATCGGGGACATGCGTTTTATGGAACACTTTGTAGTTTTTTATTTTATTTTTATTGGGTCAACTAGATGCTGCTTCGTTAGCGCTATTTTATCCTTATTTTTATAGTATTGAAAATAGAATTAGCCTTAACATCTATACATACATCCTGAATGACTGACTGACGAAACAACGTTCAGTCTAAACCGCTAATCGTAGAGACCGAAACTTCGGCTCCGATAAAAAAAGAGTTTTCGAAGCAGACATCTTTCGAGTCAATATAAAGTCTAGGACACGCACAAATGACGTAGCTTTCTATTGATATTTTTTTTCAAAATCGGCTTAGATTGGATTTGCCATATATCCTTTATACCTCTTTAGAAATAGTTGGTATATAAACAGACCCATTTTTGGAAACCCCAATGTCAAATTTTAAAAATCATACCAAGTTAGATTTCCTACATCCGGCTTTGAAAAATCTTTTAGACGTACTAACAGAACAATTAATTCTTTCATCAACAGACAATACCAACTTAGTATAGTATCGCAGTTAGTAATTACATACAGCAAAAACTACGTCGGTGGATCATTGAGCGGAGCGGCTTCAAGGCTGTCCGGATTTGGCACTTGCTTTCGTCCACAGATTAAATAGAACAGGGGGGGATATTGTGGTGGGGATATATTTTGTGAAATTAAAATTAAAATTTTCTTTTTTTTTTGGAAGTCACTTTTTTTAATGGTGAATTTAGCCAGAGCCAGACCTGCGCTCTGTTGCTACGACACCGCACCGAACGGGAGCGTAAGTGAGCTTCTCCACCAGAGATTTGCGAGGACGCGTTAGGAATGAGTTTGTTAAGAATCAATAGAAGAACGAGGCTAGGTAAATGAAGCGATTCTATTGACCGAAGTTCCGCGGCTGATTTTACTGTCCGACATATTCGCCTGATGTGGACATGACACACCATAAAATTACGCGACGGAAATTCAGTGTATCGAACGCTGCTGTTGATAGATGACAGTCGTCAAGCCAAGTCAATGGACTTCAGGCGGCTTGGAAACACTGGCCTCTGGCAATCCCTGACTAATCTAATGATGACTAATCCCCTTCGATTGAAGGGGGCCTATCACTCACGCGTTGCCAACCCTCCCAACCCCCCCAAGTGAAGCTCTGGAGACCTTACTCACCGTAGGAACACAACTGAACGAGAAACATAACTGCTTTTACAAATATGAAATCTCTGTATATTATTCTATGACATGTAGTCACTGCGGTGATTATCTATTTGTCTAATTATTTTTGTGTGTAAAAATATTTTGTGTAATACAATAAACATTACATCTCGTAGAATGTTCGCTTCTGCCTCTATGAAATATGCAGAAGATCAACTCCGTTCCGAGCTCTTTTCTCCATTGCCTTCCTTCTAGCAGACAACGCATTGGAATTTCGGAATCATACGTCAGAGAATAGGTAGGGCTGTGTACTCACTGTCATATGTCATACCAAAACACACCCTCCAAAGATCCTCTACTAGTCCAAGAAACATTTTGGTAACGCTCACAACTCTTTTATTCTTTCGAATATTTTTTGGCACTGTTTTATTAAATAAATTCCTATTTGAATCGATAAATAATCATGTTTTTGCATATTATTATGCCAACCTTGAACTTGACTGCATTATACATTGATCTAACGTCATTCGTGATATTTATCGATCTATGTATTATGTATTATCGAATATTGACCTCTGCTTTGTCATAAAATAAAGAACTATTATAGATCTATAAACCGTAAGGCCGCGTTTTGACCTGCAAGAAATGTACCAAACTGTGACAGCAACTTGCAAATGTAAATGTCGCGTTTCCGTCTTACTTTATACGTAGTTCACATTTACAAGTTGCTGGTCTGGTACTGTCGAATATATCTTGCAAATGGAAACGCGGCTTTACAAGTTTAGTTGACTTATTTTAAAATAAAACTAGTTTTTTTTAGAAAGATCTATAATAAAGCCAATAACGATTTACGGATTACCTAATTCGTCCTTTTTAGCCCTTCGCCACCCAATGCTGAGTGTAGGCCTCTAACAATGTACGCCATTCCTCTCGGTCTTGTGCTTTCCTCAACCAACCCCTTCCGGCAATTTTGACCAGGGCGTCGGTCCAGCGTGTTAGTGATTTGCCGACATTTCGGCGACCAGTTCTAGGTCTCTATTCCAGTACTAATTTGGCCCAACGTTCGTTTCTGGTGCGGCAAATATGACCCGCCCATCTCCCCTTTCCATGTGCTATCACCTTGGCTATGTCGGTGAGTCTCGTCCGCCTTCAAATTTCCGTGTTTCTGATCCTGTCTCGGAAAGAAACACCTAACATAGCCCATAGCTCTCTGGGTGACTTGGAATTTGTGGACAAGTTGCTGAGTGAGCATCCAAGTTTCTTCGCCGTAAACCATTACCTAATTCTATTTAATTGCAATTTAATTTAAAACATATTTTTAATTCGGGCCATGATGAAAAACGAACTTTTTCTGATTGGCCTGGGTCTTGGATGTTTATCTGTATATGTATTTATTATAAAACTAGCTTTTTTGCCCGCGACTTCGCCCGCGTGAAGTCCCGGACTCATTCCCGTGGGAACCTCTTTGAATTTCGGGAAAAGCTATAGCCTATGTCACTCCCTGATAATGTAGCTTTCTACTGGTTAAAGAATTTTTGAAATCGGTCCAGTAGTTTCGGAGCCTATTCAAACAAACAAATACATAATCAAATCTTTCCTCTATAAAATATTAGTACCTATAGATATGGTATCGTTGAGTTAGTCCCATAACACAAGTCTAGAACTTACTTTGGGGCTATTTTACTATTGTGGGATTTGTAAAAAAAAAAAACCCAAAAAAAAACCGACTATAAAAATAGAAATCAGTTTAAAATAATATTTTAAAATATTCTTTTTATATTTTTTTATTGATTGCATCTCTAATATATGTATTGGAATATTTGGAATATCTATTAATTATTAGTATGTGTTTAACAGGCAACAATATTTATCTGACAAACGCGTCTAGGCGACTAGAAAACTAGATACGGGTTGGTGTTTTCGCGTGATTTATTAGAAGACAACTTTATAATTACTTTGACCAACCTGCAAATTCTTGTTTTTTTTTATATGACTAAGGTGGTAAACAGGTAAAGTCTTCCACAGAAAGATAATATAAATCCATACTAATATTATAATGAAATAAAGTTTGGGAGATTGTGGAGGAAATCTTTGGATCTACTGAACTGATTTTGAAAATTCTTTTACCAATTGAAAGCCACGTTTTGTCAGTGTCATATGCTATATAACATTTTCAAAACACATCCAAATTAACTTGGTATTCAAAATCATTTCAAAACCCATCCAAATACTGACTAGACTCTCCGTTGCTTAACTTCACATTGACAAGCGCTACTCAACAACTCTTTTAAATATCAGCAAGGGAGTTGAACCCGGAACACGCGAACGGAAGGCACAATGTAACATTGCGTTGTCAGGCACTTAGTATTAGGCAAGTGACCATGACTTTCATATGAAGTACGAAACGACTTTATCGTGTGCATGTCTGCGGTGTTACGCGGCATATTTGTTGTGGAATCTATTTTAATATTTATTTAATTAATGTAATATTTAGTTTTACATTAATTAAATAAATATATTTAATTTAATTAATTAATAATAATAAATATATATAGTCTTTAAGGTATATTTAATACTAGTAAAACACTGGCAACTTCGTTTGCGTATATCTCGCTTATGGGATGAGATGAGATGGGATGGGAAATCCTTTATAAGCATACCCCTAGACGTAGTAAGGAACCTACATTCCAAATTTGGAATCTCTAGACCCAGCGGTTTGGGCAGTGCGTTGATATATAGTTAAGTCAGTCAGTACTTTGAATTATATATTATTACTAGCTGACCCGTGCCCACTTCGTTGGGCATAATGTTAATAATCCTTTTTTAGTACAGGCGTTCGTAAGAAACGCTTTCATTCGACCGTTTTTTTCTCCGATTTACTTTGCAAAACCGACTACCACGTAAAAGCCTTTTTATTTTTCGGTTTTTATATAACCTATGACACTCAGCAATGTGGCTTTCTATTGGTGAAAGAATTATTAAAATCGGTTCAGTAGATCCCGAGATTACCCCTTACAATTTAACAAATATACAAACACACAAACTTTACTTCTTTATAATATTAGTATAGATGTATGAGCCAGTGTTTCCTGTAATGTAAACCTGGGACCTCCTGGGTGGTTCGAAAAATTGTATTTTTGTCATAAAATAAAATAAAAAATACATTTTGATATTTTTATGTACTATTATGTACATATTACATTATTACATATTATTATGTACTTCAAACGCCCGCATGGCGTTGCCCAATTTATGTACCGCGTAGCACTAGTTATATGTAAATTGTAAGCGTTAGCTTGACACTGAAATTAGTGTATAAAAATAAGCATCACAATGTTTACGTTTGACTAAAGATTTTGATTTCTGCCCACCCCCTCGCGAATTATAGCTGCCATCTTTTTTTAGGTCATATACCTTGTAATATATTTGTTGCGCCTCTGGTATTACTGATGTACATAAGCCGTGGTAACAATAAGATGGCCCGCCAGCTTGTTTGCATACTGATTGACATAGAAAAAGTTGCACCAAGTAACTAACTAAGTAATCGGAGTATTATTAAAAGTCAGTCGACAAAATCTGTAAGGTGCCTTAGCAAGGAATTATTTGAGACTTTGAATCCCATCAAAATACTGACTGGTATCGTCGTGCTTATCTTTAGACTGTTTAGAATTAATTTGACTAGCACAATGACGCCATCGATCGACAATTCTAAAAATAACTTTTTTTTGCAATGCATTTTTTATTTTAGTCATAAACAAAATTTTATTTGAGAGAGATTAGATAACATTCGTAATTTTCTAGACCATTAGAAAAAAACCTGACAAAAAATAAACATAAATCCAGAATTATTATAGATTTATCTATCTTTACATAAAATAAAATTAAGTCGTTTCCGCAGACAGACGTCTGTCCCTACCTATGTATGCTAAAAATGTATGTATCTTTAAAACTATGCAACAGATTTTGATGATGTTTTTTAATGAATAGAGTGATTCAAGAGGAAGTTTTATTATGGATTATACATTCTGAAATTCCCACGGGAAGCCACAGTCAAACGAAGTTGCGCGGGTTTCGCTGGCATTAAATAAAGCTGTAGACTCTTAAACCCTGTTTCTTTTAACTTGACCAATGTAGTAAACAATCTTAGCGTGTCTTTTTATTCAAATATCCATATCGATAAATCGCCAGAATAATAAGAGAGTTGTGTTAAATGTCATTTCTAACTATATTATTGTTATTTGGGTGTGAATGATGATTTTAATTGCCTATTTTCGTTAAAAAGACGTGCTAAGATTGTTTACTACATTGGTCAAGTTAAAAGAAACAGGGTTTACACTGTAGAGTTTGAACGCACTAATCTCAGGATCAGCATTGGATTGTTTGATGCGTTATGGTTCCCTCGACATACTACATTAGCTCTAAATGACAGTTAATTAAACTTAGAAATACATTTTCTTACTGTTAAGTGTTTTTCCGCTACTACGGCATCCGATTTTTATCGTTCCGGTAATTGCCGGTCCGATGTAGAAATATTTCATAGTCATACTTTAGTATACGCGCTTCTCCACTACTCTGGCATCCGGTTTTGTCTAAAGTATGAATTTCTACATCGGACCGGCATTACCGGACCGATAAAAATCGAATGCCGGAGTAGTGGAAAAACGCCCTTATACTTTGAAATACAGTGTTCAAAACATTATTCGAATACCAGTAAAGGCAGTAAAGTTCTTGTTGTACGCTTAAAAAATTAGTTAGTAAAGTATGTATAAGTTTCATGAATACGACCCGTCCAGATGCAGTCGTCTGGGGAAGGACCTCCCTCCACCTTACAGAAGATCGTAGCCAAATAGCATTGGTCTCGGCCATATTGAGGCATGTTGTGTTCCTACGGTGAGTAAGATCTCCAGAGCTCCACTTGGGGGGGTTGGGAGAGTTGGCAGCGTGAGTGATACCCCCGGTATTGCAAGCGTATATACCATAGACCCTATATACTTTATAGGCTACGGTGATGCTTACCATTAGGCGGGCCGTATGCTTGTTTGCCAACTTTGTGGTATAAAAATACGAATTAGGATTTTCCCAAAATAATTTTACATTGAAATAAAACAACATTGAAAATTAAGATCGCGATTTTATTGAAGAGTAAGCTCTGTCCGACAAATGCTAGCTGGTTCGAATTTATAAAATATTTATATACATAGACCATATTATATAGATAGACCATTTATCCAGGAAGGATGTAGGCTATATAATATCACACTAATGAACGAAATGGGATTTTATTAAAAGTGTAATAAATTGAAAATTAATTCCGTTTTAGAATAAAAATGCTTCAAGTAATTAAGTGAATTAGTCAAAGTGTCAAAATAAATAAATAAAATTGATGTCAATTTAATACTGAACCAGTTATGATGAGAAATGTGTTATTTTAGAACTAATAGGCGGTCTGTTTTGATTCTTTTTGAAAAAAAAAACTCGTCCCCCCCCCCCTCCTAGTAATAAATTAATTTTAAAAACTGCTTTTAACATACTAACGTAGGAAAAAATGTTCATGATATTTTAGATCTTTTAAACTATTCAAGGGTTTTGTGGTCGGTGGCCTTAGGACGGGTCGGTAGTCTTAAAACACCGGCCTCTGCCAATCCACATTGGAGTAGCGTGGCAGAGTACGCCCTTATCACCTTAGGTTGACGGGAGACTCGTATCCCTGCTGGCATGATTATGGGTTGATATAATGAGTCTGATGAATAATGTTTTGAACAATGTATTTCAAAGAAAATGTAACACCTAATCTGTTTCTGAATTTAATAAACCCTTATATAAACATTAGAAAAAAGCACCTTACAGTTAGCAAGTGTAAATAAAAAATCTAGCCACGTACCCCAACACAATATTACGAAATTTAAAAAAAAAAAAAATTTCAACATGTTAAAATCTGCGCGCACGCATAGTCAGGTAGACAGTTTTGGTTTGCAGGTAGAAAAAATCTTTTAGATGGATGTTTGAAAAAAAAGGTTGCTTTATGCGACCCACCCTCGGATAATACGCCTACGAAATGTTACCCATGTACACCGACCTAACGATGTTGATACCTCCTGCAGATATATCATCGTTTTATTGATTTTACAAATGAATTATTATTATTTTTAATAGTAGTCATTGATATAGATTTCCTCATCAACATCTCAGTCATGAGAAGTCCACTCCTGGACGTAGGGCTCCCCGAAACGCTTCTAAGTCAACCGGGTTGGCAGTCTGCATTCAGCGGCTTATTAGTTTTAATTAAATTAGATATTTTTAATAAATATTGGTATGTCTTGTCAATCGTCATACGGCGAATTGTTCAAAACCCTTTTTAAAGTTAATGACACATTACATTAAGGTATATGGGATAAAACCTATCCTATGTGCTAGTACAGGTTGTATCGTTCAAGCAAATCTACCAGCTGCTTTTGAGTGAAAATGTAACAAATACATCAACACACACAATCTTTCGCGTTTTTAATATTAGTTATGGGTTAAATAATTTAATAATACAAGATTTAAATGACTAGAGAAGTGCTTGTGGACTAGAGACTTCAAATTCGGAAGAATAAATGATTATAATTTTAATTTTATCATAACTATCAAGATTATTCAATCTGTACGAATAGTGGGGGTGGGAAGGTAACAAAATGCATAGACGCACACGCATTTTGCCCCACGCACACACATACACACACACACATAAATTTTTGTGTGTGCACGCAAGATCGTTTGCAGCATGTGTCGACTTAAGGAATGTCTGTGTCGAATTTAGGAAGCTTCTATAGAATAATCTGTGATTTAACAATTTTTAACAAAATCAGACTTTTACGACCGTTTTCACCAACGCCTCCTAGCGGTAGGAATAACCTAACTGGAACAAATTGTATGACATTTGTATGACGTAAGATTATTCCTACGCTAGTAGGCGTTGGTGAAAAGCCCCTTAAGTGACTTTTTTTAAGACCTATTACTAGCACATTCGAATCAGCATTTGTTTATTGATACAATGAATTGAAAAAACAACTCCACCTTACAGAAGATCGTAGCCAAATAACATTGGTCTCGGCCATGTTGTGTTCCTACGGTGAGTAAGATCTCCAGAGCTCCACTTGGGGGGTTGGCAACGCGTGAGTGATACCCCCGGTATTCCAAGCGTCTATAGGCTACGGTGATGCTTACCACTTGTTTGCCAACTTTGCGGTATAAAAAAAAGAAAAGAAACTAGGTAGAAAAGTATGTGATCAATAAGGTTAAATAATGCTATAAATATAAAGGCAACATTAGCATTTTTTCTCGTCGGATCACACCGCAAAACTGTACCAAGGGTAAGCAATACGCAATCCATGACCTAACGCACATTTTGACAAAAACAAAACGTTTATAAAAACGAACTTAAAATTCAGACGCGTGGTAAGAAAGAGTAAAGGTTTGCAAAAACATTCATTGTATACTTTTTGTTATAAAACTTTTTGCTCCCGTTTTGATGGGATGAAAAAAAGTTGAAATTTTTTGGATGCGCCACAAAAGATTTACACTTGTATATTCAACCTTAACGTCTTATATTTAGAGGTGTTGGATACATTTCCATATACTATAGACCCCGTTAGGCCTTTTTTCCTTCTTGCGATGTTAAGTCATTCAGATTTTTTGTTTATTTGTACGGTTGCATAACGCGGGTCAGTATGTTTTTTGGGGTAAAGCACCTTAAGGTTTTGAGTTCGAGTTTGATCGCCTAGACAGTTTTTCTAGACGCTCTTTTTTGTGTCAACGGGGTGGCAGCAAAAAGGTTTCCGGGTTTTCTTGTACTGTTATGATATCTTTTCGTCGCGTGCCGTATTTTTTTAATGAAAAAGTAAGTTATGTAAAATATCTAAGATTAAGAGAGGTAGGGCACAGTGGATAATCCGCTCAAATTGGAGCAACCCAGTCTGGGGAAGGACCTCCACCTTACAGAAGATCGTAGCCAAATAGCATTGGTCTCGGCCATGTTGTGTTGCTGCGGTGAGTAAGGTCTCCAGAACCAGGGTTGGGACTTGGGAGGGTTGGCAACGCGCGAGTGATACCCCCGGTATTGCAAGCGTCTATAGGCTACGGTGACGGCTTACCATCAGGCGGGAAGTATGCTTGTTTGCCACCTTTGTAACATAAAAACAATAGTTTGTTAAATTTTTTTGTTTTATTCAAAGTTAATGTCTATGTTTTAATATTATATTTGATTAGTACCATTTTGGTAGCTCGGTGGACGCCTTGTTGAAATTCACCCGCGTCTCTAGGCGAAAGTTTGGTTGTTTGTTGCGGCAAAGCGGCTGAACCGATTTGGCTGAAAATTAAATGATGGCTTATACCTTAGATTAGGACATAAGATAGTTTTTATAACGAAAATCAGTCCAGGAACTGAAACAACGGAATTTCGCTTGTGCAACAGTTAGTACTCGTATACGATGGATAATAATATTAGAAAACATATTCATTTTCCGCGTCTATGTAATTATCTATCCGGCAACTCTTAATTTACAAATCGCTACGAGGTTTATTTAATTTGACAGCCTAATTATTATGGAAGGTATGTATTTATAGATTTGGAGTCGAGAAAATCAAGGACAAAGCCGAGGGCAAGCAACTGCTAAGTACTGCTGCGTCTTTTCCCCTCCTTCTTTCCCTTGCCGCCCTCCTTCCTTTCCTCCAACTTCCTTGGTGGACAACGCATAATTAGCGCCCCTGGTGTTACTGATGTTCATAGGCGACGGTGACCGCTTTCCATCAGGGGGCCCGCTTGCTTGTTTGTAGGGTATAGAACCGGGAAATCCCGGTACCGAAAGTCCCGGGAATTCCCGGTTCTTTTATAGCTGTAAAAGAACCGGGAATTGAAATACAAGAACCGGGATTTTCGGTACTTTCGGGATTTTTTTATTTATTCAATTATATGGCAATTGGCAACACTGACGCTAGTGACGCTACGTGCGATCGAATATATTTTGATGGTCAACAAACGATCGAGTATGTTTTCAAGAAAAAGTAAAAAAAAATATCTAAACTATGCCTTTTTTGCAATTTTTTTCAAGTCCTGTTAAGATGCAAAAAAATTGCTCTTCAGTCTTAATGTTTGTGGAGGAAGCATGTTCTATGCGTTCTTGGGATTTTGGTCTGGTGATTGCGCAGGCCAGTCTAAGACCGAAATGTCGTGCGTGCTCCTGAAGTCAGCTGGTCACCACTCGCGCTGTCTGCGTACGGACATTAACACCACAACCCTTCAGTCAGTTGCGAGCGAGCGACAGAAGCAGTGGTGTCCAATCCAATTTTTATTTAACACAAACAACTGGTGCACTGACGAGAACATTTGAAGAAACAGCATTGCCGTAACATTTGGCTGCTTTTTCGCATCAGTTAGCAAAAATCGGTCTTCGTGCGTATGGTTCTTGCGCTTCTGGCTATGGCATTCTTTCACATACTTCCCCAGTAGCATGATAACGTTACTTTAACTTTGATTGCCGCAAGCCTTGCGACAAGAGCACCTTTTTAGCATCATACCAGAACTTGGGTAATGTCGCCCAAAAAGATTTTATTTATGACATGAAATATCGATGCAGAACCATTGTATGAATCATGGGATATTTTATTGATAACTGATTTTTCGCATAATTGCAAAAAAAATGCATAAGTAATTTTTTTTTTCTTTGTAACGACCGTATTAAACAAATACGGTCGTTACTTGTATCATTATTTAACTTTTTTTTAAATATTTACGCAATAAATATAATATTATTTTACTTTTACATGTACTACGTACCTAGTCCAATAAACGAGCTTTCTAAAAATAAGTATGTCTAAAAAAAAAGGGTAAATTGAGCAAAATCAAAACACCCCTAGGCGGTGTTGATGTATTGAAAAAAATCCCGACGGTACCGAAATTCCCGGGAAATCCCGGTTCCAGCATAGTCCGGTACCGAAAATCCCGGTTCCTTGAGATAGTACCGGTTCTCTATACCCTACTTGTTTGTCTACTGTATGACATAAAAAAAAACATTAAAAAAAAGTTCTGTGTAAATTTAAGTTTCCATGTCTCTTTTTATATGCCTTACTAGTAAAATCCGCGCAATTTCTTTTGCGTGTATTTCGCTTTTTTTAAATCACAAAGTTGGCAAACAAGTATACGGCCCGCCTGTTGGTAAGCATCACCGTAGCGTATAGACGCTTGCAATACTGGGGGTATCACACACGCGTTGCCAACCCTCCAAAGCCACGCAAAATATTTTTGGATTTGACTGGTGCTTTGAGCAAGCTGGCCACCTAATGAACTCAAACTCAAACTTAATCAGTTATTGCATCTCATGCGTTCATAGCATGTACTACATATAGTGTAGGATTTACATTAAGTTCAGACATGAACCCTGCTAGGGCACAGCAAAATATAAAGTTATCGCGCCTATGAACAAATACATAAATGAATTAGTACCTAATACTAGGAGCGCAACCAATGCTTTACACGGTAGGGGCATGTAGGGGGAAGAATTAGGTATGTTTTGAAGTTTATGTAACTATGGTAATTTCTTTGACATTCCCATGGGATTGGGAACAACGAGATTGTTGGCTAAGACGCATAAAACAAAATTTGATTATAAAATAAAAAAAGTGTCTAATAAATTAAGTACGCCACACAGAAAATATAACAAGTACTAATTGCGTATTTTAATTACTTTTTTATACACTTTTTTGCTTATAATTAATTTAAAATGTAAATTTTGACATATGGTCGTTTTCAAAGATGGCGAACGGATGCGTGGGCGCAACAGGTGACGCAGATTGTTTTTTTTTTCAAATTTCTAACCCAAGGGAGCGGTGATATGCTTTTAGGATCGATGGAAGATGGGAAAGATTATTTTTGGGTTGAATAGGTAATTATGGTTATGGGTATTCTTGAAAGATCTCGTCAAAGTTAGTTTTTAAGGTTTATATATTTTTAAAAATAAATACGTGGGTTATTTTTAGTCATTCCGAAAATATAATAGGCAAGTCATAAGATTGAGAGGCTAGCAAAAGTTTGTTTTATCCCAAGGGTTGTGGGTTCGATTATATCACAACGGGTTGGATATTGAAAATAAAAAAAAGTGCATCATGATAATCTTGGTTTAACTATACTTCTCTGTTTTATTGTTTGTTATTTTTACCATTTATTTTTCCTTCCTTCTCTTTTGGAACAGTTATAACTTTTAAAATAAAATCATTTATTTTCAAGTAGATTTACCTACAGGAAATTTTTTTCACGTATTTTTTGTTAATCCGACTAACACTTCGAAGTGAATGACGTGAATGAATTAATTTTTATTACCAGATTTTTAATAATAAATATTGTTGTGTAATTTAACTCGGTGAAAACATAGTCTATACTTTTTTAAAAATAAAAACCCACTAAAAACCACATAGAAAAAATATATCAAAAATGTTTTTTTGTAGCTACCTGTTCTTCCAGGTACTTACTGTTATTTTAAAGAGCCCGATAACTATTCTTATTGTCTTTTGTTAAACAGATCACTGTTGAACAGGTAAAATGATATTTGTAAAGCACCTGTTACTTAGGGCCCTGATAAAAGATGGGTCTCAATCTCAAACTATATCCATACTTAATAATAACAATCTCTTGAAAATAATTCCGCTGGATCAGAATTGTATTGCTACGTTTAAGTCTTCTACTCTGAGCTAACTAAATACTATCTACTAAATAAAATCGGATTGTGTATGCTAACTGCTGACCAAATAGTAAAGTTTAAAATTTGAAGGGTGCGATTTAGCATTTGCCAATAAATTGAAATTATACGGAATTGAAATTAAAATTGCGATTAGATTCAAGTTGGTTCAAGACTAATGCCTGCTACACACGTTACGAAAAATCGTTACGATTGGACGGAACAGTTAAAACTGCACAGTTTTCGTAGTTTATGAAATCGGACAAACTGTACAGTTTTTCTCATACACACATGTCGAACTGTACCGTCCAATCGTAACGATTGTTCGTAAGGTGTGTAGCAGGCATAAGGCAGCTAATTGGTGTAGCAACGTCTATTATCCTGTGTCTTCCCAGATCTTTCACCTCTCCAAAAGATACGAATTTAGTAAACTTAAAAAAAAAACTTCTTTTAAATTGCTATTTCTATTCTTTATGCATTTATCTATCTACCTATCTCATTTAAGATTATAAATAAGGTCAATTGAAAAATATTTCTTTTATATTTTAATTGTTATTTCACTATAGATCTCGGCCAAGGCAATTTCCTCGTAACAACAATATTTTAAAATAGTTTTCTTAAGTTTTTGTGGTTTATTGTTTTATGAACTTGTAGAATTAACTAGCCTTCTCTGGGTCTTGGTCAGGTGGGTCAAACCTTGACCCAAGATTTCTTTGCTTGGCGTATAGTGATAATTTGACCAATTTTTTTGGGTACAGATTAGCCAATGTCAATAAATATCAGTAAGTTAGGTACAGCAAATAAAATCGGCGAGTAGGGTCTTAAATATGACTCAAATTTCAACATATTGCGTGATGGGATTTACTAGAATATAATTAAATTTTTGCGTTTTTGTATGGGAAGTGGTCTATGAACCAATAGCGATGTGGGTATGCAATTTATGATGACATCTAGACCCTCATGGTAAGTGGCATCAAATCTGTCCCGTCAGTTCCGATTTATTTTATTTATTTCCATTTATCTCGAAACTGCCGGGACCAATTTTGATCTTTCTTCACATGAAGGTCTAGTTAAGGACCTGTGGCAAACCGAACTCTTTTTAAAAACCTCTTTGTAAATAGTTATTATGTTTCCTTTTTCTTTTTGGTTTTTATATTCTATTTTACAGTCACTTCACTTTTTCACCTTCTCGCCATCGATTCTTCATCCCTTCATCTTTTCCTAACCTTTCCATCCTTAATAGGACGCTTATTATAAATTCCATACATACATGGGTATGTTTGTGTTGGTTCATAGACCACTTTTGCCCAGTCACAATAGACTGTGCAAAAGTTTTTTATTACGTTAAATAAACCATTTTTATTTATTTATTTCTTTCTTTGGTTAAAAAATTCGGGGCACACATTTATATTAGTAGCATTACTGTTTGTTCTCAAGTCTGCCTGTTTTAATAATAATTACATGGTATTATTATTATTAGTATACAATTATTTATCCGTTGTCTGGTACCAATAACACAAGCAATTTAAGGCTAGCTTACTTTGGGACCAGATGGCACTGTGTGAATTGGGTAAAATTTATTTATTTTAATAAAAAAAATAAAAAAACACGTTACCTCTATTTATTTAATCAACTACAGCCAATTCTGCTATTTTTTAAAGCTGAAACGCATCTGAAACGCTTTGGAATCGACATTTTTGTATTCTGCTAACTCTTTGGTTGAAACGGAGCCGATACTCATTGGTTGGGCAGCGGAACGGTTTGGTTGTAGTATTCCGCTAATGAACACAGAACGGTTCCGGTCAACTATCGTTTAGTATTCTGCAATTTTTTTGACAGTTGAGACGGCTGAAACGCTAAGGCTCTGCGTTGGTTGAACTGCCAAAAGTTGCGGTTTTGCATCGGCAGTGAAAGAGTGACTTTTGTAACCAATCGTTTGCGTTTCAGCTGTAAACATAATGTTAATGGAATACCGTTTTGGTTTACAACCGTAAATGCAACCAAGTCGAAACGCTGCCGATCTGGTTTGGTTAATAAATAGCAGAATTGGGGGTCCATACTAAGATGTCATTAAACTAGACAAGTGGGCTACACATGTGTCAAATCGGAAGACGTAATCAAAGACAGCTTTAATATCTTAACTATCAGCCAGTTTCTGAATAGCACTTTAACTCCACATTAAGTGTATAGCTGTCTCTTTTCTTCTTCTTTAGTTTGACAGTGACAGCTGTAATTTAATGTTTAAAAATGCGAATTGGTCGCGATTCGTGCGTCGACAGGTTGTTGGTGAACAACTACGTACTGTCGACGCACGAAACGCGACCGATTCAAAAATGGAATCTGTCTTCGGTAATTGGCGTAGGTTCGATCCTCGCGGATGGCATACATTTAGTTACAGAACTTATGTGTTCTTCCAATGTCTTCTTTGTTTTACGTGACTTCGAAAAAACTATTGATCTTTGTTAATTTTGCTCACGACATAAAATTTTATACAATATATTTTTATATGGTGATATCATATCGAATCCTGAATTATTAGTGTTATGATTTAAAGATCGCAAAACTAAATTTATGGGAGCGTTTTGTATTTTTCAACTATTTCCTACTATTACACCGATACGTAACTTCCGAAGAAGCGTTTTATGAAGAACGACATCTCTATGCGGCCGCGATCACACTAAAGACATCAAATATTATGACATGAATCCTGAATTATATAAAGAAATGTAAAAATATAATTTGACTGCATTCAACTTCATAATCTTAATGTCATGGCCCAGTTATTTGAGCGTGAAGAAGTAACAAACACACAAAACTTTCGCCTTTGCACGCAATAGTCACAAAATTCTACTAATATATACAAAACTAGCTTTTCCACGCGGCTTCGCTCGCGTTAATTTTATGACTGTATAGATCTCGTTCAACGACAAAACAACCCATAGCGCGACATAGTAGAAAAAATATTTTCCCATTGGAACGACATACTTTCACGGGATAAAAAGTAGCTTATGTTGGGCTCTGTACCCCTAACAATATGTATGCAAATTTTCATAATGATCGGCTGCTTAGTCAAGCCGTGCCGTCAAGCCGGAATAACAAACAAACAAATTCATTTTCTCATTTATAATATTAGTAAGGATAATGTGAAAGTTTTTTTGGTCAAAGGAGACTGAAAATTATGGGCCAAAATGTAATAAGTTGGAATATGGTCTAAAAAATTAGTCATATTTTTCTATCTATATATACCAATTATCAGCTTATTTCTCAATCTACGAGAGGAGAAATATGAGGAAATACTTTTCGTGAGATTATCGAATAACTGAATACCTAATCGATTACATAATTACAGAAAAAAAACCCTTAGCATTTAGTAGTTAGTTAACTTAAAGTAGGTATCTAAATGCACCATACATACACAATACATTATAGGGGTCATATGATGTATATAATATTATATTAATCAATTACTGAAAAACGAATATGTAAACACTACGTAATAATGATTATCGATTTCATATCGATTAAAATCAGTATTTAGTCTATGTCACTGACATAAATGTCATTGTCAATGACATTGACAGTTACCGCCTGCCGGCTTTTGATATTTTGCTCACTCGTTTTGTGTTTTCTGATGCGTTTTGAGTGCTTTTTCCATTTTTTCAAATTGTTTCCTATTTTCGACGACCATCAAATCGGTGGCCAAGCCACTCTATACCATCGAGGTCGTCAAAGGTCGTAAAAAACATCTTTTGCACTTCAGGAATCATCTAATTGCAACATAACCTCACTTTCACTAAACAGTCATTAACTCAGCTCTCAGATTGTCAAAAGTTACAGAATTTACAGTGAAGGACTGATAAGTATAAACCTATCAATTGTCACCATTTTCATCTTATTACATCCTGGCCCAGAATTGTATGGAATCGTTTCAGTCTCCTTTTATTGCATTAATTTGATAGGTTTGCATGAAATTTGGAACACATGTAGTTTTTATGGTGTGCGTGAAACCCTGAAGCATCAGCTAGTATTTTTTATGATATACGGCAGATAAGCAAGATGAAAAGCACTTGATGAAAAGTGGTCACCTCCGGCTATGATCATCAGCAATACCAGGGGCGCAGGAAGGCATCACGACGCGTAGAAGCCTTTGAGGGTCTACTATTTTATAAAAGCGTACCAATATTTGTAATATTGGTACAAATAACAAAATCTTATTAATTGTCGGAATGAAGGCTAACTTTTATTAGAATCCGTGCAATCCCCAAATATTAATGTGTATCAATCTGTCTTGTTCTCTAATGGTATAAAATTACACACTGACCTCGACGGGAAATTAAATAATTATTTCCGTACAATCAAATGTGTAAGATAATTTGTTTTACGTGTTGTCCAGTGCAAGACAAGCCTTATTTAACTAGTTAACTGGTTTGTGAAGTATAATTCGATTATAAAATGCAAATTTAGGAGTTCTAATATAAAGTTTTGGCGATCAATCAGTAAAATCGCGATTATTCTAAAGAATTCTAGAGAATTTCGAAATTATGTATACTTACAAGTAATAAATTTTTAAGTTTGTTAAGATTAGCTTGTTTAAGTATTTGTTGCGTATCTTCTGTTTTTCTAGCCTAGACTTATTGAGTCCCACTACTGGGCTAACGCCTATATCTTTACACAGTAAAAATGAATTCGCTCCGTTCCGTTGTCTGTTAGGTTTGATCTCAACATATTATGCAATTAGTAAAATTAATTTTGATTATAATGCATAGATTTTTTATTAAATTCAGATTAAATACCGCTCGTTACGGTGTGATTAATGCCAATTTTTTTTAATAACAATAGACACTTCAATATTTTAATGTTTCGCCTACGAAACCTGTTGAATTTCCGAAGAAAATATTCTTAAACTAGCCTCATACCGCGGCATTACTGGAACAATCGCATTGGTTGCGTTTCCATGGGAATTTTGAAAACATTAGTAAATAATATTATTTTATAGATATTTTTGGTAAGATCATCTTGCTTGATCAAATGGGATAATTAAAAAAAAAAAAGTATCTTTATAAGAGGTGATCCAAACAAAACCTGGCTCCGTCGCAAAAAATTTGTACCTATTCTAGATTTTTTGGGGGTTTTTATAAGTAATATTCTAAATTATCACTTTTTTTAGCTCTTAAAGGTTTGTAGGCATTCATATTAAAATCTTCAGGTCTACCATGAAAGTGTCCATCCGAAACAACGAAACACGTAGTCCTGAAAAAGACATTACTAGTTAGAATAAAGTTCAAAACGTCAGTCCATATTGAGGAATTTCCTTTCATGGTTGGCCCGCTTATTGTGTATTTTTATTAAGGGAATTGTATCACCTCCGTTCATCTCAGTCGGTTTTATTTAACGTACAGAGATAACAAACAGACATACTTTCGCATTTATAATATGATTTAAAAAAATAATAGGTAGGTATCCTACTAATATTATAAAGGCGAAAGTTGTGTGTATGTTTGTTACTCCTTCACGCTAAAATGGCTGGGCCAATATTTACGATATTCGGTATGTAGACAGCTGATACCTTGGATTAACACATAGGGTACTTTTTATCCCGAAAAGTACGCGATTCCCGTAGGATTTTGTCCACCAATATTGACCACCTTGAAGTACGAGGATGGTTCTTACGGAGAGAAAAATTTAAAAATTCCCACGGGAAAACAGGATTCACGCAAATGAAGTTGCGATAGCCTATGTCACCCGCGTATGGTGAAACTTCCAAACGGTGAAATAATTTCTCAAATCGTCCAGTAGTTTTCAAATTTATTCGTTACAAACAAAAATAGAAATCATTACTACAGAAGTAAATACTACCTAATCATTAGTTATTTGGACGTTGCATACAGACACTAAAAAAATATTTTATACCTATAGATAATTAGATTTCAAAAATAACATTTAATTCATTATAGATTTGATTTATGTTTTAATGCTAGAATAACAACTTAAGACTAAGAGGTTAGCCATTAAATATTATTAATAAGAAATTGTTTATAATAAATTATTTGAAATATTATGAATAAGAAAATCTATATAATTCTGTTATTATTAATATTTGGACGTGTCAAGAATTTCTGACTAATATTAATAGATTTAATTTCATTTTAATTAATTTCCCTTGCTCCGTGGGGCACGTTAAGCCGTCGCGCGTCGGTCTCGGCTGTTGTTGATAGATGACAGTCGGTAAGCCAAGTCGATGACCTTCACGCGGCTTGAAAACACTGGCCTCTGCCAATCCGCATTGGAGCAGCGTGGCAGAGTAATCCACTTCGATTGAAGGGAGACCCGTATCCCAGCAGTGGGATGATTATGGGTTGATATGATGAAGTTGCTGTATGTATGTATGTATGTTTCGCTCTGTGTAAATTATTAATCGGTAACTCTTAATGATGACAGATACCCGATGGCTGAGGGTGTTTAGAGTTATTCCACGAGGATCGCGAGGTCAAATCCGTGTGTTAGCCAGAACCAGTTGTTGGGGTGACCACATAAATAATTATTTTTGGATATTGTAAATTACATATCACAGAGCATTTGGCAACGCGTGAGTTATACCCGATATCTGTGCCCCGGTATTGCAAGCGTCTATAGGCTACGGTGATGCTTACCATCAGGCAGGCCGTATGCTCGTTTGCCACCTTAGAAAAAAAAAACGCTTTCTCGTGGACAATCATTGGCAATGGTGATTGCGTATCATCAGGTGACCCGCTAGCTCATGTTCTCCACTGTCATGAAAAAAGATACCATAGAAGTGATTGGTTCAGAACAATACTATCCAGAATCAAAGGAAATTAAAGGCGGGTATACTAAAATCCATATTTATTTCCATTACCTTAAGGTTGCCTTGAAATGATAAAATAAGGCCGCCTTGTTGTTATTAAATAAGTTTGTATATTTGTCAATGTTCTTTTTAATTTATTACTGTATGTATATTACAAATATAGCATATTGTATTTATGGATATACATATCTAAAATCCAATCCAATCTAAGAGAGGTAGGGCACAGCGGATAATCCGCTCAAATCGGAGCGGCCCGTCTGGGGAAGGACCTCCACCTTACAGAAGATCGTAGCCAAATTGCATGGTCTCGGCCAAGTTGTGTTCCTACGGTGAGTAAGGTCTCCCAGAGCTCCACTTGATAGGGTTGGGAGGGTTGGCAACACGTGAGTGATACCCCCGGTATTGCAAGCGCGATGCTTACGATCAGGCGGGACGTATGCCACTTTTGTAGCATTAAAAAAAATCTGTCGCTGCGCTATCGTGGTAAGTTTGTTGTTAAAAGTCCCATTATGGCCACAAGCCATGGTCACCCCACCGTTCTAGCATGGAAGCATGTATTACGACTAATGCCTACACGTCAATCAAAGCCATTCAACAAAAACTTAGATTTATAATTTTCATGACGCGTATAGAGTACCGAGCGAATATAATACCGTCACGCCCGTAATCTGTGAGGAGGCGGACTGGAGACTAAGTAAAGCACGACTTGAATGATGTTTTATTCGCTCAAGCTGAGACCGACAACTTCCTAAAAACGACAACTTCCTGAAACGAAAACTTCCTAAAAACGACAACTCCCTAAAACGACCACTTTCTAAACACGACAACTTCCTTCATAATAACGACACCTTCCTAAAATGATTTCCTAAAAATGACAACTTCCAACATTCTTTACTTTTTGATGATTTCATAATGTTTTTACATACCTATCTAGTAGGTATTAATTTTATTTGAAACGCTTAGGGGGGGACCTATCTCAGTTCCCGTGGCCCTGCCCATCTAGGCGGATAAGGTGGTAGTGAGTGAGAGTTTTTGTCGGTATACCCTAAGTGGCATAAGAGGTAGCCCGACATACCCCCGCCGCTTCCCCATGCGGCGGGGCATGCAGTAATGCATTTTACTCACTATAATAAAAAAAGGGGGGGGGGGGCTATTTCCATCTCGTTTCTGTTTCTTTCTTGCTATCTGTACTTATTTATTCGCCTCGTTATTTAAATTAAAGAAAATAATCTTTATTATATTTTTATAACTAGTTATCATTTGTTATTTCCCGTCGGCTATTCATTATGACTTCATGTTTATTTCAATAATTGAAGGTCAGCACTCAATGGGTTAATTAAATTTTGGATGGGTGATCATTTAGACATTTTTTATATTATTATTATAATAATATTTTATGTACATACTAATTAAATATGTATTATATATGCGAAAGTTACTCTATCTGTCTGTTGGTTTTAGGGACTATGTTACCTTGTTGAACCGATTGAAATGAATTTTAGCATACAGATAGTCATGATCTGAGGAAGGACGTAAGAAGATAATGAATATCAGGAACTTGCTTTTTTATATCACAAAGGTGGCAAACAAGCATACGGCCGCCGGCCTGATGGTAAGCCATCACCGTAGGGCGTAGCCTATAGACGCTTGCAATACCGGAGGTATCACTCACGCCAACCCTCCCAACCCCTCCAAGTGGAGCTCTGGAGACCTTACTCACCGTAGGAACACAACATGGCCTAGACCAATGTTATTTGGCTACGATCTTCGCTTATTAATTTTCATCAAAAAGGTTTACGTTTCTGCCTATGCTCCCAAAGAATTTAGACGTGATTATATTTTAGATCACTCGGGCGATGGACAGACCTCATCAAATCTGTGACACACTGTGGCCCAAACGAGAACTCTCACTCCTCCAAGCATAGAGCTAAGTGGCACCTTATCACGAGAGAAGCGGTCACGAAAGACCCGATCTAGACATGACCACGACCACTCTGGCAAAGAATATTTTATTACAATTTCAATTCATGTCAAAATTCAAAAATTACCATAGAAAAAAACTACATAACACACCAAGAAAAAACTGCAGCAGCATCTTTATTACGCAAAACGTAACTTTTTGTACGTCGATAAAAAGTTTAAGACTTAAAAAAAATACTTTCATTATCAACACGACACGTTACGAACTAAAAAACAATTCACTTTACATTGTAAACGTATTCGGAATGGCATACGCCATTTTGTTTTTTTGTTTTAATACAAAAAAAGCCGTAGAACTGTGCCGAAGAGTTTTTTTTATTAGTTTTTACCGACGACTTACTGGGTCAGTGTTTTATTTGTCCTTTAAATGATATTAACTGATTTAAATATGATGATGAGTCATTGTGAACTGAAATATTTAATTTATTCTATAGATTTATACATTTTTTGACCCCAGAACGTGGAGTTGATGACATTATTAGGGCTATGTTTGGTTTTTAATGGTTTATTTACGTTTTTTTTCCGTTTGGTTTTATTTTTGGATTGTCTGTTTATTTATAAACTCGTATTGTTTTCGTAGCCCTTACAAATTCACTATATCAAATCAAAAGTGCTACCATATTAAAACGCGTATAAACAACGCGTGAGTGATACGGTGATGCTTACCATCAGGCGGGCGTATGCTTGTTTGCCAACTTGGTGGTATAAGAAAAAAAAGGTTTGTTTTAATTTTATGACATAGATCTCGTTTGACAACAAAACAACCCATAGCGCGACTTATAGCGCCATCTGTTGGCCGATACAGTGCCCTCTATAGTAGAAAAAATATTTTTCCATTGGAACATACTTTCACGGGATAAAAAGTTATATGTTGGGCTCTGTACCCCTAACAATATGTATGCACATTTTCATAATGATCGGCTGCTTAGTCAAGCCGTGAAGGAATAACAAACAAACTTAATTTCTCATTATAAGGAAGTAAGGATAAGTATTGTTACTATCGATGGTTACTGTAAGGTTGCCTTGAAAAGTTTGCTGTTAGAAATAAGGCCGCCTTGTTGCAGAAATATTTTTGTAATTTACGTGTTTTGCAAATAAAGCATAGGGTTTCTATCAAAAGAAGAGGAAGGATTGGGCTTCCTGATTTCTCACTCACCGAACGAAAGGCATTAGCTGCTTTACGCCGATATTCTGTGAAAGGGTGGTACTTATTGGTATAAAAAAAATGCATAAGTAAGCCAGCGCTTGTGATTGACGTGAGATTATTTTTGTTAGAGAATGTTAGATTTATTATTATTATTTACTTAATTTAATGCATATTAAATTAAAATGGATGTTTTATATTTATCTATTCAATTGTATTTAACAAGACTTTACAATGTCATTGCTATGTTTGGTCTGCATTTTTAATTTGACTTTTGTCAAAGTGACTTTGTTTAAGACACGAAAGTGAAAATTACATCTAATTTCCCCTTTTAGTCATATTACAATGGATGTTGTTTTTATACAACTAAGGTGGCAAACAAGTATTTTCTATTATAACACTAGTCTACAGGATTTTTGCAACGAGATACTGATATTATGTATTGTTACAAATTGTTTTGATTTAAATTGTAATTAACTAACGGCCGGTTTCTACAACGCATTTTTAAAGTTAATGACGAAACAATAAATTGTAGCTATCCCTGTCAAACTAAAGAAGAGAACAGGCTTTCAGGTGGCTTGAAAACTACTGGCCTCTGATCCATATTGGAGCAGCGTGGCAGAGTACGCTCTAATAATATTCAATTGAAGGAAGACCCGTATCCCCGCAGTGGGATGATTATGGGTTGATATGATGAGGACTTGAGGTGATGTTTATTCAAGTTGTATAGGCGAATTGCATAATGAAAATTCTGATAAAATATGGGTGCTAATACGCGGAAAGCCTTGCCGGAAAAACCTAACTTGAGCAGCAATCTCATGTATGCGTCAGAGCACAAAACTGCTCAAACCTAAAAAAAACCTAACAGCACTTTAAAAAACAATTTACAATCAACTTTGACACTGCAGTTTAGAGTTGAAAATTACTTGTGTTCGTAGTTATAAATATCGTGATGTAATACTATGTCCGACACAAGGTCAGAATAGACCGAAAATCAGGTTTGGCACCCCTCCCCCGCGCACCTCGCCCCGCCCGCAGCCGTGCGCATACGCAGCGTCATAGAGGCGCCGAAATACGTTGTGCTGGCGGGACCATTACATTTTTTGAATTAAAAATAATTACTGAATATTTTTTCTAAATAGGTATTCAAATTTCAATTTTCAACTGGTATTAGGTAATAATATTAATACTTATTTGATACCTATGTACTTAGTTTCCTACATAAAAAATAGACTTTTGGTATGTTGATCTGGATCTATAAAACTATGCCAATTTTCAAAACTACACGAATTATTTCCCCTGATTTCCTGTAGGTATATGGCTTAAAATTGTCTTGGGCTATTACGAATTACGAATACTCATATGAATAGATCTAATTGTCGAGTTGCATTATTTTAAAACAAAAAATACCATAGTTAGAGAAAATTAAATTGCCAGTTTCATTTTTTTTAGTCAGTTAGATAGAAATTAGAGATGCAACGAATAGTGATTTGGCCGAATACCGAATATTCGGCGACGCTCTTGACCGAATAGCCGAATATTTGGCGGTTGCCAAGCTGCAGCAGGTCCGTGTATAAGTAGATCGCGAGAAGCGTACATGTTCGGACCTCTCTTGATGCAGTGCGCGCGGGGCGATCGGACGGGAACTCAGGAAGTATTCTCTTCATTTGCGTGGTGATCTTGCCGTGACGCGTTGTTTTACATTTTTTTGATTCCAGAATTCTTGATTTTGTTACGTAAATCATATTATTTTAATTTAGCTACGATAAGAACGAACAGTAGAAGATGGCTTCAGTTATAAACAAAAAAGTCGCCAATTTTGAGATTTTTAAGGAAGATTCAAAATTGGCTATCTGTGTATTTGATATTTAAAATAACGATCTCGCGTGGTAGAGAATGCTCGAAGTTCTAAATAAATACTTTTTTGATTGAAATACGCCTTTATTTTCATGTCACTATTCGGCCGAATACCGAATAGTTGCCGAATATTCGTCGCATCTCTAATAGAAATGTTATGCAATTGAAAATTTTGAAAGAAATCTAGTTTATATTTATTTATAAACATACAAATAATATGTATATTGGTGTGCTTATCAACCGAAAAGACAAAACGGATTGATGGAATGAAAATTATCTTAATTAAACTTAATTAAAATTAACTTAGCTACCGGACAACAAATAAAATTATGATATTATTAGATAAATAAATTTTACATCAAAACACAAAAACCTATTTTCAAATTAAAATCCAGTGGTCCCGCCACTTCAACACACACCGTCTATTCGGAATTCGTCAAAATACTCGATACCAAACTACCACATGGCTCGCTCGCAAGTCATTTTTCATCAGTTACGAATGTGTGGGTGTTATACAATGTTGTGAGTGTGTGTGAGAGTGTGTATGTGTGTGTTGCGCTTGCGCTTGAGTGAGAACCTCCTTGCTTAAATGCGAAAGAGATGTTTTAGATTTATGATATTTAAAAATTATTTAGATTTATATTATTTTATTTTAGTTTCTGGATGGAATTATGTTGTTCTTCACATAAAAAGTCATAATTAAAAAAAAAAAAAAAAACATTTTTCTTAGTTTTACATTTTATCCCACTGCTGGGCAAAGACTTTATCATGGATATTATCCTGTCTTTTCTCTACTCTGACCAAAGTCACTATCCGTCTAAAAGGCGCCAGAATAATCTCCTGGTTTTATGAAAATAAAATAATTAATATTTCAAATATACATTTTAAATATTTTTTTATTGAAATTTAGAATGAACTATTTAAGTATACTTTGTTTATTTATTTTTTGCTAGTCACTAATGTCCCACAGCTGGGCAAAAGCCTAATCTTCTTCCCTTTAGTGGGAGAACCATGTCCAACCAGTTAGGAGATAATGGTGCTAATTCTGTTGTAAATTTAACTAGACTAAACTAATTTTGACGGGACTAGAAGTGTTGCTATCCTTGTCACTAATTGTAAACCAAGGAAGGACAACAACACCTTTGGTTCTGTCAAAATTAGTTTAGTCTAGTTAAATTTGCAACACAATTAGCACCATTGTTGATGTTAATGATGAAAAATCCTACGCAGTAGCGTGGCGGAGTATATTCTTATGTCCTTCGAAGTAAGAACCATATCCCAGAAATAAGTTTATTGGGTATAAGTTGATGATAAGAGATTCCAGTAATAAGTATTGGAGAAATCTGAATTTTGTTAATTTATTTTTAATAATACTATTTCCGAGATTATTAATCATTATGTAAATACCAACGATGTAACGTATCCATACATATTATTAAAGTAACTTCACTATGTACAGGACTACTATCTTGGTACTTAAGAAAATTGATTATAATCATCTAAAAATTTTAAACCAAGAAATAGTTTATTTTATAAATTCGTTTTAAAACTTAAATTGAAGACAACTTGTTGCAATAATAATCGTTAACCGTCATTCATTCAATGATCTATGGATCATTAAAATTCAAACGTCTATTGCCATCTAGCGATAAGCGTTCGAACTAGTTTGTAGTTTCCCAACACTTACAATAGATGTCGTTACGTGTCGGATCTACAGAGTGAATATTTGCATAATAATTCAATAAAATTACAATAATAACAGGCGTGATAACATTTCGTTATTTATGCGATAAATTATTATTGATAAACTTACATGTGTGTCAATATTACGTACCTGTAAATAAATAAAAAATGTTATTAATCCAATAAATTATAAAATTAATAAATTCAACACAATGAGGGTTTACACGAAAATTTAGGCCAGTAGTTGGCGCCAGTTTGGCAAGAGCTCTCATCCATAATCCGCGCTGTCAAAAGCGTCAACGCCAAAAATCTGACACTCGAATATAAAGGCTATAAGACACTTTTGACAGGATTCGAGATCGCCGCCTTGTCAACGAAGGTCGTCAAGTTGGCGACCTCGGATCCTCACCGTACCACGTTACCTTTATAAAGTGTACTTTTTTTCCTAAAAAGTGTTCATTTGTTATACTCGACATTGGCGAAATTGTCTATGTGTCGCTAAGACACGACAGAAGCCATTAATTAAGTTAAACAACAAACAAACACTTTTGACAGGTTTCTGGACCTGACGTCTCAGTGCTGCCGCCTAGTGGGTGTCATTTCAGAAAACCCTCATTCACATAGCTCCACCTCGTCCCAAAGTAAGCAAGCTAGCTTTAAACTGATTATAGGTGCTAGACAACGTATATATTATTGTAAACATATAGTTATATATAATACATAGAAAAAACCCAGACTCCAGAACAAGGTATGTTTGCCCTCACGTTCTTTGGGTTGTCAACTTATTAAAGTTACATTCTCAAATGTATTTTCTCTTTTCACACTTACTACCATAGATTTATTATAACTTACTATGCTAGTATATACTAAATCTATGCCCACTACCTGTTTCGGTGATTTGCTCAAAACCATTTTTTAAGTTAATGACACTTTAAATCATGGCTGACACTTTCAAATACTATTTAGTTAGAAAAAAAAGATATTTCTTCTTAATAGCTTGAAACTGTGGAATTAAAATTGTAATGCACTTCAGAAAATGGCTGATTATACCTTTAGGCTACAGGCCCGTGGCAATAATTGACAAAAATTAAACCACTAGAGACCTTTACTCACCGCAGGAACACAACATGGCCAAGACCAATGCTATTTGACTACGATCTTTTGTAAGGTGGGGTCCTTCCCTGGACGGACTGCTCCGATTTGTGCGGATTATCCGCTGTGACCTACATCTCTTAATCTCTACCTATCTAGATTCTCATCTACACTCAGTTGGACAGCTTACAATAGTGACGGCATAGTGCTGAATCTTATTATTTTATGTCCTTGTATCGTTCTAGATAGGTCACCTGGTGGTTCAAATGACCCATCAATTTTAGTCACGGGCCTGTCTACTTCTACTATAGTTAAAACAATTAAACTATATTTCGCAGAAGATAAAATACATTCGTTAATATTGTCTGCTATAATATTCAGATGTTAATAAAAACAGTTAAAATGCAAATTATAATACGAAACAATACATTTCCTGATCACACATAGAATCAAAAGGAGGACCTTCACAAAAAACAGGACCCACAGTCACCTACCCCAGAAAAGACAGTTGATTCCCACAGTTTAAGAGTTAACTTTGATTTGCATACATGCATTACATCATCAATTTTCCTTCCTTTCCTTAACCCTACAAAGGCTGAAAAGATATAACACAATAAGATGCCATTAAAATAAAAGATTAAGTAGTATTCATTTGCATACTCAACATGTGAGAAAGGATTACCTCAGGGGACGGTACTGGGTCCAATTTTTTAATATATGCACATTATCTATAGAAAAAAGCAGCTTTTTGTTTAAATATCTCCCATACAAGCGGTTTTTTTTATTTGTTTTTTTATACTTCGCACGAAGATTTGCATAGCACGTTTTGGTCACCCTTCCTTTATAAAAAATTTGCATATCAAGACTGTCTCCTTAAGTATGTTTACTTTAAGCTTTATTTTAAGGTTAAAGGAATGTTTAATTTCATTCATATATTCTTTGTGGGTCAGGTTTTTTTATATTTCATTGTCAGTATCATTAGTAATGCTTTGGAGTAGTGTGAGAGTTTTGCGAATGGTTTTATTAAAATTATGTGAATAATTAACGTTTGATACAAGACGATTGTCCCCAATAGTAATTTCTTTTGTATGTCTAATTGTATTCCGGTTTTGATGCGCCAGTCATTTCGAGTCATTTTTTTGTTTGCCGATTTTAAAATTGTTTTTTTAGACCCTTGCTTCTTTATGGAACAAAACATCTGCTTCGTAATTAAAATCGTGAGAACACGGGGATGATTTTTTTGTATTAATTAAACGAGTCATTGTTGCTGATAGTTTTTTGTGTATGTTAGTAACTAGTTTTTTTTGTCTGTAACGGTGATTTTCTTGATTTGAATTAATTCAGTTAAACGGTCGAGTTTTAATTTGTGATTGTGACATTTTTATATATTACCATCTTTTACATAACGGAGATTGTAAAATTAAACAAAAAATTGGAGATAAAAAATTATGTAGATTTCATTCATGGTCGGTTTAAAATTCGAATTTTTAGTTACAAAGTTAAAATGATTTCTGTGAATATAATAGTCAATATTTATTTTGGGTAGGTACGTGATCTTTATTTACGAAATGATTTGCTAAATAAATAACGAGAATTTTTGACAATTGTCAAAATTTTATATTTAGAAATCAGCACGTCTCAAGAAATCTAAAAGTTCATTCAATTGTGTAACTTAGAAAGCATAACAGTTTAAATTAAAGTAGATTATTTTTAAAAGAAATAGACGTAAATTTAATTGATAATCATCCAAATTCTGAAGCGCATATTTATTTTTATTTATTTATGCCACAAAGTTGGCAAACAAGCATACGGCCTGCCTGATGGTAAGCATCACCGTAGCCTATAGACGCTTGCAATCCCGGGGGAATCACTCACGCGTTGCCACTCAGGAGGCCCCGGGTTCGAATCCCGGTCGGGTCATGATGAAAAACGATCTTTTTCTGATTGGCCTCGGGTCTTGGATGTTTATCTATATAAGTATTTGTTGTAAAATATAATATCTTTGAGTTAGTATCTCATAGCACAAGTTTTGAACTTACTTTGGGGCTAGCTCAATCTGTGTGATTAAAAAAAAAACAATGGCAGCTATGATATATGTCATTAACTTTTAAAATTCATTTCAGTAACTGGATACATAATATATTAAATCGAATTAGAACCACAAGACACAGCAGGCATATAAACTTACACCATCTAACCCGAAGTTCACCGAAGTTGCGGGAATCACACGATAATAACTCGATTATAATCGAATTCAAAATCGATAACGCCTCTTCAATCAACATTATAATATTACAATAGAACAATAAATACAATTGCTGTGATTGTATTGCATTGTATTGCTGTATAAGTGAGCGGACCCTTTCCAATATTATATTTCAATAAGGGTTGAATCATAACTGTTATTGATTTTTTTTATTGATCTTTGACGTTTGGCGCGTGCGCGATAATGATCTGTAGATCACACATACTTATAAATATATAGGTTTCTTTTCAGAATAGGGATGTACTATGGAAAAAGAAAAAAAAATCTGAAGGTCGTAGCCAAATAACATTGGTCTCGGCCATGTTGTGTTCCTACGGTGTGTAAGGTCTCCAGAGCTCCACTTTCTACAAGGTCGACAACGCGCGACTGATACCCCCGGTATTGCAAGCGTCTATAGACTACGGTGACTGCTTATCATCAGGCGGGCCGTATGCTTGTTTGCCATCTTAGTGGTATAAAAAATGTAAGCAATCACCGCTGCCCATAGACATGCGTCACGATCGATGCTTTGCCCACCAACGAAGGAATGAAAAAGGAAGGACGGGAGAAGGAAAGTGAATAAGGCAGTAGGAAGCAGGAGGGATATTTAATCCGGCTCTCTCACTAATCGTACGAAACGCAGCAGACAGCAGCATATCACCGCTATTTCAAGTCGACATTTTATATAAATCACGTTAATTTCTACAGCGGATAATCCGCTCCGCATCTGTCGCAGCCCGTCTGGGGAAGGACCTCCACCTTACAGTAGATCGTAGCCAAATAGCATTGGTCTCGGTCATGTTGTGTTCCTACGGTGAGTAAGGTCTCCAGAGCTCCACTTTCTACAAGGTCGACAACGCGGGACTGATACCTCTGATATTGCAAGCGTCTATAGGCTACGGTGCTGCTTACCATCAGGCGGACCGTATGCTTGTTTGCCATCTTAGTGGTATAAAAAATGTAAGCAATCACCGCTGCCCATAGACATCCACTATATCGTGCGTCACGATTGATGCTTTGCCCACCAACGAAGGACGGGAGAAGGAAAGTGAATAAGGCAGTAGGAAGCAGGAGGGATATTTAATCCGGCTCTCTCACTAATCGTACGAAACACAGCAGACAGCAGCATATCATCGCTATTATATATCAATCACGTCAATTTCTACAGCAGATAATCCGCTCCGCATCTGTCGCAGCCCGTCTGGGGAAGGACCTCCACCTTACAGAAGATCGTAGCCAAATAGCATTGGTCTCGGTCATGTTGTGTTCCTACGGTGAGTAAGGTCATCGGCGTCAGGCGGGCCATATGCTTGTTTGCCACCTATATGGTATAAAAAAACGGAACCCTATAAATGATTAAATCATTACTATTGGTTTTTTTATTGATCATTGACATTGGCACGTGCGTGATCATGATCATAGATCAGTTTATACTTTATAATGTTTTTTGCTTTGACCACGACACGATCTAACATTTTCTAAATTCCGGTATTTTAGTTGACGCCTTTCCGGTTGTTTTTTGTCGCATTGGAGTATCAATTTATTCGGTTTTTGCTATTCTATTTCCTACTACAACAGTAGTTATAGTGTAAATTTTGTATGTAGGTACATTATGAAATTATAGACAACTAGCTGACCCGTGCCCACTTCGTTGGGCATAATGTTAAAAGCCTTTTTATTTTTTGGTTTTTTATATAACCTATGACACTCAGCAATAATGTGGCTTGCTATTGGTGAAAGAATTTTTAAAATCGGTTCAGTAGATTACCCCTTACAATTTAACAAATACACAAACTTTACCTCTTTATAATATTAGTATAGATAGTATAGATTATGAGAAGCTCGATGGCGTCGCTTTGTGTCGCACTCTATGAACACGCAAGTTAAGCGACGTCGACCCTACCCAGCGTTTGGATGGCTTTCGTTATCTCGAGCTTCTCCGTGCTTCGGAGGGCACGTTAAGCCGTCGGTCCCGGCTGTTGTCGATCCATGACAGTCGTTAAGCCAAGTCCGGTGGCCTTAGGGCGGTTTGAAAACACCGGCCTCTGCCAATCCGCATTGGAGCAGCGTGGCAGAGTACGCTCTAATCACCTTCGATTCCCCGCGCTGGCCCTCACAGCGTAGGGGAGCGTCCCCAAGGTGGCGGATAGGGGAATGGTCGGTAGTACAGCCTAGCTACACTAACCGGCTAAGTCCGATGGACTCGCTGACCAACGACGGGTGTGGTCCTCCAGCATTTCGGGGGTTGTGCGGCGGGTTGACACCTCGCCCACGTAAAACCAATGTTGCTGGTGAAGCGTATTCCGTTAGCGCTTCACTAGCGTGCACATCATTGTCAAAAAAAAAAAAAATCACCTTCGATTGAAGGAAGAACCGTATCCCAGCAGTGGGATGATTATGGGTTGATATGTGATCGGATGCCAAAGACAAACAAAGAACAATATATACTCCGGGTTTCAGGACATCAGGTCAGCGGTTTAGGCTGTGCTTTGGTCTGTCTGTCAGTTAGTCATTCAGGACAAAGTATTTTATAATATACGTACCTACTAATAAAACCATCGCAACTTCGTTTGCGTATATCTCGCTTTCCCGTGGGAATTTTGAAAAACCATTTTTAGACCCCTAGACGTTGTAAGGAACCTACATTCCACAGGACAGACCCACCGATTTGGGCTGTGCGTTGATATATAGTTAAGTCAATCAGTCAGGACTTTGAATTTTATATAGGTACTAGCTGCCCGGCCCGGCTTCGCCCGGGTACTGTTTCGTTTTTTTTTCAATCTTTCTGAGAGATTTTCTTAATATTTTTTTCCGTAAGAACCTTGTACAGAGTATTAGAAAACTACAAAAAAAAATCAGCCAAATCGGTCAAGCCGTTTTCATGTTATGTCGTGACAACGGAAAACGGGTTTCATTTTTATATATATAGATATGTCTAAAGAGAATAAAATAGAGAAAATGTTCGACAAAAAATTTGGAAAGAGACAATTATGAAAATAGATAATTATTCTATTCTATAAACTTCTGCAAATTAAAAAAAAATGTATACTTATTTAATATCTTCCGCTAGATTCGAACCGGTGATTATCTGTCTATGGGTTCTTAAAGATGTTCAAATATATTTACACAGCTAATAAGCAAAAATTCCAAAGATTTAATACTTTAGAAATAAGGATTAACATTGTCTTATTCCTAAAGGAGATACCATACAAAATCGGCTTAAGAGTAATCCTCATTGAGAAAAAACGCTTCGATTGGTCTCAATAAAACGTTTTGTCTGCAGGAATCGAACTCCTTACCCTTCTATTATGAGATTATTGGGTATTGATGTATTGTGGTGAGCGCCAAAGGGGTAGCTTTTTAACAATTGTCAATAATGTGACGAAACGTTTAGAATATGTGATTATGTTGCATACGGATTGTGGGTTCGATTTCTGACTAAGTAGTTTTAATTTTAAAAGGGGTTAAGCATTGGCTACTTTACTTCTTAAAGATCGTGGATTCGAATCCTGTACAAGATATGAAATGGAAATCTTTGTTTAGAGACTAGGCCCTCTCAGACACTCCCTCTTGTCGATACAACTCTTTACTCGTCTGTCAAGTCTACTTACTCATGTCGGTACAGATTTTTAGAAACCCAGTGATTGTTACTTGGTATTCCATATTTAGTAGATGGTCAAGACTTGCAAATCTTCAAAATTTTTATTGGGTTTTGAGAATGTAATAGAACTTTAAAGCACGGTTTCCACCAAAGCAGAGAGGAGATGTCTAAATTGTTCTATACAAAACTCCTCTCGGGGCGGCCGGCGCCCGCTTGCTTCCGTGCGGCACAAGTTTCTATAGAAAAATTAGACCTCTCCTCTCCGCTTTGGTGGAAAACGGGCCTAACTTCTGTAACTGCTCACCGGAACCAAATTTCTTTTTAAATTGGTCTATGAGAAAGATAATTATGTGAACCTCTACTGTTGTGTAGCGTATGGAAAAATAGCATTTTATAAAATCTATGGTACTTACTTAACCATTGCCAGTTCCCACAAAAACCCAGACACTATAAGATGCAAATTCCAATCCCTAAATTTACAATTTCCGTGCTTAGCTTTCAAAATTTTTGGTGACAAATTACTTCGAGCAGTTTAGGAGATGCGTTCTCACATACAAATAGACATCTGCCCTATTTTATGTTTACCGTAATTGGTTAGATTTGGATTGTTATGCAAAAATTTGGAATATTTTGTTTGGCTGTTGACATAATACGATCAATCTGGTGGTTGATTTATGTGTAGGGATGTGTTTATCAAGCCTGTATTTTATCGATATAATATTGTCGACACGAGACAATATTATCCAATATTAGAACAGTGCAAATTTTGTAAGGGTGGACGTATGAATTATTGTTTTTCACGCAAAAACGGTTTCATAAAGCTTGAAATTTGGTACACGTGTAGTATATAACCTAACCTTTATAACCAAGTACAAAATGAAGTCGTTTCCGCTGTCGTCTGTTCGCTTAGATCTTCTAAACTACTTAACGGATTTTAATGTGTACTTTCAGCAATGATAGATCAATTCAACTCATTTATAAAATCAGTTAAACGATTGCTAATTAATAAAGCGTACTATAGCGTCAATGAATATCTGGAAGATAAACTAATTTAAATGTCTGCCCCTCTTTTTCTACTCAAGTTGCTATGCCTTAAAAGGTGCATGTAGATAACTGCTATGTATTATGTACAGTAACATAATGTATGTGTCACATGTAATGCAATAAATAAATAAATAAATATACCGGATAGAGTGATTTAAGAGAAAGGTCCATGACTGTATAATACATATAAAGAATTTTCCGATTTTCCCAAGTGAAAGGATACACACAAACAAAGTTGTGATGTTCGATAGTATTCTATTGTTTTGTCATTAGGATACATCATCTCTTTATCTATCAAATAAAAAGGATTAAATATAAAAAGTATACATATAATAAAATATTTGATAGTTAAGGAGTGTTGACATGTATCTCTGTTATTAGATTTCATTTTCTTTTTATTATAAAGTATTTTCATTTAGGTATCACCAAATAACAACAAGCATTTAGAAGCCCTTGTGAAAACTATGTAATTGTGTACACCGATGCTAAAATTAATGTATGCTTTGTTGTTAAAAAAACTTTATAGAAAATCTCGAAAAAGTATCGATGTCGAAAAACTATTGAATACTATCGATAAAATGATAATTCACCTCCCTAATGCTTTGGCACGTAATGATGGATTATCTACCAAGATTCTTTAACAACGTCTCTTCACACCGAGCCGCCTGTTACTGCACAATGACGTCATTGTCATTCAAATAATGTGTTTAACCTACAACTACCCCTTTATTTGTATCGTAGTATACCAAATTATTACCATTATCAATCTTATTTACATTGCTTTAAAGTCTAAATTAACAAAGCATATTTTTTGGTAAATTTTTTTTTTTGAGTATGTTATATGTTTTAATGTGATTGAAATAAGATCGATTTTAGTATGAATATAGTGCATTTTTTTTTTTGCTTATTATGTGGTGAATTAATATTAATATTAAGGTTTGTATTACACTTCCGGAATACGATATTACTGTTTGAGAAATGGAGCTATTTTTTATGTATCATGGCTACTTGGAACAACAACTTCCTAAAACGTCCATTACAAAATAGACAAATTGATAAATTGCGAAAATGACAACTTACTAAAATGTTCTGTGTGTGCTTTATCTATTGACTTTTAGTACAGTCAACAGCAGGTCGACCTTTACATATTGGACTTTGTACTCTTAAGTTCTACTCTCTCTCTTTTCTCTGTCATGAGAGACAAAATTGTATTGCAAGACTTGTGCTCGACGTGCACCTGACTGTACATTATCATTATCATGTAACAACTCTATTTCTAAAATGACGGGTTTATACCAATAACTAGGTACTAAGTAAAAAACCTATTACTATGTTTCGAATTGTAATAATTGTAGGTCAAAATCGGACAGAATATTTAATATAAAACCAAGGTAAAACCTATATGTAAACATGTATGTTATTTTATGAATAGATTTGATTCGATAGAACTATCAAGTTTCTGAACTGATCTTAAATACCAATCTACACTAATGTTATAAAGAGGGAAAGGTTATGTGTTTATACCCTGGTGACCTGTGACACAGGTTTGTTTACCCAAACCTACTATAGGCACCTCACATTTACATAGGTCGTCTTACATCGGTACAACTAAGAAAACCTACCTAACAAATTGTAATCCATAGCCAGTAAGCAAACCTTGTTTTGAGGAAAATAAAATTATTATTATTTATAATGAAAAATTTTAAAAACTACTAGACCGATTTCAAAAATTCTTTCACTGTTAGAAAGGTACTTTACCCCCGGGTAACATAGGCTATATTATATTTTCAAAATAATTAGGGTTCCTTAGTAAAACACGTGTGAAGCCGCGGCGGTCCGCTAGTCAAAAAATAAGAGTTGATAAATTTTGTTTAAATAATTTTACACGTACGTATTCATATTATATAATAATTTCCTTCATAATAATGTTTGTTCATAAAATCATTTAAGTTAACTCGTCTGTAACCGTTTTAAGCTGCTTGCGGTCTGCCCGTCTCATGCACCGTTTCTCCAAAACCACATACAAGCTTAGTTTACTTCGACTTTGTTCCAAGATTCGCGGTTTTTGAACGAAGTAAATTCTATTTCGTTATTCGAATAAAAGTGTAGATTGCCAAATTTATTCTACGTAATTTTAAAAATGTAAATGTCAATGGTATTTTTGGCGCCAATAATTTGATGTGATTTCATAGGATTTAATAAAAATAATTTGTGGTTTATTTATTGAAATCCTAATAAGATTTTGGAGCCAAATATGATAGCGTCTTCGATCATATATACATAGCGTAGCGTCAACTTGATATTGTTTTAAATTTTTACTGGCTTGGATATAAATCATTTAAGCCAATGCGTTAGTTTCAACTCAGTACAGTATCCGAGTCAAGACGTCCCGAAGAATGATAAAAACAATTTTTTTTTCAGAAATTTTTTAATCAACACGATAATGCATTATTGCTTTTCATAGTTCCTAATCATAAATTTCACTATGCTTTAACCAATGTTTGCTACACATTACACTGTCAATACTATGAATCAAACCTTGAAACACAGAAATTAAATTTCTCATCACGAGCCCAAGTGGACGCTGTCGTAGTTGGCGCCACGCAATCCGAAATCACATCAATTATTGGCGCCAAAAACAATATTTACATTTCCATTTTTAAATTGGCAATCTACACTTTTATTCGAATAACAAAATAGAATTTACTTGTAAATTTTTTATTATCTACGCTCTTATTTTTTATAATTAAAAATACATACAGGGTTTCAATGCAGAGACAATGAAACCATAGAGAGAGAGCTCTATGCTTAAATGTGGAGACATTTTGAATACATTCGAATAATGCTATTTAGTCCCTACTCTGTGGTCGACAGAAGATTAATAGTGAAACTTCGAAGGGACCAAAATTATAAAGGTCTCTTAGGGTGTGAAATATCTATATTGGGAACTGTGAAGTGTTTCAAATTTTAGTAAAATTAAGTATCTATCTAAAGATATCCGCATACCTATTTGTAATGGCAAAATGTAGAATCAGGGGCAAATAAAATAAATAAATAATAAATATAAATAAATATATAGGGACAATTCACACAGATTGAGCTAGCCCCAAAGTAAGTTCGAAACTTGTGTTATGGGATACTAATCCAATGATATTATATTTTATAACAAATACATATATAGATAAACATCCAAGACCCGAGGCCAATCAGAAAAAGTTCGTTTTTCATCATGACCCGACCGGGATTCGAACCCGGGACCTCCTGCGTGGCGGTCTGGCGTGGTAACCATTACGCCACGGAGGTCGTCTAATATGTTGTCACTATAGTTTTTGTCATTTGTGAAAATGTCAACTATGTTACAGTGACAGACAAGTGACAATATATTTATACCTCTCTGTACATATAAAAATTATAACATCCTACATAACTCACGAATCGCTACCTGCTAGGTTACTCTTACTCTGCATAGAAATTGCAATTTTAATTTCAACTCTGTATAATTTCAAATGCAAAATTAACAGCCAATCCTAATTTGTACCCGTGAAATAGTATACTTTACTAACTATTTGGTTAGCATACAATCCGATTTCATTTAGTTTAGTATTTAGTTAGCTAGTCTAGCTGTAAAGAGTAGCTAAAAGTAACAATCCAATTGCGATCGTCCGGGATTATCTTCAAGAGTAAGGGGGTTGGTCCCAAAGTAAGCATGTGTTATAGACACACAGACAACGGATATAATATTGTAATTTGATATATAAATTAAATACATATAAAACAATCAGACTCGAGAACAAATGCAAATGCCAATATACAAAATGTTTGCACCGAGCGGGAATCGAATACCTCTGGTCCCGAATGTACACTACCAACGCGCGACTATCCCCACTGGGCTGTCATTAATGGCAATACCACGGTAATACCCTAGCTCTTTAATATAATAACATCAACTCCCATAAAAAATAAAAACCATCATAAAATAATAATTGTAAAATAATCTTAACCGTAATCTTAACAATGCAATTTAATAATAATTAACTCATCAAGTTAAATACATGCATATTATATTAACAAATCAATTTAACAATAAAATCATAAAAGTAAATACGTCATTAACTTATTCATGTGAAAGTATAAAAATGTAGACAATAAATTTTATAGATGACTCAAGTCTGAACCATTTTGTGTCCCAATCCCAATGCGGGGCAAATACAATTTTCTGTTAAATTGCGCCTTTTCCCTTACCGCAGCGCAGCGCAGTCAGCGTCGTGAAATGATTTTTTTTATTTTTTAAATACTTACCACAAAGTTGTCAAAAAAGCATATTATACGGCCCGCCTGATGGTAAGCATCAAGCAAGGTAGCGTATAGACGCTTGCACTACCGTGGATATCACTCACGCGTTGCCAACCCTCCCAACCAGTAGGTACAGTAGCCTCGAGGATAGGAGGACCATCTTTAGGATGATTTTTGGTTGCAACATCCAACATCTTAGTAAACACATGTGGCTCTAATAAACGAAAACCCTGTTTGGTAACAAAGAAAAGGATGGAGCTGACAAAAAATCCGCTTACAAGATGTGCAAGCAAATTTTTTCTAAAATGGTCCTCCTATCTGCGAGGCCACCGTACCTACATCTAGAAAAATGTGTATATTTTTTGATACCAATAAAGTCAGGATACGTTGCCCTACCATGTTTAGAACATCTCTGCACCCTTTTTGAGGAATCTTTATGTATTGTATATCCCTGCATATTATCTACGTATTGAGAGTCTTAACTCATTACTGAGTTGATCTTTTTTTAATGGACATTTGTGGCAAGACCGGATGTGATCTTGGAGCTGACGGAAGATTTTCACCGCTTAGAAATTACAGTGTAACCCAGGAGTGTCCCAGGGAGGATTTGATTTTAGCCGCAAAATCGGATCGTCTCCCTCTATGTCGAATTATGTCCATGGCATAACAATACATTACGCTAAGTACATTTTTCTTTCCATATATAATACAGGCTGTATAAAAAGTGATAGAATATACCTTATTTAGACCAACGGTAGTTGGTACCTACATTTGATCACAAAGGGAAGAAAGTAACCGATTTTCGACGAGGGCGTAGTTTGAGGACTGACACAGCGAAGGGTTGTAACGTAATACTCCCGGAGTTGGGAATCGCATTGTTTTCCCGAGGTTTACATTTACATAGTGCTTTATACTACACCTGCGAAGAAAAGAGAGAGTGGAGAGGGTAGAAAGAGGAGATTTGATTCCGCTTGCTTATTTGTCTGTTCTCTGCCGTATCTACCAACGCGTTGCTACAAGAGAATAGGGAGAGAAAGTATAAGGAAAAAGAGATAGGAGTTGGTCTACCAAATTCAATTGAGGTCTTTATAAATGATGTCTTCAATTTTCAGTTAAAAAAAACAATCTTATGCACCCTGTAGTTTTCCCGTGAAAGTAATAAAGACTCGTAAATAATAATTATATTATCAGTGGGGCGATAAGGTGGACTCTTTAACGGTTATAAAAGATTAAATGTTAAATTACCATGTACTGTCTAACGCTTGCTTGGTTTGCGTGGCCATTAAGTCAGCGAACTTCTTAACCGTCCAGTAGAAACACCTTGGTTGGTCTTTTCTAGTACACAGTCCAAAGTCTAGTATCAATCTCAAGGGCTATTTTGCTCATAAAATATATATGGAGTTTAACAGTTTTTTTTAACGAGAATAGACCCACTGTTTGTGCCAAATTTAAATGATGTTAGAGTAGAGCCTAGCTACTTTTGAAATTACTACATTACTTATGAAATATAAATAATAAATAAATTCACAAAGAAATTTACAATTTACCATGTGATCTAAGAATTTTCCTAATTTTTCTGCGGCGTTTCTTTCGCGCGGCAGTGACCACCGCATACTGACAGGCGGGTGTCGACGCCCTCTCACACAGAGTGATTTCATAACATAAAATGTATGGTGTGCAATGAGGGCGGATTTTCGTCAAAAACTTCAAATTTAAATGTAGTTTTAAATGTTTCTTTTTCACATATTCGTGTTCAGTATCAGCAGTAGATACACCTTCAAGAATATTGCAACTATACAAAACCACACATTGTATAGAGAACAATTTTAGCGTTAGGGCGCGTTTTGACAACATGAAAATTTACGGCGGCCGGCCGCGCAGCGACTGTGTGAAAATTTTCGTTCATAGAAAATTAAAATTTATTGACTAGCCGACAAGATATGTATTTTGTACATGTAATGTGGTGTGTCAAGTTTACATTACATTTTTCTTTCTTCTTCTTTCTTTACGTGTACATCTTACATGCCGCTCTTACCTTTTAACGACTTCTTTTACCTCCAATTTTATGGCTCCAAAAATAATGAACGTTGCAAACCGACGCGACAGGTTATAATTGAGATTATTTGCGATGCGCATGCGCACAGCTGCGACACGCGTCCCACCTTCGCGTATGGAGAGCCGTGACAATACATTTGTTTATTATGGACATAATAATTACAGTATTTATATTAAAATTGGCTATTTCTAAAGAAAAATGATCGACAGTATAAGGTGTTGTTTCTGTTTTAAACGGTTTTTAGATTAGATTTTATCGATTTTTAGATAGATACAACTAGTGCCCTTAAGTACATTAGAATTCAGGGACTCAAAAACATTGTAAAGGATACACATTCAAAAGTGCAAGACATTAAGTATTTCTGTTACACAAATTATTCCTGTAACACTTTTTTTGGGTGTTAATATCTGTTACACTGTTATTAAGTGTGCAAGTAGCCCTATACCCGTATAGAAAATTGTCGTTTAGACCTTGCACCGAAAGGCAACACCTTGTCAGCTGTCACATAGTTACGCCAATGTAAACCTTACTGGCTGTACCAGTTATTTTCATTTCTGTTTTAAAAGTAAAACAATAAGAAAATGTTACACTTTTATTCAGTTTCCAAAAAATACCGGTTCATAACTTATTTTAGGAACTGTGTTAATTAACACTTATGAACATTTATTATTGGGAACAGTTTAAGTGTTACATTTTCTTATTAGTTTTCTTTTAAAACAGAAATGAAATAGTGTTCCAAACACACCATTCGGATACAAGTCCCTGATTACAATAGTACAGTCAAGAGTAGGATCTTTACATATTGGACTTTGTACCATTTTTAAGCTCGACGTGCACCTGACTGTACCTAATAAACCTCCCGGTCAACAAATCAAAATTATTTGCCATTTCCAAAAACACTTCAGTGGCAATGTGACAAAACTCGGACATAAAATCACAATCAAATATTTCCCCTACGGTACAATGCACTCCTAATTTTCACCCCTCTACCCTAATGACGTCATTAGTTACCGACAAAAACTAACCGATACGAGGTATGAAAGATTACGCTGAGGTCCCGGGGTAGTGGTTATGACGGGCTGCAAGGGCGCGGGTTTGAAATCGATACTTATATTGTATGCAAAAGTACTCCTGTTTGTTAGATATTCACGTCTGAGTCGACTTAGTTGTTTTAGATGGAGATAGTTTGAGTGTCGTGAGGTTTTCTCGACAATCACCCAGAGAACGAGCATAAGAGGAGCCACTAGTTACTAAAAAAACTAAATATTTGGTTTAAAAAATGACGATTTAGGGCCGATTCTTTGATCAGTAGTTAAGTAATGGTTAAAATTCGTTGAAAAAACTAACTATTTGTTAAAAATTGCTACGAATTTTAACCATTACTTTACTACTAATCAAATTATGGGCCGTTAGTGAAAAAAATAATAACAAAATACCGCCCTACGCAAATAACTTAACGTGGAGTTAATATTCTATTCTCACATATTCTATTGATGACGATACTACTACCCACTAAATTAATAATAATAAATAATAATAATCTTTTAGGATAAGAATAAAACTTTTAAGATTAGATTACAGATTGTACATCCCTCATCCAATACCAAAATTACATAAAAAACCACCCCAAAAGTCCTGCAGGAAGAACAAACGACGGGAAGCCGTGGTCATTTTCATTTCGTGAAAAATAGGACCCAATAACTGACACTGACCAAGTATTTGGCAAATTACCCTAATATTTTCTTACATTTATGATTTTCTATTTTATTACGTAAGACTTAAAGTCTAAATTCCTGTGTTAAGAATAACATGAACCTAGTACCATATAGATACTAACATGAGTATTTGCGTTTTATAATGTTGGATTCTATGGTGTAGGTATTAGAGTAGGTTTTGCAGTGTTATGTAGTGTATTCGAAATCTGTACAGGATATAGGGTAGTTGTCGGAATGATGGACATTTGTGTGATCATTTGCGAAGTTATTGCACGCTTTGATCAAAGTGAGAAATTGGAAGTTTTATTGCAGGCACTTTGTAGTGCATTTCATTTGTTTTTTTGGACAATATTTAGTTAATTTGATTTTTTCATTTTTTTTAGAGCAGTTCGGTGGCATCGTTTTATGTCGCACACTAAAACGAACACGGAAGATAAGCAACGTTAATCCTAGGCAGTGTTTGGATGGGTTTCGTTATTTCGAGTTTCTCCGTGCTTCGTAAGACACGTAGGTCCTGGTTGTCGAAGTCCATCAGATATTTTATTTTAATATATTTTTTTAAATTGTCCAAAAAAATTACACGTACGAAAATCCGCGGAGTTGAACTTCATAAGTCATAAAATTAAATAATAATTTATAATCCCAATTTTTTTATACTACAGCATCTTTGGAAAACATTGTTTGCTACATTGCTATTATGAAAAAAAATCAAAATTTTTGTTTTATAAACGATTAGTGACTAAACCAAACAGTTTTCATTTGAACCCTTTCTTTTTTTCGGTAGCGACGGCGTCTGTCGCACAAAAAAAAACAGTCGCTTTGGCTGGATCGTCAACATTTTTTGGTTTATTTTTTAATTTCTTAATTTATTTTGTTGTAAATACAGACAGACATATTTTAATTGTGCTCTAGATTTATCTACTACATAACATTAAAACTAAACTAGCATTTAAAAAATTATTACCTATGTAAATTTTTAATTTCTTGTAAATTTTACTTTTAGTTAATGATTTTTTTTTACGATTCTATAAGTAAAGGGTACTAACGCCCCCATTAGGTACAAAGCCTCCGTTTGTCTGTCTACCAGGCATCTCTTGAACCGCAATAGCTAGGCTAGACAGTCACAATTTTCACAGATGATGTATTTCTGTTGCCGTTATAACAACAAATACTTTAAATAGCATAAAATAAATATTTCAGGGGGACTCCAATACAATAAACGTGATTTTTTTGCTTTTTTGGCAAGGTTTAATTTCCTTCCTAAGGTGGGGGAGAAGTGGGGGTGGGGGGTTGAGAGAAACCTTAGTCACCGTAGGAACACAGCATGGCCGAGACCAATATGCTATTAATTTTAGTAGGAAGAGAGTGAAACCCTTCTTACCTTGAATCAAATCAAATCAATATGTTGTGAATGACGTGTCTAAGTTCCCGCGAGGGCTTACAGCAAAAGTATTTTTGTTTTGATTTGATTTGACTTGAATTTTTCCTTCATCAATTCAATTTACTGAATAGTGAATATTATTAGTCAAAAAATATTTCAAAAAAAAAATGTTTCGAATCAATGCCTTTCGGCGCGCCCGTAAAGAGAAACGGTCACAACTAAAGAATTCGAAATTTTCAGAAACGCGAACATAGTATTAACCGATGCAACTTTTTGTTCAGCTTTGGCGGTGGCGTGGGGTATTCCACATTTTTGTTACCGAATTCCTGAGCCACCGGTTTTGATTAGAAAGCTCTTTTGATGAAAAATGACAAAAAAAAATAGTTTTAGTTTTAAAGAATTTTAACGTAATCGTCTTTGGTTTCTGGTAGCCGATGTGTTTTTTATTGTTTATAGATTGGTAGATGGTAGCTCAGAAGCACGCGCAGCTTAAGCCCAGCATAAAACACCATTTGTAATATATTAGTTATATAGAACATTATTAACGCTGCTTCGCCTATAATTACTTGTGCAATCAGCCAATAAATACTTTATAATTATGTTCGCTTGTGTTATTGTAACAAATTGTTGGTGAGCTTAGATAAATAAATTAAAATATTTTATGCGAGTCGGTGTAGATCACCCGCGATTCTGACATTCACAGTATTGGATCATGCGTAAAGTCAACTTTCAGCAAACTGACACTTCGGTATACTGTTTAGGTATTCCATCAAAGCTGCATTACGTAAACGTTGTTAGCAACAAAAACTCACGATAGAGAATTAATTGCAAATTCTGCAGGACAGAGCTTGTGACGGTGGCGACAGCAGAAAAATATTCAACATTAAAAATAATAATTCTATTTACAACAATTCACACGGCGCTATCTGGTCCTTAAGTAAGTTAGGCTAAACCTACTTGTATAGCCATACAAGATAACGTGTATATTGTTGAAATTAAATAGGGTAAATACCCCTTTTCGGATTTTAAAAGAACTAGGATAATATTTTGTAATAATGATTACAATATGGTAACTTTAAATAATTTAATTACAAAATCACACTCCAGTTCCTATAAAATATGAAAGAAAACGATGAGGCATTTACCATAAGCATGATAAAAAAAAAGGTATTTAAGTATATCAGCAATCTAGTAGTGCAAGCTTAGTTGCTTAGTTTGGGCCTAGATGGCGTTGTGTGATTTGTCCTTTTTTTTATAAAGAAAAAACATTCAGACTCGAGATAAACATAAATGCCACAGCAGCGCATGTTTGTCCAGTGCTGAGATCGAAAAAAAATTATATAAAACGTTTTTTTTATGTGATTGTTTAATGTTTACATGAGCGTTTAACAATAAAATCTCTTTATTAATCTACAAGGTACCTACTTACTTTGCGATATAAAACATTTTTTTTTATTTTAGTTTTTTCTGCTAACCATACATAACACAGTTGACGAATTGAATTTTGATGAGTGACAGCCGCGGGCCTCCTCATTATCATTTCGCCATCGGTAGCCGCCAGTAGCGGCTAGCCGCCATGTTTGGTCCTTTGTCGCGCCGTCGGAATCGCATCTTTATCTTTATCTTGAAATACTTATTCATATTTTGTCGAAGTGTACACCTTTGGTTTTTGTGAGCTTTTTCTCCACTGTAAGCTGATATAGCTAAAGCTTACATAAAGTTTAAGCTTAGAACATGATATTTTGACTTTTTATCAATGCTTTTCCTAAAAAATATTATGATTTTTTTGATTGTTAGTTGTTTATGTTCAACAAAATCTTATTTTGTAAATATTTGAAAGAAAAAAATCACGTCATTTTCAACTGATATTTTACTTTCAAATTTTTTTTTTCAAATAATAATAATTAATTACATATTATAATTAGCCCGTTGCATAAACGTACCTATTTTAAACTTACTTTTACATTTAATCTTAGGGTATCTATATGTATTGTAGCGCACGATTATTTTATTACCGTTTCGCCAGCAGACTCTTTCAATTCAATACCTCATCAACAATACAAGTCATTAATGTGTCATTAACTTTAAAATGTGTTTGTGTTGCACAAATATTTTTTTCATACCTGTGGACACATTTTGCAGTGGTACTTCCTCGCGTGTGCATGTAGAGGTTGAAGTTTGGTGGGTCCCTTGCCTAAGGGTTGGGGGACCACCAGCAGACCGGACCCCGCGTTCGCACCCCCCACTGGGGATGAAGAAGATGACCCTGGAAAGAGAGAGGAGAGAGTTAGTACTTCAGCTGGTCTATGTACAGTAAGCTGCAGAGCACAGAACAACGATCGGGGCTCACCCCCCGAGGGTTTTGTTTAATATTATGTGTGACGTGCGAGATCGACATTAAATTTTAATTGTTTTTTATTAAGAAAATAGTTCATTAGGCACATAATAATTATTTCAGGTAGCTTAAAAGAAATTTTATTGCTTATAGATAACGTGTATTACTCTATTATACAGTTTTAACGCATTGAACGTTTTAATTGTATTAAGTTTTATTAATTAATTACTATGAAATAAAGTTCATTGGCACGTCTATCCATTTTTAAGAATTTTCCCACTTTCCCATGGGATTTTCGGAAGATCTCTATATGTGTTTTAGTTTCCTTCCTCTTGCATTGAAATCTGTAAAGTAGATTTAAAGATCTAGCCAAAAAAAGAGGATACAACTTCATTTTATATTTCTTACTACTAAAACCAGCGCAACTTCGTTTGCGTGTATTTATTTATGCACAGCAGCGCCATCTATATTAGATGTTTGATCAAATCCTACGGGATTCGCGTACTTTTTGGGTAAAAAAGTACCCTATGTGTTAATCCAAGGTATCGGCTACCTACATACCAAATATCATAAATATTGGCCCAGCTATTTGAGCGTAAAGAAGTAACAAACATACACATAACTTTCGCCTTTATAATATTAGTAGGATGTAAAGATTTATGACATAGCTAGTGTGTTAACAAGTCGCGTAACGGTCATTGACTTGACTTGACGACTGATACCTATCGATAACAGCCCTCCGAAGCATGAACGAGCTAATAATTAGGTCTAAAGATTCTTTATTCTCAAAGGACACAAAAAGCAGTCACTTACATAAGAAAAATTAACAGATTTCATGCATCACATGACCTTCAAATAGCAGTGGTTATGAACTTCGGTAGTTATTAAAAAAAACAGAAAATTAAAAATCCTAATTTTCTAAATTCAATATTTTTTTCAATATTACGAAGATTAAAACTGGCTAATTATTTTCTTTATTTTCAAACATTGACTATTTTCACAATTTATATTATTTTATTGTTATTTTTAAAATATTGTAAATAGTATTAATGAAACTACAAAAATATAATGAATATCAACTATTTAATATCAAAACCCCAAATATTTTACTTGAAAATCCGCGCGCCCGAGACGCACAAACCTAGGTCTTAAAATCGTCATATCTCCCAAATTTATTATTATTTTCATAAACTTCGAAAAACATCCCGAGATATAACCTTTCTGAACATGTACATGTTGTGATTATGTAAAAAATATCAAAAATAAGAGTAGATATTGGGCCCACAAGGTACACCAAAAATTGCCATTGTAGAGCATTTTTTTATTTATTTATGAAAGAAATATATGACTATATCAGTTTACTTTTTTTTGTATAACATTAATCTCGTCAATACAAATATTTTGACACCTCAATTACCTATATTGACCTAGAAATAACGGAAATATCGGCATATCGCACTTTTGTTGACAACGGGGCCTCTACAGAACCGATCGAAAAACCCAAAAAACATTTCCAATGATAAAACAATTTTCTCACATTAAAACAGTAGGTACACTTATACAAATGTATAATTGCACCAACAGCCTGTCAATGATACGTACCTGATCGTCCCGGCCCCAGTCCCGCTCCGTACAGCATCTGGCTCATGGACTGATGATGGCCAAGTCTGTCGTCCGCTTTCTGGTGGCCCACGAGACCCCCATCCCCTGTACTCATTTTGGCCTGGAACAGAAGAGAGATTATGTTAGAAATAACATTTAGCAATACTCAATATTTATTGCTTCCTTAAACACAATCGTCAGTAGGTACATATAATACAACAGATTGTTAGAGAGGTAGGAGCACACACAACAGATAATCCGCTCAAATAAAATAAAATAAATATATAGGGACAATTCATACAGATTGAGCTAGCCCCAAAGTAAGTTCGAAACTTGTGTTATGGAATACTAACTCAATGATATTATATTTTATAACAAATACATATTTAGATAAACATCCAAGACCCGAAGCCAATCAGAAAAAGTTCGTTTTTCATCATGACCCGACCGGGATTCGAACCCGGGACCTCCTGGGTGGCGGTCTGGCGTGGTAACCATTACGCCACAGAGGTCGTCAGCGTCAAATCGGAGCAGCCTGTCTGGGGAAGGACCTCCACCTTACGGAAGATCGTAGCCAAATAGCATTGGTCTCGGGCATGTTGTGTTCCTACGGTGAGTAAGGGCCCAGAGCTCCACTTGGGGGGGGTCGTCAGGAGGGTTGGCAACGCGCGAGTGATACCCCCGGTATTGGAAGCGTCTATAGGCTATGATGCTTACCATCAGGCGGGCCGTATGCTTGTTTGCCACCTTTGTAGCATAAAAAAAACATGTCTTTTGTGTTTGTTTTATACGCACCATTTTGAATAATTCTATACAAATGTTAACTTTATGTATTTATTGAAAGTTATATTACGGGATGTAGTGTGTGTCTAGACTATTATCTATTCTGTGGTCTAGGCAGTCTAGGCCAGAAGCCCGACTGTCGAGTGACTAAGGTGGCGTTTACATTTGCAAGTTCTTGCGGAAGATCTTGTAGAATTTTTGCGTGATTTTATTGCAAACGGCTTCGAGTGCAAGAAATATCTGGAGTGGTAGAACCTACCCGATTGGCTGCTGTATTTCAGATCAATTCTGTTCAATTTCTAAACCTGTTACACCAAGGTAATGACGAGGTGTTGCCTTTAACAGAAACAAGATAGAAATAAGTAGAAATGAGATTTGAGAAGTTTGGCTTCCGTATCTTTCACTCAACTTTAAGATAACGAACCCCATCGGAACATTGGCTAGAGTCGACATTGCTTAACTAAACTTAATTTTAGAGTGTGACACATAGCGACTCTATCGAGATCATAAAGTATACATATTCCAAATGTTACAACTGAGAAACATTTATACAAACAGCATAACAGTTCAAAGGTCAATATACTTCGTTGAATATGTGGTCGACTGTACTGTACCACCCCCTAAAGATAAACGTTGGGGGTTGCGTCGGTCATTTTGTCTCAAACTCGATGTGTCGCCGATAAGGCGGTTAGATAAATCACTGTTACACTACACACTGATGTAAAAAACTGCCAACAAGTTTCACAGACAAATTTTCAGTAGCTATCTATCAGATATCAGACTAGACTAGTATAGTAGTATTTGCAACAAGCCGGCCTTATTGCAAGTTCAAATAAAATCGGTTATTCAGAGACAGTTAAAATCTCGTGTGAATCGCTGTCTCAGACATACAAAATAGGAAATGGGCGCGTAAGTTTAAGATGAGATTGAAACTTAGGAGAGAACTTGAACTTAAGTTTATGAGAGGTAGGGCACAGCGGATAATCCGCTCAAATCGGAGCAGCCCGTTTGGGGAAGGACCTCCACCTTACAGATGATCGTAGCCAAATAGCATTGGTCTCGGCCATGTTGTGTTCCTACGGTGAATAAGGTCTCCAGAGGTCGTGAGTGGTACCCACGGTATTGCAAGCGTCTATAGGGTACGGTGATGCTTTCCATCAGGGCCGTATGCTTGTTTGCCAACTTTGTGGTAAAAAAACTGTCTTTGTTACGAGAATTGGTGTCCGAATCAAAGGAAATTGGTTAAGAAAATCAAAGAAAAGAAAAATTCGAAGGCGAAGTAACATTTGAGCTTTTAGAAATGTCTTTCAATGTTCTTTTTTTTATTTATAGTTTTTTTTTCTGACTTCATGAAATAAGAAAATTCATTCTCTTTCTTTTTTTTTTATGGTTGTCTTATTGTTTAATTTTTTTAATGGTTGATTTTTTTAAATTAATACTACAGACGAATTAGTCAAATAAAAAAAATACCTCTAACTGCGGCTAGTGTTGTTTGAAGGAGTACTTTGTTTATTGTTTAATCTTAAGTGCAATGTGTCACGGCTTAGTGCTAGTTCGACACTTACCTCAGTCGTGGGGCAAAAACAACCCTTGGTCACTTGATCTTGGCAGAAGAAGTTTTTAGAGTTGATAATACCTTATTTATTGAAAGAGAAATTATTGGTTATTGTTTCATACTAGCGAATCCTGTACAACTTCGTTTGTGAGTTCCGTTTTCCCATGGGAATTTGGGAAATTCTTAGTAAGTACTATACATAAAAACTTTTTGAACCACTCTATCTAATGTTGAAAACTGCATCAAATGCGAGTCTAAAATCTAAGCGAACAGACAGTAAAAACGACTTCATTTTATACTACATAATGTATGTAAACATTCTGTATGTAAACATTCTGTTGTTTTTTTTTTAAATCTAATGGCTACCTTAATACTAAAACATTTTATTAATAGCCTAAATCTAGGTTAGACAGTCCTCGTATGTAGGTCGCGCTGAAATATTTAAAATTTTATTAGAATAATATTAAAATCATTTTGTCTGACATAATTTTATTATAAAATCTAATGTAATGTAATTATTGAAATAGTTCCTATTATTTTTCGCGCACATGTCATGTTACGTGCTTACTTTATTATTTAATTAATTATGTATTTACAACGTAAAATAATACTTTTTTACAGTTGGAAATCAAGAATTACAATTTGTTCTAAGAAAACAGTACTTATAAAATGCAGTGTCGCAAACCGAACTCTTTTTTATACTTTACATTTTTTAAACAAAGACAGCTATGGTCAATTAAATAAAATAATATAATAAATAACAAGCTTTCCCGAAATTCAATGTGGTTCCTAGGCTATAGCCTAGGCTATAGCCTATGTCACTCCCTGATAATGTAGCTTTCTACTGGTGAAAGAATTTTGAAAATCGGTCCAGTAGTTTCGGAGCCTATTCAATGCAAACAAACAATCAAATCTTTTCTCTCTATAATATTAGTATAGATAAATTAAATTGCTTTAACATAGTTTTTAAGCATTTGTAACATTAACATTTTGTATGGAATTTATTGTGAATTATATTATTATAATTATGATTATTATTATTATATTTTTATTGTGAGGATGCATGAATGTTTGTCTTCTCTTTCACACAAAAACAGCTTGACAGATTTGCTTGAAATTTGGTACACGAGTAGTTTATAACTTTGAAAACACATAAGAGTTTTTAATCCCGGATATAAGTTAAGAAACGGGATTTCGCAAGTAAAACCGCGGGCATCGGCTCAGTTATATTTGTTTTACATATCACATTTTTACTTGTTATTCATTCACTTTTTCATAAACCAATTTTGTCCATTAATATTATTTTTCTTCGTCAAGTCCCACCATCCACCATTATTGCACAAATTGTAACATTGCTAACATTTTAAATAATTTTTTTAATACCACAAAGGTGGCAAACGAGCATACGGCCGGCCTGATGGTAAGCCGTCACCGTTGCCTATAAACGCTTGCAATACCGGGGGTATCACTCACGCGTTGCCAACCCTCCCAACCTCCCCAAGTGGAGCTCTGGAGACCTTACTCACTGTAGGAACACAGCATGGCCAAGACCAATGCGATTTGGCTACGGTCTTCTGTAAGGTGGAGGTCCTTCACCAGACGGGCTGCTCCGATTTGAGCGGATTATCCGCTGTGCCCTACCTCTCTTAAAACATTTTTAAACATTTGAATTTTGCTCTCACACTGAATGTTACAATTTGTTCAATATCATAACACCTTAGCAAGCGGTTTAAACAACTCTATATACATATTTTAAACAAAGATTGCAAGGGTTGTCCAAAACTAATATTTTATCGTTAATTTTGGGATCGTACATCAAAACATGGGGTGACCAAATTAAATGATTTACTTAAGGACATAGCATTAATTACAGACGATTTGTTCCGAATTTCCGATTCGTTGTGGTCACTGTGTTATCAATATATCTGTTTGTTTATGTTTATAATTTTCGAAATAAATCAACAATTAAATTTAAATAAATTTGACCACAATTTACAATAGTAATGTAACAATAGACCGTGGTGTTTTTTTTTTTATATCACAAAGTTGGCAAACAAGCATACGGCTCGCCTGATGGTAAGCATCACCGTAGCCTATAGACGCTTGTAATACTGGGGATATCACTCACGCGTTGCCAACCTGGAGACCTTACTCACCGTAGAAACACAACATGGCCGTGGCCAATGCTATTTGGCTACGATCTTTTGTAAGGTGGGGGTCCTTCCCCAGATAGTTTAGAATTTATTTAGAGCGAGTATAGTACTGCTAAAAGCCGCTGGATGCAGGCCGCTGCCAGCAGGTCGCATTGGAGGCGTTTAGGGGGGGGGGGCTATGTCCGGACTTCTTGTGGCTGAGATGATGATGAATATACTATCAAAGGTGTAGAATGTATTATTTATTATCGTCCGTTTTATATCGGTCCGTCCCCAGACGAGGGTCTCCGATTGGAGTGGAATTGATTTGCCGTCTCTCTAGGCTTATGATGCCTTTTGTTTCAATAGCTGTTTCTCATGTAGCTAATGATGGGAAGTCCTTTAAATAGTGTAGTTTCTACTTCGTCTAAGTTTTTTTCTGATTTTAAATTAGTTGTGAGTAGTTCCGAGGGAAAAACAACATCTGTCTTGGAAGACAGATGTTGTTTTTCCCTCGGAACGTCAATAAGCCTAATTTTTTATTGCCAATCTAATTATCATACTTTTACACAAGTTAAGCATTGATGTTTCGAACAAGTGTTTGGATGGGTTAAATGAGGAATTGAGAGAGGGATCCGCTCGTTTGCCTCCTCTAGAATGAAAACATAAATATTATAAATTTTAATTTCCAATATGCAATCAACGTTTTAGTATTCAAATGACATAACAGGTCATAAATTACGAACTATTTGGTCCCGAGCACCGATGGGTGTACGGTATCCGTTTGAAATTAATTTCAAAACAGATAACGCCCTCTACCGGCGAAATGTGGATATTAATTTTAGTTCCGGGCAAAATTGACCGCACTTGGACATCGGAGGGGTTAAAGTTTTAAACTTTAGACCCCTTTAATTATTAATATTAATCAACAAAGATGAGCCAAGGTTTAACTAAAACGTATTTTGTCACTTTTGTGTTTAGTTTATTTTTTTTAAATTATGGCTTCTACATTCTCATTCGTTGTAATATAGACAGTGTCAAGTAAAAAAACAGCAATGTATTCATGTTGTTAGGAAAGGAGTTGCGCTTTCGGATATCTCACTCATCGAACGAAACAACAACAAAATGCCTCCTTCGTCCCGAAAAATAATTTTGATTTTCCAAGGTTTGTCCCATTTCGTAATTTTTTTACCACCTTTTTTGTTTTATGAGAAATACAGATTTAAAAAAGATTTAAAAATTCTCCTTGCATTATGTTAAAGGATAAAATCTAGAAATCTAAAAGTTAAAAACGCCATTAAAACATAACACCTTAAAACAAGAAAAGTGCAATTTATAGTAACCACCAATAACCCTAAAACACCGAAGTGGGTCGAAATAACACTGTGTTTACCCGAACCGCCCGTCAAAATTTCCCATTACTTACGATAGATGGCGCTACTCTGAACGCATTTTACGACCGAGCTAAGTACAGCGACTTTAAAACTGTATTGTGATATCTTTTTGTGTGGAAATGTGATAAATTTTGAAATGGCTAAAGTACTTGATGGCTTTATGCATGTCAAACTGAACATGCAAGTTAAACAAGTATTTGGATGGGTTTAGAGACCTCCAAGTCTCCAGTCTCCAGTTGTCTCGATTGGTCTTCGGATCATAGTTCCCGCAGCACCGCACATCTAGGCTGATGAGGTACCCCCGCCGCTTCCCAAAGCGACGGGGCATGCAGAAATGCATTCCTCTCATTATAATAAAAAAAAGGGGTGCTGCCATAGACAACAGACGGTTTTTCAGTAAGGAAATGCATTTCTGCATGTCCCGCCGCTTGGGGAAGTAGCGGGCGTATGCCGGGCTCCCCCTCTAATGCCACTTAGGGTATACCGACTAAAACTGTCACTCACTACCACCTTATCCGCCTAGATGGGCGGGGCCACGGGAACTAAGATACTTCCTTGACAAATGGCAGCACCCCTAGTGTTGCTGGTGAAAGTGACCGCTTGCCATCAGGTAGCCCGCTTGTTTATATTGGGGACATGCCGACCACACATTCCCACCGAATTTAATCAGAAATAAATTAGATGGAGTATTAAGTATTGAAAGCCAGCGTTTTGTCAATACTGCGGGGCGGGAGAAACAAGGATCTTTGTCTGCTGTATGTCATAAAAAAAATATATGTATCGGAGTGTACAAAAATGTAACGAATTTATTTTGTTACGAATTATAATTACCATAATGGCAATGGTAACTACTTAACAAGTGGTAGGGGCGTGAACCCTCACACTGCAGAAGACAGAGGCAAATGACCCTCTTTGTCAACAGAACACACCCTGAGACCCTCTGATGGCGGGAGTTTTCGATAAAAATAAGATTCAAAATATAACAGCACTTCATATCATACTAAATCTATCTATATACACTGGGCGTCAAAAATAAGTAGTACAGTTTTAAAATTGCAATTACTCTTAAACTATAGAAGTTAGAGTTTTGAAATAAAAGTAATTTTATAGCAAAATTTAACAAAGTTTTCTAAAAATAATATTTTATTTAGCATTAGTAAAGTTTTACACTGAAAATTAAGAAAAAACTAAAAAGCTAACCATTTTGAAGTAACTATCAAGAACTTAATTTTTAAGTTTTGGGCCTTGTTCCCACTTTAGTAACTTGTGTTGCCGCCTCGGGCTCTGATGACATCTTCGAGCCGGTTTGGCATGCTGAACACTAAGTTTCGGAGGCGGTGTTAGGGAATATTCACCCATTCTTCTATCAGGGCCTGTTTTAGAGCCCTGAGGGTGGCGGGGGGTGGTCTGCGTCTTCTGACTAGCCTCCCAAGCTCATCCCAAGTGTGTTCAATCGGGTTAAGATCTGGGCTTCTTGATGGCCAAGCCATCAAGCTGATGCCAACCTCCTGAATGTACTCTTGTACGAGGTGAGCGGTGTGTGGCCGGGCGTTATCATGCATTAGTACCGCTCCATCACCCATATTTACTAAATATGGCCCTGCATACTCGATAAGGATCTCTAATGCATATCTTTCACCAGTCAGACTGCCATTTTCTGTGACCACTAGCTCTGTGCGACCCTCTGAAGAGATGCCAGGCCATACGTGTACAGAGCCCCCGCCGTATTGAACTCTTTCCGAGATGCAACCTTGAATGTATCGCTCACCAGGTCGCCTGTATACTCTCCGCGTTCCATCGGAAGTTAATAAAGCAAACCGAGACTCATCTGTGAACAAAACTCTTGTCCATTCTTCTTCGTCCCATTGTACGTGTTGACGGGCGTAGCGTAGTCTTGCTACTCGATGCCCTGTCTCAAGTTTGGGGCCATTTGCTGGCCTGTACGACTTCAGGTTGGCTTCAGCAAGGTCTTCTCCTCACTGTACTCTCACTAACGTAGTCTCTTCGGGTCTGAAGAAGCTGTTGCTGGACCTTAACTGCATTAAGGTGACGATTTCTTAACACAGTAGAGACAATTAAGCGGTCTCTCCGGTACTAGTGCACCTGGGTCTGCCATTACTTGGTCTCCTTAGATGGTTTCCAGTCTCTTAGTACCTTCGCTTTACTTGCTGGATCGTTCTTAGAGTTACACCCACCGTTCTTGCAGTATGACGCATACTGATGCCTACTTCGAGAAAAGTTATAATTCTTGCACATTCTTCTGGTGAAAGAGGCATGATTAGTGACGTTTACTCGCTGAAGACACATTTGCTTTTGAATTGCAATTGATTTATCAGAAATAAAGAAAACAATAAAAAACAAAAGTACAAGCCAACAGAGCAGAAAAAAAAGAGTGTTTTTGTTTATTAAGTTTTTTTTTCAGTCAATCTTTAAAAAATGATATTATGCATGACGTTTTTATTAAATGAAATTAAATTGTCTTAACTTTTTTTTATTTGAAAGGTCTAGCTTCTGTAGTTTAGGAGATATTGCAATTTTAAAACTGTACTACTTACTTTTGACGCCCAGTATATATAAAAATGAAACCCGTTTTCCGTTGTCACGACATAACATGGAAACGGCTTGACCGATTTGGCTGATTTTTTTTTTGTAGTTTTCTAATACTCTGTACAAGGTTACTCTACTCTGTAAAAATATTAAGAAAATCTCTCAGAAAGATGGAAAAAAAAACGAAACAGTACCCGGGCGAAGCCGGGCCGGGCAGCTAGTAATAAATAAATATACATAAAGGGTTGTACGTTTTAATCAAAGAAATACCTATTTTATAAGTTCGTCGGCTATTACTCGATAACTAGGTATTTTTAAGTATTACATGTTTATATTTTTATTCTCTTATTTTATTTATTTACTAGAGAAACCCGCGCAGCTTCGTTTGCGTTTGTCCCGCTTTCCCGTGGGAATTTCAAAAAATCCTTTCTTATCGGTTGCCTACATCACACACCCAAATTTCAGGTCTTTAAGGTCAAGACAAAACATTTTCATATGCATACATGATTATTTTTCTATTTAAATACTTCTCATTACAATCTTTGGAGTGGGCGTTTATGAAATAGGCTAGCCCGACCGGTGAAGTACCACCCTTTTACAGATTATTGACGTGAAGCAGCAATGCGTTTCGTTCGGAGAGTGAAATATCCGAAATTCTTGTTTGCCACCTTAGTGGTATAAAAAAAATCTAACTCCTTCCTAATACTATTTCTCGCTACATATCCTGTCTTTTCAAGGTCAAGGACCCTAGAATCTATGTGCTCCATAGTCGACGGTAATCACCTAATATCAAACGATCCATATTCCTGAGCTTTTTACGGGTTGTTTTCCAACCACTTCCGTAAAAAAAATGTATCAGCCTACAACCATCCCTACAACAACACTACGAAATAATAGAGCGAGTCGACGTAATGATATTTCCTAAGTGAGAAAGAGACAATATCAATATGCCATTTAACCATTGACCAATTTAACTTGACCCCTGTCAAATATTATAAAATTTAATATTTAATTACTTACTGTTTATTATCGATGAAAATGATTCAGTCCGCTCTATACCTACGTAGTTAGAATTTTAGCTGTTTTTCCGAGATCACAAACAGAATAAATAGTACGACGACCTACAACGACATTATGAAATCATTTTGTTTGAATATTCACAATCTATAAAATATTACATGACAGATGACATACTTCACTTCACGAATGTGTCAAAATGAAATGTAATTGAAATCAAAAGCAATAAGGAGTATGAGTATTAATATCAAATCGAAGAAAATTACCCACAAAATACATATTTTTCAAGAATTTCAATAAAATAAGAATCACGTCTTCCATCAATTCTCTTAAACAATTTTTATGCAAAATTTGAAGTAGATTGGACCAAGGAATCAAGTTGTCCCATAGTAACTTTACCCCCCTTTTTGACCCCCTTAGAGTTCGAATTTCGAAAAATCCTTTCTTATCGGACGCCTACGTCTTATAATAGTTCCACCTGCCAAATTTCAGATTTTTAAGATGAGCTGTTTAGGCTGTGTGTTGATTCTCAGTCAGTCAGTCAGTCAGTCAGTCAGGACAAAGCATTTTATATATATAGATAGATTAATTTCAGTCGTGCGTGGGACATTTTAAGCGGTACCTACATGTTAATACTGGAGACAGTATGAGGGTTTATCTATAGATAGCTGAAGAGTAGTTGTATGATTTTTCGATAAAACAGCACTGTATTCCGCGTATATATTTTTATATATTTTTTGAGGAAAATTCCTAAATATCTTGTCATGCATGGGACAGTGGTGGTTTACAGGCAACTTTGCCAACATTAGCAATTTTGAACGTTATGATGGAATTTGTCAACCCTCGATGCGAGAGGCCAACTCGCATTTGACCGGCTTTTAATAATGACCGATGAGTATTTCAACAAATAGAATCTCTAATTAATAAAACAAAGAACAGAGTTAGAAAGACTGAAACATAAAGATTGTGATCAAATGACAAAGAGCAACAACAAAACAGAACAAAGCGTAATCAAGATATTTTCAAATTATTATGAACTAACGTGCTAAGGATCAACTACAAAATAGACTAGAAACACAGTGTGCTAGTAGACAGACAGACAGTTTTTGAAACGCATTTTTAAAATTAACGACACATAAAATTTTAGCCGTCACTGTCAAACTATAGAAGAAAAAAAGAGATAACTTGACACTTAACGTGGGATTAAAATAAAAAAAGCGTTTCAGAAACAAACAGGACTAATCGCACACAACACACACGATTTATAAATGCAGTAAATGCCATCTGCATACAAACATAATCGCAGTAAATGCATATTATGGTCAAGGACACAATAAGTATGCAGGGCATAGAATTAGAACACATTATTGAGTTAAGGCCTCACAGACGACGCCAGTTTCTTGCACATCCAAGAGCAATATCATGCAATCTAGTGGGAGCAATAATTTGTCCTTCAAAATTTGTGAGCCACTGTCATTTATACGATGCATTGCATGTCAAAGGCGCGGTCCGACTGCTGCGCACGCTGCGCACGAACACATAGGCCACGTGGCACATTACAGCTGCGTGGATGACTACGTGGGTCTACGTTTCCACAGCGTGCGCAGCGATGTGCACGCTTTGTGGAACAAGCTGTGTACCGCATTCACTGCGTGCATGGCGTTGACAGCGTTGAGCTACAAGCAAGCCACGCGTGTATCAATGACGTCACTTGATTGTTAACGTGTCCGTGGGTTGGGGTGGAAACAATCACGTAGGATGTACGTGATTGTTGCAAAGCAAAGCTTAACACACGTGCGTAGCCTCTTCGTGCGCAGCAGTGGGACAGCGCCTTTATTGCTTTGACATTATAGTATGCCACAGGCAGTAAACTGGCATGGTCTAAATGGGCCTTAATAATGTAAGTTGCATCGTTATGAAACATCATAGAGCAATATGAATACTATTGATCGACGACCTCCGTGGCGCAATGGTTACCACGCCAGACCGCCACCCAGGAGGTCCCGTTTTCGATTCCCGGTCGGTTCATGATGAAAAACGAACTTTTTCTGATTGGCCTCGGCTCTTGGATGTTTATCTATACATGTATTTGTTATAAAATATAGTATCGTTGAGTTAGTATCCCATAACACAAGTTTTGAACTTACTTTGGGGCTAGCTCAATCTGTGTGATTTGTCCCTATACATTTATCATTCATTAATTTTTTATTGATAAACTTAAACTCACCAACAATTTACGCATCGCTATTACCCTCGGCTACGCTCGCGGTATTGACATGTGATCGAGTTTTAGAAATTAAAAAACCAAACTATAGTAGGATTTATGGCGCCATCTGTTGGCAGATATATCGATGAGTCTACCACACATTCCCACCGCTGTGTCTCCTGTATCGCCAGGGTCAACGACGGCGACCTCAGATTGTCAGATTGAAGCTTATTGACGTCCCGGGGGAGAAACTATAGCTGTCTTGGAACTCACAACGAATTTAATCAGAAAGAAATTAGACGTAGTGTCAGATCAGATGTATGTCAACTGTTGATCTAATACTGTCTTTATTAATTTTAATGTGCGTCTGAACTACAACGTAAATGAGTCAAAAATAGAACCATAGATAAAATAAATTGTCTTTTTTTTATACCACAAAGGTGGCAAACAAGCATACGGCCGGCCTGATGGTAAGCCGTCACCGTATCCTATGGACGCTAGCAATACCGGAGGTATCAGTCACGCGTACGCCAACCCTCCCAACCCCCCCACGTGCAGCTCTGGAAACCTTACTCACCGTAGGAACACAACATGGCATATACCAATGTTATTTGGCTACGATCTTCTGTAAGGTGGAGGTCCTTCCACAGGCAGGATGCTCCGATTTGAGCGGATTATCCGCTGTGCCCTACCTCTCTCTATTCCACTTATACTACAACCGATGTACCTATATACTTTTATGTCGATGACTACAACTACAAAATATAATATGCCTTTTTGCAATACACAACAAAAAAAAAACATTGATAAGTTTTATAAATAGCAATAAGGCGGCTATATTGCTAAAAGCATTCAAGGCAACCATAAGGTAACGATATGAAAGAAAACTACAAAATAGGACAGGACATTGACCAACTACAACTTATAGCAACTAGCGGGTAACGATTTGAAAGAAAACTACAAAGGACATGGACCAACTACAACATAGATCAACTACGTTCTCACCTCGTATCCCTGTTTGATGGCCATGGCGCCCCGTGGCCGTGACCACGCGGCGTATTCCAGGCCATCTTTTTGTTGGCAGTGCTGTTGGACAAATGTTTGTGTTAATTTTGACTCAATATTTGATAGCCCGGTGTGGTACGTTGGTAGTGTACCTTCGGCACCAGAGGACCAGACGGTGCGGGTTCGATTCCGGGGAAAAATGATGCCATTTATGAGATGGCATTTAATTTTGTGATTTTTCTTGAGTCTGGCATGAGTCTGGGTGTTTTCTATCTATACCTACTAATATTAAAAAGAGGAAAGATGTATTTTTGTTTGTAAAGAATAAACTCAAAAGTACCCCCCCCCCCCTTACTCAAAAGTACCTCTCGTAAGTAGTAAGTAGGGGGCTACACCCGTGTGAAGCTAGGGCGGTTCGGTAGTGTATGCCATAAACAAGTATAAATTTACATATAATAAATCCGTTGTCTGGCATCTGGTACCCATAACACTGTAGGCTATCCCTAGCTTGCTTTGGGAACAGCTAGGTTACTCTGCATAGCAATCGCGATTTTAATTTCAATTCTGTATAATTTCAAATGCAAAATTAACTGCAAATCCTAATTCGTACCATTAAAATTTTATACTTTACTAACTATTTGGTTAGCATACAATCCGATTTCATTTAGTTAGCGCTAGTTTAGCCTGTAAAGAGTACCTAAAATTAACAATTCAATGGCGATCGTGCGGAATTATCTTCAAGAGTAAGGGGGCAGGTGGGGCTGTGTGAATTGTGAAGAAATTATTTCTTTATTTAGCTCTTTATAACATTAGTATACATCTACGAAAACTGCTTTAAACCGGTTATAACCAGTTGAAATATAACCAAAATATATTTAAAGTTTAAAATACGCGAGCTATAGCAATAACTCTTTATTATTGAAGATTCCTAATGCTTTTCACGATGCTGTATATTTTATATATGTATGTTGAGACGATTTTTATATCCATGACCCAGCCAACATATAAAATGTTAGTCCTAAACTGGTAGTACCTCTCGCTCTATTTAGGTACGTGTGTAAGGGATGGTTGCATTCACGTGTGACGCAGAAGACGTATGCATGTGGGACGTGTAGGGAAAGGTTTCGGGTGGTGTGGAGTAGGGTAAAGTTTTTTTATTTTTTTTCTATTTTATTCACTAAAGAATAATAATTTTGTGGAATAGCTTTTGATGATATTTAAAATTAGCTTTTGCTCGTGGCTTTTTCGGGTTAATATTTAGCTTCTAGTCTTGTTGTCTTGCGGGACGTCGCCGCAATTAGGCAGACTATGTGTCCTTTGTGCGTGCGATAAAAAATGAAAATTGTGTGTGCTTAATATTTAGCTTAGGAAACTCACAAATAACGTGGGCGCAACCTACGATTCGTCAAAAAAAAAACTAAATCGGTTCAGTAGAGCCATTATAACCGCGAAATGATGGAATCAACATAACATGTTTTGGCTAAATAAATAAAAACGTACGAAATACACAACGCATCGAAGCACTAAACATTGAAGGCTTCAAAGAAATGATGTTCAGAGTCTTTTGAAGAGATTTGTCTGCTCAGAGTGAAAAATCTCTATGTAATAAGTCCCTAAAACAGATGCGTGGTATCAAACGTAGAACTGGCTCATTGTGAATACTTCGACTTAAAAATAAGAGGGATAATAACACATTAGCTCTACCACTTTCCATTGGCCCACGCGGGCGAAGCCGTAGTTAACAGCTAGTATAACATAATGTAAAAATTTAATAAATTTAACAAAAAAAAAACGATTAACAACTCCACACATTTTGTGTTCTCAAGAGAAACCCGCGACATGAGTATTTTTCTTGGCGTTACCCGTGTGTGTGTGTTGTTTTTATGTGTGTGTTAGTGTTATGTGTGTGTGTAAAGTCTCGGGTAGTAAAATATTATGCTGTCGGTTCTTGAAATAACATTGTATAGATAATCAATAACCACGTTTTACGTCGACCCTAAAAATTTCAGTGCTTCAGCCAACATGGGGGGACTAATTTTCAGTTTACAGTATCATTACTAGATAATCCGGTGGCGCAGTTGCAACAAAGGTGTGAATGGATACGAGTTTGATTCTTGCATAGTCGACAGACAATAGTGTTAGACATTACCCTACTAATATTATAAAGGCGAAAGTTTCTGAGGATGGATGTATGGATGTTTGTTGCTCTTTCACGCAAAAACTACTGAACGGATTTTAATAAAATTTGGTATACGGGTAGACTATATCTGGAATAACATATAGGGTATTTTTTATCCCGAAATTCCCACGGGAACGGGAATAATAGGACTGCTGTGTATAAATAAATACACGCAAACGAAGTTACGCGGGCTTCACTAGTAATTAATAGTTTTCTGTATTCAGAAATGTGATGTTTTCAGTATTATATAGGCTCCATTGGCTTCTAGTGAAAGGGGTGAAATAGGGCACAGGATTTCAGTGTCCCTAGAAATATGCGGACTTCATCCTAATTGCCTTCTTTACCGTCAACCATTGCGAGTGAAGAAATTCATAAATTAACTAATTCTAATAATATTTCTAAACTAATATAATAATAATAAAATATATACAATGAAATATAACTGATAGGGAAGACTAATTTTCAATTTTTCAGTACCCTACCTAAATTTTTTTCAATTATCAGTACTTACTTACTCTTATTAGATTTTCAATTAGAATTAATTTAACCTGTATACCCCCTCTGATGATATAGCGTGAGCAATGTGAACATAAAGAAAACAATGATAAAACGTTTGAAATGTCTGAAGGCATCCGAACTCAATTTGCGCTGCAGTCCGTTCATTTGTCACCGGCTAACGCTGAAACTGGCAGTATGAGATTATCTATGTGTGCTTACAGACTAAACTAACTTATATGCGAGTAGGAAGTTAAATAATTTCTAGAACACGCTTGAAATCCTACTAATATTATAAAGGCGAAAGTTATGTGTATGTATGTTACTTCTTCACTTTCGGGCTGGGTCAATATTTATGATATTTGGTATGTAAGTAGCTGATACCTTGGATTAAGACATAACTGACATAAGGTACTTTTAATCCCGAAAAGTACGCGATTTGTACCTTTGAAACTTCTTATTAACTCTGTGGTTAGCGTACAATCCGATTTCATTTTATTTTTATATAACACAAAGTTGGCAAACAAGCATACGGCCCGCCTGATGGTAAGCATCACCGTAGCCTACAGACGCTTGCAGTACCGTGGGTATCACTCACGCGTTGCCAACCCTCCCAACCCCACGCAAGTGGAGCTCTGGAGACCTTACTCACCGCAGGAAAACAGCATGACCGAGACCAATCCTATTTGGCTACGATCTTTAGTAAGATGGAGGTCCTTCCCCAGTCAGGCAAAAATGATAACGTTAAACGTTAAGATTCGATAAATATTTTTTTCCATTGGTCCAATGTGCCACTGGCTTTAATATGACGGCGGGGACTGTCGGTTTGTGTGTCAGTGTGTACTATCACTATATCTGCCTCTGATTGATGGCACAAAATTGTTCCCCCACACGACAGTCATTGTCATTAACCGGGATTCCCCTTGGAGACACATTTTTCGGATGCCGCGTATCTCCGCTCTCTTTTTTGATAACTCAATGCAATGTGCGTTTTAGATTTCCGTACAGAACAAATAATTTTGACACAACTCGCTCGTCGCCACCTGGTCTCAAAGTTAACCTGCTTATTTTATGGGTACCAGGACCACCGTCCAACAGGTGGCCCGCTCGCTTGATTGCTTGCGGTAATACACATTTTTTTTTATGCCAAACCCCCCCCCCCTCCAAAAAAACCCGACACGTGGGGAACCTTTTTTTTTTTTTGTTTAAAGTCAGGAAAATGCATTACTGCATGTCCCGCCACTTGGGGGAAGCGACGGGGGTCTGTCGGGCTCGCCTCTCTAGCCAATGAAGGATACCGACTAAAAACCTGACTGTCTGCCACCTTCTCCGCCTTCACGTGGCGGGGTCGCGGGCACTGGTGATACTTCCGCAACCCCGCCGGACACGACAAGCGCTGTTCCGGGGGAATTCAAAAAAATCCTTCCATGTACAAAGAACACACCTATGTTACAGGTCTCTACCGATAAGCGGTTTGGACTGTACGCTGATCAGTCAGTCAGTCTGTCATCACAAATATTTCATTATCCAGTATTGGATTTTTACGGTCGAAGTGCAATATTGAACGTTCGGCCACTGTAAACTAAAGCAAAAACTAGATTTTTCATCTAGATGCAATTTTGCACATACTTTAAGATGGATGACGGCGCGGCGCCGACCAGTCTGTCATGTATTTTATCATAGGTATTATCGTGGTGTTTTATAAGATCACAATTACAATTTCATACCAATATTCTTTGAGGGGATGGTACTTCAAGACACCCCATTTCATAAATGCTCTAACCACTCTAGTCACTTATTAAACTTAAAAAAGTACTATGAAAAAATTAATAAGCTGTTTTCATTTTGACAATTTATTTTATTTAATTTTTACTTTTCATTAAAAATTGCCTCACAACGGAATAGTTAGAATAAAATTTCATGAATTCCTAAAACTATAAAATATTGTCATATAAACTCTATACTAGTCGCCAACACTGCTGGCTCGCGCAGACGTAAAACGAAGTTTACAATTACTCAGTGCAAAAAATCTATTTTCAATTATTTTATAAACTGTGGGCCCAAATTTTGGTGCGTAGGTACTATAATACCGTTCACATTTTCGTTAACAAATAGTTAAAACAATTATGCCCAATAATTTAACGTCATTTCATGAAATCCCTAAATTGCATTCATCAGTCCACGACATGTATGGCGTAAGGGGGCTTTAAGAGGCGTCACTGCGGGTGACGATGACGGATGAGCACTACGGTCGCCTTTTTAAATCTACTACTTAAGCAATAGGGATTTTGTGTAGCACTAAGAAATTAATCCTTGTTAATCAGTCCATTTGTAATGTGAGTTGGTTACCTATAGAATGGGACACTCAAATCGGCGGTTAGTTATTTTTTTTATGATAGACGAGGACAAATAAACTACTGGGTCATCTGACGGTAAGTGATCACCGCTGCCCATGGACATCCACGACGCAAGATCATGGATGCGTTGCCCACGAAAGATTAAAAGAGGATGGGAAGAAGAAATTAGAAAGCTCTTTCGAATGGTCACAATTTTTTCCTACCACCAGTTAAGACGGCAGATTTGTACTAAGTTTTCTAAGAAAAAAAATTCTTTGATAAATCTATACTTCTATACTAATATTATAAAGAGGTAAAGTTTGTGTATTTGTTAAATTGTAAGGGGTAATCTCGGGATCTACTGAACCGATTTTAAAAATTCTTTCACCAGTAGAAAGCCACATTATTGCTGAGTGTCATAGGTTATATAAAAAACCAAAAAATAAAAAGGCTTTTACATTATGCCCAACGAAGTGGGCACGGGTCAGTTAGTTATTTATAAAACGAAATATAAACAACGATGACTTAACACAAAATCTGATATGTTTAACCACGAAAACTATCACGATTTTTTACGGGTAAAAAATCCGCGCGGTCCACGATAATCTGTGGCATACCCGCGATATTATCTGTGGTATATCCGCGCTATAATCTACCGTTTATCCGTCAATGTCAGCGCCACACATGATCTTGATAAGAAGATGCGATATTCATTTTATTGCTGGGACGGGGAGACTTTTGATATTTTTACAGGGAATGTTTCAGGTTCAGTAGGTTGAAATGGCCCTCTGATGCGTAAGGAAAGGATCTAGGTTCGATGTATTTAGGCCTCATATAATAAATATTTGGAATATTCAGAGGTTTTTTTTTATAAATAAAATAAATATTATTGGACGAATCACATTACGCCATCTAGTTCCACTAAGCAAAGCTTGTACTATGACTAACTAGATTGATGATAAACACACTTAAATATATATTTTTTTAAATTAATAGGTAGGTACTGGTTTTACATAGAAAACATCCAGACTAAGGCAAACAGACATGGCACACAAATGTTTGCTTTCAACCGCCCACGGGATAAAGTGACCATCAGTGAGTGAGATTTTGGTCGGCAACACGTTAGTAATGCTCCTGGTATTGCAAACGTCCATAGGCTGCGGCATTAAGGCGGCCATATGCTTGTTTGCCACCTTAGTAGTATAAAAGAAACATCGCTAGCCACTCGACCACCAGGCCTGTCATTAAGTACATATTTGAAGTAATATTTATTCAAATTTGGCAATCGGAGCAGCTTGATGGCGCCGGTGTGTGTCAGACTCTCTAAAACGAATATGCAAGTTAAACAACGTTGACCCAAGCCTGTGTTTAGATGGGTTTCGTTATCTCGAGTCTCTCATTAACGTAACAATAGACCGTGGGGCTCGGCAATCGAGCCTCACTTGATTTGCCATCTCTCTAAGGTATGATGCCTTTTGCTTCAAATTGCTGTCTCTCAGGTAAATGTTAAGGAGGGAATTCTTTTCAATACTTCCTACTCCGACTATCAATTCTTTCTGATTAAATTCGTTGTGAGTTCCAAGACAGCTGTAGTTTCTCCCCCGGGACGTCAATAAGCTTCATCGCTTATTGTCAATCTGAGGTCGCCGTTGTTGATCCTGGCTACACAGGAAATACATCGGTGGGACTGTGTGGTGGGCTTGCCCCGATCTCGAGCTTCTCATGTTAAGTTGTTACAAGCAAGTCCCATCATGTCGATGTATGACAGTCGTTAAACTTTAACTGGAGCTGATTTTTACTGTCAAGAAAATAATAATTGTGCATTTCCAATTTTTATTATTTATTCGTTCATTCGTCAAACTGAATTTACAACTTATTTTATTCATATTTTACAATAAAACAATTGAAATGTTAGGTATTGTGCATTATCTTAAGTTAAATATTCTGACTAGAGACGCTAATGGTAAGGATATGTACACACTAAAACGAATTAACGAGATGACGATGAGTTGTCGACCGTGAGTCGGTCTGTCCGCGCCCTAAGATGGATGGTTCTGTGAGACGTAAATGGAGATCTCGCTGCGTCGATTTTGTAGATTTTTTTTTCGGTGAATGTAATGTTTTTTTTTTGCAATTTTTTTCTATTATGCAGTAGTACGCGTATTCCTTACTGGTAGACAGCACTTTATTTTTGTATGTACATATGTGGTTTTGTGTTTTATTTTTTATAAAAAAACATGACAACATGTATTGTAAAATGATAGAAAAACCGAACACCCAAGAAGGACCCATATAATTTTTGAATTTGAGTTTATCACAGTATATTTTTTATGACATACAAATTGATAACTAAATTGCAGTTCAGTTTGTGAATAGAAAGTGAAACTACATAGATACCACCGATTAGAACGATAATCTACAATTAATTTTCATACGCAGGATCGATAAATCAGCGCAAATCAGTCTGTACAAGTGTACAGATAAATCGCTAAACATCGTTACATGTGTAGTATTAAACAAAATGATTAAGCTTTTTTTTTATCCAACAAAGTTGGCAAACAAGCATACAGCAGGCCTGATGGTAAGCATCGCCATAGCCTATAGACGCTTGCAATACCGGGGGTATCACTCACGCGTTGTCATTCCTCCCAACCCCCAAAGTGGAGCTCTGGAGACCTTACTCACCGTAGGAACACAACATGGCCGAGACCAATGCTATTTGGCAACGATCTTCTGTAAGGTGGAGGTCCTTCCCCAGACGAGCTACTCCGATTTGAGCGGATTATCCGCTGTGCCCTACCTCTCTTGAAAATAAAGTAAGTATAGATATTCCGATGTCGAAAATTTCGGAATTTTGCTTTAAAACTCCGAATATAAGAACCTCGACATTAATTCCACTAATATAATAAAAGTGTGTGAGTATGTTTGTTACTTCTTCACGCTCAAGTTGTATAAACTATATTGTAAATACATACCAAATTACATCTTCCTAGCATCAAGCGTCTACGGAATCCTAAAAAGGTGTTAACTGGTTATCTTTCGCCATTTCTTTTACCAGTGTAAATTTTGCCTTCCTTTCCTTATGTTATTTTTTATGATTTATTTATTAAGTGAATGGTAATGTTAATTATATTATTATTATTACATTTTATTAATTATTAATTGTTAATTTGCATGTCATGTTTTATGGCGGAACATTGAAACTATTTGAATGTAACACCTTTTTTTGTACTACATGTTTCTGGCAAATAAATTTCTATTCTATTCTATTCTATATTCTATAACTGTATTGCGATTCGTCGTAGGCAGACAGCACTTGTCGTAGGTAATTATTAGGTAGCATTTTCCAAGCAATTGATTGCTCATTGTTTGTTACCACTTGTGGGGAGCTAATGATGTATAGGCTTCTTATTACGACTTCGGATTCTGGGTACTTCGTTAGATAAATACTAGATAATTCTAGGAAGGAAGATGTATATTCATTCCATTATTCTAGTCACAAAAGATCCGAACAATCTTATGATTTAAAATAAAAATCAATATGATATCGATATTTTCAGAGGTAGGGCGCAGCGGATAATCCTCTCAAATCGGAGCAACCCGTCTGTGGAAGGACCTCCACCTTACAGAAGGTCGTAGCCAAATAGCATTGTTCTCAGTATGTTGTGTTCCTACGGTGATAAGATCTCCAGAGCTCCACTTGGGGGGATTGGGAGGATTGGCAACGCGTGAGTGATACCCCCGGTATTGCAAGCGTCTATAGGCTACGGTGCAAGCTTACCATCAGGCCGACCGTATGCTTGTTTGCCACCTGAATGCTGCTGCTGAATAAAAAAAATTAAATAAAGATAGATCGATGTTTGTATAAATACATATTATACCAAAGACAAAATCTCACCTAAAAACGAATGAGTCAATTTAAGACATTATTAGTGTCATAATGTGAGAAACAGTGCCTGACAGAACTGTAGATCAAATCCCGACAACTCAAATTTTGAAAGTGACTTTAAAACTAAAAGAAATAATGTTACAATGTGTATAAAAAAAGAAAAAAAAAAGATATTACTATATGACTAGAGAAACAGTGTGCGTGTAAAATATTCGATTATTTGATTGATATCCCATAGATAAATAAATAGATACTACATTGGATCTAAACTAGTAGTTATTACAGAAATGGCAATCTGATAGAAATGTTTTTTTTATCCAGTGACTATTCGAGCACTGTCATTATATTTATAGTAAAAATAAAAAAAACTAACAATGAATTAAAAACCTTTTTAATGTTTGTCTCCAAAAGACCAGGGTGCCAAAACGTGATATAAAAAAATTTAAAAAAATGTCGCGGTCGACAACCCTATATATTATTTTGTATTCGTTGAAATTATATCGTGTAATACTTTATGGTCGGATTAAACAATCTTGATTTTATTTGTTTAAACAAGAAAATGGTAGATATTACAGTCAAAAAGCCGAGCCCGCCACAGCCAGGGCCCAGCAAGCCAGCCAAATACATACTAATAAAAAAAGTGATAGCTATATTCTAAATAATATAATTATAAATAAGCTAATAATTTAAAAAAAAAAACTGCTACTGTTTTTATGTCTTTTACATGTTATAAACAGTGTTTCATTTTGTGTGATGGAAAATAGTTACATCAGAAACACCTACAAAATACATGGAATTGGGTAAAGAGAGAAAATAATATATGGAAAGAGTTCTTCAGATCTCTGACTCATAACGTATTGCTTTCTTGAAGTCGATATTCTGTGAAAGGTACCTTTTCTACCAGTACCACATCCAGAGATACATGATTAAATATCAAAATCATGCAATCTTACTATACTTACAAATCAAATATAATAGGGCTAACATGACCCCAGAACTTAAGACATCACCCCTTAGCAAATAATTCTTAAAGATCCACCCTTTATACACCTCAATAATATGGTATTATGAAAAATATATTGTTGTAGACATCATAATATTGTATTGACAGGTAATTTATTTGGTAAAAAAATTAACACAGGAGTTACTGAAAGATTTATGTCGTGATTTTGGACGAAAAAAATCTAAAAGTTTAAAAGTTTACTTTTTATAGGCATTTTCTCTAGTCAAAGAGTAGTACATAAATTATATGAGTAATTAATCTACTCTATAAGCTACCATTTCGGAAAGGAAGGCAAAATTTACACTGGTAAAAGAAATGGCGAAAGATAACCAGTTAACACCTTTTTAGGATTCCGTAGTAAACTACAAGGAACCCTTAATGAAATGAAATGAAATCGTTTATTTCAGAAATTAGACCTTCACAGGCACTTTTTCTTGTCATTTACAATTTGTATATATGTATAAAGAGAATATACTACGTTATATACTACCACCATTTCGGACACAAGCAAAATGGCCACCGGTAAAAGAAATGGCGAAAGAAACCCGGTTACGGCCTTTTTTGTCATTTAGCAATTTTTTTTTTCCTTTCACTCTTTTGTTACAATGTATAAGTACATTTATAAGAATAAATAAAATACAGATCCAGGTACATACAGAAATCAAGCTAAAAACATTATAGTTTCGCCATGTCCGTCTGGCCGTCCTCGGTCAAGCGCCTAGGCGAAAATGTACATTCAATAAATAAAAGGGGTGTCCAGGTCAGTAATGTTATGATTCAAGTTTCTTTCAGGAGGCCTTGATCCAGCAGCGGAACTGTTAAGACTATATTTTTTTTTAAATATTTAAAAATATATTTAAAAAAAAACAAACAGATTTTGTATTGTGACAAGGTACAAAAATGATAATATATTTATATCGCTGACCGATAGATTCCTTCTAGAAATATCTTGAAGCGTCCCTGGGGACTTGTTACGGAAACTTGGACGCAATCGATATAACACCGACTTGCATCATAAAAGAAAGTTTTTTTATAACACCCCAGGAAACTTAGCGTTTGTCCATGTAGGGTTCAAAATCAATACTTGTCAAGAAGTAACATTTCATTGTCGAGAGCTCGGTGGTACGCAGAGGGAGCGTATTCGATTCCCGCTCAAGGCCATGGCATTTGTGTCTGCGTGTATTATAAGTATATATATATGTTTTTTTTTATACCACAAAGTTGGCAAACAAGCATACAGCCGGCCTGATGGTAAGCATCACAGTAGTAGGATATTGGGCTTCCTATCCCACTTACCGATAGGAAGTATTCAGACGCACAACCCATCTCGTTCTGTCGGCGTTCGCCTCCATCACGATGGGTTAGTGCATCTGAACACTTCCTATCGGCAAGTGGGATCGGAAACCCAATATCCTAAAAATCAACGTACCCTATTGAATCGACGGTTGCAGATGGTTGAAAGCAAAAATTCAGATCAGATATACTCATGTCTTACGCAGAAGTGACTTACGCATTAGGTTGGCGCGTGAACCCAAAGTGGGTTTTGACGTCCGATTCGGTCTCGTATCAATTTGTATTTTTTCCGTTGGACGGGTGTTATATATATTGCTAGAGGACCACATCCCATTTTGGTCAGCGAGTCCAGTTTAATTTTTTTATTCACTCGCTAACTAACCAATCGATGATTGTAACAAATGGAACATTTACATTCAGTTTATATATAAGTGCGTATTTCACATATTATAATCAGTTTTGTCTAGTAGTCATAAAGAGTTAGGTTGCAATGAAATTTATTAAACAACCTCAATCACTTCGCTTTGAAAATATGTGTTTAGAACCAAAAAGTAAAATACGTCGTCATGGAAAACTACTACCTAACACTGTGAGATGTGTCATATGTGGCCCGTCTAACTGTGGTAAAACAAATTTGATTATAGGATTGCTTTTACATGAGAATGGATTAAGCTTTAGGAACGTCTATATTTACTCAAAAACGCTTCATCAACAGAAATATATATTTTTAGAAAAAGTTTTAAATTCGGTACCAGGTATCTCATTTTCGAAATATAATGACAAAGAAGAAGTGATTAACCCTCAAGATGCGGAATGTGATTCAATAATAATCTTTGACGACGTAGCATGCGAGAAACAAAATAGCATGCGTGACTACTTTGCAATGGGCAGACATAAAAATATAGATTGCTTTTACTTAAATCAAACTTATACTAAGATACCAAAACAACTTATTAGAGATAATGCCAATCTAATAATACTTTTTAAACAAGATGAAATAAATATGCGTCATGTGTATGATGAGCATGTAAATACAGATATGACCTGGAATCAATTCCGTGAAATGTGTACAAGAATTTGGTGTGAGCCTTACAGTTACTTAGTTATAGACAAGGACTGTAAAAAAAATGAAGGCTGCTATAGGAATAAATTCGACACTTTTGTTGTCTTTGATTAATGATCATATAAATACTTTTGTATTTTAAATTCAGCATTACTTATTCATTAAACATTGAAGCTACAAGGTGTGAAAACAGTTGTGAAATGGAGCAAACATTAAAAAAACAAATTGTTGAAGCTGCACAGGCAGTAAAAAGAAAGGTGAAAAAATTACGTGACAAAGAAATAGAAAATAAAAATGTACTGGAGACAGTCTTTAAGCCGGTCACTGGTCCTCTTACTGAAATAATTAATGCAAAAAAGAAAAAATACAGTGCAGAAACATATATAGATAAAGATGAATACGATACACCAACAACTAAAACTTTAACAAAACGTATATCAGACATAAAAGACGAATCAGATTTTTTTAGAAAATCTGAAAAACATAATAATAAAGACATTGAAGAAAGTGATAATTCTGGTACTCGAGAGGGCAGTGATGGTGAGAGCGATCATATTGATACAGATGATAGTAATGATGCTAGTTATCATTCGTTAAACACTTCAAATAATGATATTTCGTCTTGGTCGTTAAGCAGTGAAGTGCACAAAAATGTTCCATTTGGGATTAGACATGAACGGGGTAAGCTGATGTTAGGCTCTGTTCGCGTTACGTTGAATGATGATTTTATCACAGTAGGTGTACAGAAACATGTTACTACACCTGGACTAAGAGAATTATTGTGTAGCAAAAATCCTGACACAACAATAGTTACACGAAATGATCTTCGTAATTATAAATCTTTGATGATATATACTAATGCTCATAGACGAGATTTCGATGAAAGAAAGCCGATCAAAAGTAATAAAGGTAAAAAATATTTACAAATTATTAAACCAATGTTTAAACACTGTAAAGACTCCGAGTTAGCAAACGATAGCGTTTTAAAAGGAGAAGGTCTTCCGGTGATGAAGAAATGGCGAAAAAATTTAGACCTTATATATTGGGATGATCCTAATGAATTGGTTGAAAGATTAAAACTGTTGCTTGCATCGAAGGAAGCAGGTAACACAGGATTGGACAATGAAATAATTTCAATTATAGAAGAGTTGCGTGAATGTGGACTTATAAGTAAATAAATACGGTATCATAAGTTGCGAGTGTTTCATTCAAATTCCAGCTTCACAATATATCACACCTTCGAAATGAATGTGGATAAATTTGGTCACCATATTCATAAAAGAATGCGTTTTTCAGTATTTTCAAATAATATCGACTTTTCTGAAAATGTACTAGTAAAGTCAGAACACGGTGATTTTAATTTGAAGATGAACACATTACGTGGTGTAAAGTATCCTGTAGCTGCAGATGAAGTTGTAAATAAAGAATATGTTGATAAACTTGCAGAGGAAATGTATACAAAGAAGGATATTGATGAAATATTTGACAAGCACATGCATAAAATTAGAACAGACGTTGAAGTCATGATAAAAGATTTAAAAGTAGAAGTAAAGGAAATTATGGATCAGTGTCTGAAGAGCCATCACTTAGACAAAGACAAAATTTAACAACAGTAATGGGTTCTGTTAAGGAAGAAGTCGTTAATGAATTACATAAAACGGCTCGAAGAAATTTTACACGACGTCCAGTTATTTTAAGGAACATTGATGATTTGTGGCAAGCTGACCTCATTGATTTTAATAATCTTAAATCACACAATAAAGGATATAAATTTATCTTAGTAGTGATTGATTGCTTCTCAAAGTTTGCGTGGACAATGCCATTGAAAACTAAATCAAAGATTGAGGTTACGAATGCTTTTAAATTTTTATTGAAAAGGAGTAATCGACATCCTAACAATTTACAAACTGATATGGGAACAGAATTTTATAATGACCTGTTTAAAAAGTTGATGGGTGATTTCAAAATAAATCATTATTCTACATTTTCTACAAAAAAAGCTTCAATAGTAGAGAGACTGATAAAAACATTGAAAACTAAGCTGTTTAAAATTCTTAGTTTCAATGGTAGTTATAAGTGGACGGGGAAACCATTAGACGATGTTGTGAATTCCTATAATAACTCGATTCATAGAACTATAAAGTACAAGCCCTCTGAAGTTAGTAATTTGAATGAATCAATTGTTATGAAAAATATTTTAAACTCACACAGACGAACCCCTAAAACCAATAAATCTAAATTTAAATTAGGGGACTTTGTACGTATAAGTAAATACAAAAATCTCTTTCAAAAAGGTTACACACCTAATTGGACTAGTGAAATTTTTAAAATAATAAAAGTAAATAATACTAACCCAGAAACATATTTTATTGAAGATCAACGAAAACAGCAAGTTTTAGGTGCCTTTTACAAAGAAGAACTTCAAAGAACTCACCATCCTTCTGTGTATTTAATTGAAAAAGTGATGAAAAAGAAAGGAAATAAACTATACGTGAAATGGTTAGGTTTCAGTGAAAATGATAATAGCTGGATTGATTCAAATACTATTGTAAAGTAAATATATAAGACAGTATAATAAAAAATATATCATTTCATTATTAGTAATGCGGGGAGGCGGACTAGTTAACACTATAATAAATAATCTACCATTCGAAGCCCATTTACCAGGATATCAGTATTGTGGTCCTGGAACAAGACTACGTGAACGCCTATTGCGAGGGGATAGAGGAATTAACAAACTAGACGAGGCTTGTATGCATCACGATATCGCCTACTCCAAGTACACAGATTTAGCGAATCGTCATAAAGCGGATACAATACTATTAAACATGGCAAATAGTCGTGTTCGATCTAAAGATGCTGGCAAGGGTGAAAAACTAGCCTCTTGGTTAGTAAGTAAAGTTATGAAAGCAAAATTAAAGACTGGATCAGGTGTAAAGACATTCAGATCCCTAGTATCAGGAATTCGTTCTCGAATTAAGAAACAAAAACGAAATAAAAACAGCAAAGCAATTATTAAACATGCTTACCTAGCTGCAAAAAAAATGTTTCCCAAAAATGGTAAGATTCCCTTACCACGTGTTATACCACTACCTAAATCAGGTGGAGTTTTACCATTGATACCAATATTTGCTGGACTGTCTGCATTAGGCGCACTGGCTGGAGGTGCCGCAGGTATTGCTAAAACAGTGGACGAGTACAAAACAGCTCGAAAAAATTTACAAGAATCTCAGCGTCATAATCAAGTAATGGAATCTATTGCTTTAGGTAAAGGATTGTATATTAAACCATATAAAAAAGGAAACGGTTTGTTTGTAAACAATTCAAAAAACTAGTCACGAAGCTACCCCATCGAGCGCTTACTAATATAGATATCCTAAAATTCTCTAAAAGAATACCATATTTTCGGGGAGTTTTTATGAAAGACCAATTACCAAAAAAACCTAGACGTATCGAATGTGGTATCGTTAATTTAGACAATTCTATGAATGAAGGTACGCATTGGGTGGCTTACGTGAAAATCAAAAACCATTGTGAATATTTTGACAGCTTTGGTGACTTAAAACCTCCAAAGGAAATAGTGAATTATTTTAAAAATTTTAATATTTTGTACAATTACACAAGATATCAAAAATTTTATACTGTCAATTGTGGTCATTTATGTTTATCTTACTTAATAGATTATTGGAATAAATATGTATAAAATAAATATTTTTCTTTAATTTACTTCATTTACACAATGTCATTCACACTGTCCATTACTGGTAACTCATCTATTCTGTCTTCAACACATTCCCCAACATTACAACTTGATGGTGATTATGAGTGTGCATTGTTATATTTATCTACTTTCAATTCTATTCCAAATATCGACAGCAATAATAATAAGTTTTATTATAGTGAAAATGAAGTAATTGAAATACCAGAGGGCGCTTATGAACTTGAAGATATTAATGATTATCTAGTGTCTAAAATAGAAAATACCACTTTAAAACTCTATTGCAACAATAATACACTGAAAACATCTATAATATGTTCAAAAAATGTAGACTTTGAAAAGGCTAATTCTTTGGGGAAACTAATAGGTTTTAGTGGGCAGATTTTACAAGCAAATAAATTACACGAGTCGCAGTATCCAATCAACATTTTGTCGACGACAGTGGTGCGGGTTGAATGTGATATAGTCACAGGCTCGTATATTAACGGAAAGCCCGCTCATATTATTTACGAATTTGCACCATCGGTGCCTCCTGGTTATAGAATCATAGAAATCCCTAAGAACGTTATTTACTTCCCAGTAAGTCAAACAAGTATTAACTGCATACAAATAAGATTACTGGACATAAACAATAACTTAATCAATTTACGTGGTGAAGAAGTACAATTGTACTTACATCTGAAGAAAAAATGATTGACTATAATAAATACTCCACCGCACACACTCAAATCACCAGTCCTGAACGAGCTGTCCATAAAGCAGCAACCATCAAAAAATCAATCAAAAAAGAAAGAAAGAAGAATTTGACATACGAAAATAAGTTATTCCTGAGAACAATAGGATTGTTAAAATGAATATCTTAGATATATTATCGACTCCTAGTTACGACAATACCATCGACAGCATCGAGTATCATTCATACAAACCGTACGTCACGAGTTTTGGCAGAAATGACGAAATTCGCATACCCATCAATCAGCAAGATTTGTATGTGCTACCATCAGCAAGTACATTATATTTGGAAGGGACTGTTAAAGTCTATAAAGGAGCATCAGATGAAAAAGAGAGAGACAGAGTAAGAAGTGTGCATTTTACCAATAATCCACTGTTATATCTCTTCCAAGATATTCGATACGAGTTAAATGGAGTTGAAATTGATCGAATAAAAAATGCTGGTATTACATCAACAATGAAATCGTTAATTTCTATGAGTAGAAGTGAATCGCGAATATCTAAAGCTTGGGGTTGGGATATTGATGGAACGACAAACAGTCAAGGTGGATATTTTTCAGCTTCTATTCCACTTAGTAAAATTCTTGGTTTTGCTGAAGATTACAAAAAAGTTATTGCTAATTGCAAACATGAACTCATACTTTTGAGAAGCAATACCGATTTAAATGCTCTACTATTGAATGATGATGAATTTATTGAAAGTACAGAAATACATAAATTAATATGGCGAGTACCTCATGTTAAAGTTTCTGATAGAGAAAAAATACAACTACTTAGACTTTTAGAGAAAGATCGCGCTATTCAACTAACATTTAGAAACTGGGACCTGTATGAGTATCCCTTGTTACCTCGAACTTCAAAACATACTTGGGCTATCAAAACTTCTTCTCAAATTGAGAAACCCCGATACGTAATCTTAGGGTTACAGAGCCAACGAAAGGACAATAAAACGGCTGATATGTCATATTTTGATCACTGCTACTTACGCAACGTTAAAGTATATTTGAATTCGATTTATTATCCGTATGAAAATTATGACGCAAGCTTTTCTAAGAATGCGTATGCTTTAATATATGAACAATACGCAAAATTTAAACAGTCGTATTACGGGTGTCATTCAGATCAACCGTTACTTTCCGTAGAAGAGTTCAAAAATAAAGGACCACTGTTTATCATAGACTGTTCTAGACAAAATGATAATTTAAAAACGGGAGCTGTAGTAGATGTAAGTGTGGAAATCGAAAGCGAAGCAACTTTACCAGATCAAACAGCTGCTTATTGTCTTATTCTTAACGACTGCATTGTTGAGTATAGACCATTAAGCAACATAGTGAAGAAAGTATGAATTCAAACACTATAATAGTGGATATTCAAGGATTCAAAGATATTCACAATAATTTCATTGTGAAAGAATTGGCTATTGCAACACAAGAGTACACATTAATGTTTCTAGTCAAACCACCCTATCATTTCAATACACTAACAAAAGAAGAAAAAAAGCATGTTAGATGGTTAGAAGCAAATCGCGGAATCTACTGGAGTGAAGGTCATATTGAGTACCACGAATTTAAGCAAATAATTGTTCCTTATTTAACCAACATGAAAATTTTAACTAAAGGACTAGAGAAAACTAAATGGATCAGTGATATGTGCTCCGAATGCTTGGTGATTGATTTAGAAGACGAGGGATGTCCTAATATTTCAAAACTGTCTAAAATTTATTGTAAAGGAAAAGAATTAAACTGTATAAATCATAATAAAATGTGTGCGTTAAAAAATGTAATTTGTGTAAAAAAATGGTATAATGATAAGGTTTTTAAACATAAATAAAACTTTGTTTTATGATATATACTTGGTATTTATTTTTATCCTCAGAAAACATTTATTACAAGTTACTTTACTAATATTACACAACCAGATTCGAATTACAATGCAAAAACATCAATTTAACACATACAATAACTTAACACAAACTTAACTTAAAATTAATTTTATTTTAGCAAGATATTTATTTATATCACAATGAAATGTAAGAAATGATTGATTACAAAAATCATACCTACAACAACTTAATATCTACAATAATCTACATAGAAACAGAAATCTTAAATTAATATAATATTTTTTATTTACAAGTTAATTAAGTCACATCTAGAATTATTTATTTTAAGAATAATACATACCTAACTAAATAACATGAAATTGAAATTAGTTAAGCTAATTATTTATCTAATACTTACTTTAAAATACAATAACTTAATTACACAAAAATTACAAAATTACACAAAATCATAATACTCTCCGCAAAGTTTTTTAGATATTTTGTTAACTAATGAGTGTGTTTCGCTCATAATATTGTCCACCGGCTCACTGACTAAATATTGCGCATTTAACACTATCACTTCATCACTATCTGGTTCTTGCTCTCCGCTAATATCCAGCACCTTTATCTGGATCAGCCGTACACCTCTTTTCTTTTCGTTATTGATGACAAAAGACTGCGAGACTGGATGCTTCCGCTTTTGTGGTTTAGCTCGCAACCTCTTCGCATCGGATTCTCGTGGTTCAGGAATATGCCAGCTTGCAGTGCTTGGCGGTGTAAAACGCTGTGCGCATTGTAAGTATATGTCTTCAGAATCCGGCATGATGAATGATGATCTGAAATAAATTAAAGATAAATTAATATTTATGAAAATATTAGGAATATCTTCATACCTAGGTCAAATAGTATTCAATAGATAGGTACTTACAATTTAGTTGACTTCTACTTAGGTGATGTTACCACTCTGACAGCTTGCTGCAAAATGAATGATGGAAACGAACGGTGGAATAGGATGGAGGAAGTAGGTATACGTACAGGCTCAAACGTGTTTCGATGTGTAATAACATTGAATTTTGATCTAAAACACCTGTGCGCGGTAGAATAAAGGATTGATTGTCGACGGGATTCGCGATAACTTGAAATTTGATCTAATGCGCGCCGCGGTAAAATAAAGGATTGATTGTCATCGGGATTCGCGATAACTTGAAATTTGATCTAATGCGCGGTAAAGAATTGAGGAAGTAGGTGCCTCATCGAACAGGTTTGAGCTTGTTTGAACTTGCTTGGGTGCGCGATGCGCTTTGTCAACGGAATTTGAACTAAAACACCTGTATGAATAATTATAAAATAATATTTATTTATTCAATATAACCTTAATATATGTACAAACTAAGATAAGTAAATAGTTACACATTGATTTAATATAGTAATTGTAATAATAAAATTGTTAAGTATTTTTGTTTTTAATTAATCTAATCTTAATAAGAGTACTTATTATCTATTACAACTTTAATTACAATTAATGGAATTTGTTGTATCCATCTAAGTATAACAATAAAGGAATCATTAAAATGATGTTACAATATAGCTTTATTGCCCCACGCTAAAGTGGATATCTTATCAGACAATATTAAGCGTTTATCATCGTTGCTAGAAAGAGCTACTTTATTTATACTCTGAGTGAATATTTCATGTTTTATTGACTTAAACAATAAATTTTTTTTCCGTATAATGTTGCAATTATACAATACATTTTTATAATCATTCAATTTCAAATTTGTTGTAACACATTTTCTTATACCCTTTGCCTTTTTTATGGTTTTGTTTAATGTTTTAATACAATAAAGCTTTGAGCGCAGTCCTACAAATTCTTTAATAATTTTACCCCCCATTTCATCTTTGAAAAGACCTGGAACCTTCTTGTTGATAACGGGTAAATTATATTCATTATCAGATTCATAATTGCTGGTATCAAAATATTTCAAAAAGTGTAATTTAACATCTCTATAAAAGTCATATGTATTTACATTATAAACTAAACTATCTGTGTCAGTGTAGCACAATTCAATTTGATCACCGTAAAATGGTTTTATTACAGAATAGTGGAAATCATACATGTGACATTTCGACAATTCTAACACAACAAATCCGATATATATCGGTTTATCGAGAATAACACGTGAAGGCTTCATTTGAATTGCCACTAAATCTTCGGAGAATATGGAAGCACTATGAAAATAAGGGCTAGCTACCAATTTTTCAGCACAAGTTACCTTTTTTGTTTTGTTATTATTATCACACCATTTGGTTACCAATTTCACATCTATTCTTTGTTCAGTGTTTTCTAGAGTCTTTCCAAAAATACTATTGTTTAACAATTTGAAAAAATCTTGTTCAAACGCAGATTCTGCTTTTTGACGTAACTGAGTGTTAAGATCAATATATTGCTTTAAATAACAGCTTTGCTTGAAAACAATAGCACGATGGATCCTTCTCAGTATCAAACCGTGCTGTAAGCATTTTTTTAAATTTACATAATGAATAACGTAATGGTATTTATCGTATAAATTCGGTATAAGTTTTTTATTTTTACCACCGGGTGGTAAGCATTTTTCGGGACAAAATGGAAAGTCATTATGCTCAGTATGTAATATAGCAGGGTATATTAAATCTACTTCAAGAATATAACCGTTTTCCGCGGTATCGCTAATGTCCTTCACGTTCAATTGCAATTCGTCAATTTCTTGATTATTCATAAATCTAAAATCACAAAACGGCAATGGTTGACACATACTGTAACCGTATAAATTGTTACTGTCTAAATACATAATAAATGAATTTGGTTGGGATGGATCGTAAGATTCTAAATATTTATGATTAGCCTTAGCATGTCTTTTAGAACACATACAAACACCACCCCTGAGACCTTTTTGTATCATCCTATATATTTCAATATCGCTGATCAATTCTAATTTAACTTTTGTTTTTAAAAGCATTGCATCGAAGGATAGACTCGGTGCTGTAAGATAAAACGCGGGATCTAGATTATAATAACGTTTACTTGTTTTTCTAAAACTTTCAAATATATCTGCAAGCAACAAAACGTCTGTTTTCAGATACAAATCTGTATACATTCCCATATTTTGAATATTGAACACTGACCAAACAGACTGAGCATGTTCATAATCCTCATCAGTGATTGCTTCGTTAGTCAATGAGTTAAAGAAATTGTTTTTAGAAGGTAAACACGTATCTGCATAACATCTCCAATGAGACATGTAATCGTACGGATACACTCCTTTACGTGTAAGCAGATTAAATTGTTTTTTATCGGGAAAGTAAGATTTTAGTTGATTAAACTCCTGTTTTTTCATAGTACTAGCCAGTTTGTCTAAACTAGTTCCTAAAAACCTGAATGAATCTACAAACCGAATCTGCATACTTTCCTCAGTAGTTATAGGAATAAATTTTGTGAAAGAAATGTAGTTTTCTTTTGTTTTAGGTATCACTTTAATAGGTCCGGGAGCTGTACTTAATTCCTTTATAAAAAGATGACAGTCATATCCAGATAAATTATGAAAAAATACCGGTAAAAACGTTGGCAGTTTGTATTGTAAATTGCAAATATTATGAGCTGCGCCGCGATATTTACCAGTCACGTGACAATGGTCCCGAACTCTGTCGCCGAACAAAAAATGATCACATATATGACATGTCACTGCGTTTTCGAAATCATAAACATCGTCATCTGTATAAATCATGGGAGCTTTATTTTTCAAAATTTTATGAATGTTATGTGCATCTTTATATATTGACTTTATGAAATTAGCAACACAATCCAAGCCGCGATAAGAAACGTAACGATTGTAGCTTTCGTCTAACGTACACGTAATATGATAGGCGTAGGCCACAGGCACATGTCGCTGTCGCGTCACAGTGTTCGCTTTAGTTGGATCAGGGTCACAAGATTCGTACCTTTCTAACATTGTTTCAAAGTCTGCGTATATTACGAAAGGTACCATCTGCTTTCTTTGATAATTTTCAAATTGAATAAACGAGCCTTTTGGAGGTAATTCAGTAGCAATACCACCACAGCTATGAGAACTAAGATCATCGCTTGAATTAAAAAACATTAAACACGCGTTACATAAGTGCAGCTTACTATGATGCTTCGTTATTTGTTTTTTAACAAGACGAGGCAAATCTTTAATGAGACAGTAATGTGATAAATTACCGCTTTCTAAATAAAGTAAATGAATTACTTTTTCCTTCAAGGTTTTCGGTTTGTAAAGAGGTCCTATTACGGTGTTATTTTTTAAACCATAGATATAAATACAAATATCAGGGTTATTTACTTCAAACCGCTCAATATCTGAGAAACCCAATGGGAAAGTTATATCTTCTACATTTAAAACATTACGAAAATCAGGGTATGATGATACTCTTTCAGGATGATGCTTAGCTGGATATAAAGCAGCTACAACTGACCACAGAAAGCAAAAGTCATCATTATTGTGAATATTTATACATGCTTTTTTTGATTTAATCGGAGGCGACAATTCAATAAAACCCGAGCCGCGCAAAGGTTGGTATTTGTTAACATTGACTTCTATATGAGAACTACTCAAGAAAGTCCACCCACTGTCACGGCCCTGGAATTCTTCTATCTTTTTTGTTAATGTGCTTTTGATTTGAGATATTAATAAATTATAATCATAATTCTGATGGAGTGTATAGTTTTTAGTGCCAAATGATTTCATCTCTTGATTATCATTTTTAAACATATAAAACAAAGCGAAATATTCAAAATTAATTTTTACACAAATATGTTTCTTAAGAGTTTTGTCTATTAATATCTTGACTTTATCTCGAATATTGTTCAAAAATGTTTCTAGTGCGTAGTTATCATTGATATCTATAATTCTATAAGAAGCAATGCGATTTCGAAATGCCGAATGTATTATCTCAACACCATCGCAAAAATATGAAACATTATTATTTTTGTGCTTAGTACTGCGTAAGTGACCTGTCCAGTGACTGCGCTCAACAGTTAAATTGCAAACTGTGCAAAAAGGCATTTTGAGGATATCCCAATATAAAAAATTTAATAATAAAATATTTAATGCAATTAATATTAATATTTAACAAAATATCTTAAATACCTACTTGAATTTATTTTTTTAATATAATCACATAACTAAATAACAGAAATTAATTAAAACTAAACTTTAAGTACTACTACTAAGTAAAAAAAACAATAGTGAGACAGTCAACAAATGTGTACATGAATAAAAATTAAAAAAATTAAATTTTATCACTAAAATATACGGGCTCCGAGTCATTAAAGAGCTCGTGAGCCCGTAACATAAACGCTTGCAGCGCGTCCCACTGCGGTGTTTCTCTGTCCAATTGAACCTTTAACGTGACGGACGCCTTCTTCCACCGCTGGTCCGCAGGCGTCGAAAGTATGTCTGCCTTGTGGTAGACTTTAACATCCAGGTAAAACTCCCCTGAGACGTCTACCGTCCGCTTTACCTTCCCGTTCGCCACGTTGCTCACTAGGGTGTTTGGGAGGTCCGTCTTGGTTGGTGGAGGACGATGCTCCACATCCCCCTCCAACTGGAACAGGTCTCTCGCACTAGCGTTCCGACTCGTTTTTTTACTGTAAATAAAATAAACGTTTTATTAATTTACATTAATTATAACACCAGTAAGTATGTATTTAGAGATAAAGGACAGAGACATCTAAGCCTACGTAAATGCTTGTTTGAGCAGCAAACATATATGGGGTTATTGATATAATTATTAGCTCATGAAAAAATAATTTCCGCAACAGGATTCGAACCTGAGACTATAGTATGTTCCTATAAAATTAAAGACCTTACTGCATTGAAAAAACAGCTTGTGTAAATTTTTACTATTATTGTCGATGGTAACTGTACAAAAAAAATACCTTATTTTGGATCCGGTCGCGATCGGAGCTTTTTCCGATTTCCGCTTCGGGGTTGCCTTAGGCTTCTTAGCTACCTTGCTCGAGTAATCTGTTTCGTAGTCCGACCTAAAATCATACCAAGAATTAATATTTTTTTAAACTAATCAAAGTAACTTCTAATTAATCTAATGTATGATACAATAGTGAGACAGACACTAAAATTCAATTAATTTTTCCTTCTTTTGGGTAATTAGTAGAAGTCAACTGCGGCTAGCTGGTGTCAGTGTTTTTAAATCATCTGACAACCACTGACTTGATATGTACCTAGACAACAGTCAAGGATGTAACTTTTACTGATACACGAAGAAGTCGATTTTTTAAACCCATCAAAAATGCTAGCTGGGATTGTAGTTGCTTGACATGTGATGAAAAATCATAGGATTTACCCTACCCTAGTGTGCTCTCACTGCCAGTTACATAGACTCATGCAACTGATCGTACTGACGGCTAAGGGTGTCTTGGCCACAGCGAGAGGTACACCAGATTGATGAATAATAACTTTATACTCACTTACATGTTGGTTAATAAGTAATTTGGAACGTTGACTTTCAGGTGTTTCACCTTATGAAAGACTGATCAACAACTGTGGATTTTTAATTAAATTAAATCCCTTTTATTAAAAATAAATGCAGTTTCAGCAATATATTTTTTCATTACAAATTAAACCTTAATACATAGCTACAAAGCCGAAGCCGATTTTGAGGGTTCTTGTTATGATTATATTAGCTAAAAAAAAAACATTACAAATTGAACCTTAATTACATAGCTACAAAGCCAAAGTTGGGTTCGGTTATGAATAAATTTTATTTCAAGAAAGACTCGTTCCGAATAACGTAGGTTCCGTAGTACATTATTGTTGGAACATTTCTTCAAAATAATGTGTAACAATTCAATATCATTACTTACCATCAAGTGATACACCTCTGGAACATCTTGATGATGAGGATGATGGAGGGTACGCTGGCTCTCGCACCAACTGAACTGATACCGCTTGCTGACTGGTATGCTATTTTCGCTCGATATCACTTTTTAATTTTATTTATTCTCTTTAAGTTATTATTCATTATATACATTGATGACAAAAATTAAAATAAAACAATATTTCCGAATGTATACTCCGAATAAATGTTTAGTTTTGATTGTTTGTCGACTTTATAAGCGGATCCCCAATTCCTAATAGGTAATATAATTTTACCATTCAACAACAGGAACAGGATGCTGATAAGGTGTAGACTTAGATTTCATGAGAAACAGTTTAGACTAGTTGAAACGTGTATACCCATTAGAATTACTCTTAATCTCGCGTCAGCAATAATACACTAAAGTAGACTTTACATTAATCAACCTTATACCTTAATTAATATCGTCTGCATTTCATTTTTTTGGACTGTGACTACATAATATAGGTAGGTATATTATGTACTCTGTAGGTGATGAATATAAACACATATAATTAAATTCGTTTTAATTGTGGTACTTATGGATTAAGTTAAGCAATGTTTGTAGCATTCAGATATACCCATAAATATGTTTCCATCCAGGGATTTTTTGTTTCTTTTTACCGATTTACTTGATGGATAAGATTATAAGACAAAATAAGCTTATTATATATCATATTTTTTTTATTTTTTACACCTCAATGATAATTTTGGTATTTTTTACACATCAATGATACTTTATTAACAGTGTAAATGTATATTATATTTTACGAGAAGTAAATTATGTTAGTAACGACTATCTTGTGGAAACGGCTCTTTACTCGCTCGCTGCGTATAAGTACAGGGGATTGTGACTCATTTGGTTCATTCATTGACTCGGTAGCGTGTGACATACCTTAGCGTGAGCTGTTAGCTGTATTAAATTAAATTTAAATTTGGAGATCTTCGAGCCAACCTGGCCACAGAAATTGAGAGCATTATCTATCTCTTAATTTTGTGGAACGATCTAAGTCAATTTGACCCAAATTTAAGTTTAATAGAAACAATAATCTAAAATTTAGACGAGGTTCAAGCCAATTTGGTCACAGATGAGAAAGTAAACGTGTGATAAGTTTATCTCAAAGTTTGTGGAAGTTCGTGAGTCAATCTGACCTGAATTTAAAGTTATTGTTTGCAACCACACGCTAATGTCATTAAATGTATGCCGATGATTATGAATGATTGAAATTGAAATTTAGATGTCTTCGAGCCAATCTGGTTATAGGAAAAAAGCTACTTTCAATAGATAGACATGAGTCAATCGGACCTATATTTCAATTTCATTTTCTAAGATATTCTAAAGTTCAGATGTTCTTTGAACCAATCTGGTCATGGAAAAACGCTATTGCTAACTTCTGTGAAAGACATGAGTCTATCTGACCTGAACTTATCATTATTTTATATACTTAGTAGAATAATCAAATGGAATTGTAATTTAGATGTCTTCGAGCCAATCTGGTTTTAGAAAAAAAGCAACTTTCTATAGATGGACATGAGTCAATCGGACCTATATTTCAATTTCATTTTCTAAGATATCCTAACGTTCAGATGTTCTTTGAACCAATCTGGTCATGGAAAAACGCTTATTGCTAACTTCTGTGTAAGACATGAGTCTATCTGACCTGAACTTTTACTTTTCATTATTGTATAATGACAAGCAATCCCCGTGCTGGACCTCACAGCGTAGGGGGGCGTCCCCCGGGTGGCGGATGGGGGAATGGTCGGTAGCACAGCCTAGCTAGCTACCCGGCTAAGTCCGATGGACTCGCCGACCAACGTAGGTTGTGGTCCTCCAGCAATATGGGGGTTGTGCGGCGGGCAAACACCCTTCCCACGGAAAAATACAAATTGTTACGAGACCGAATCGGACGTCAAAACCCACCCCCTTTGGGTTCACGCGCCAACCTAATGCGTAAGTCACTTCTGCGTAAGACATGAGTATATCTGATCTGAATTTTTGCTTTCAACCATCTGCAACCGTCGATTCAATAGGGTACGTTGATTTTTAGGATATTGGGTTTCCGATCCCACTTGCCGATAGGAAGTGTTCAGATGCACTAACCCATCGTGATGGAGGCGAACGCCGACAGAACGAGATGGGTTGTGCGTCTGAATACTTCCTATCGGTAAGTGGGATAGGAAGCCCAATATCCTACTACTCATCACCATAGCCTATAGACGCTTGCAATACCGGGGGTATCACTCACGCGTTGCCAAAACCCCCCCTTCCCTCCCCCCCAGACCTTACTCACCGTAGGAACACAACATAGCCGAGACCAATGCTATTTGGCTACGATCTTCTGTAAGGTGGAAGTCCTTCCTCAGACGGGTTGCTCCAATTTCAGCGGATTATCCGCAACTTCCGCAAGTATATATTTACAACAATATATCATCATCATCTTCATTATCTCAGCCACAAGAAGTCCACTGCTGGACATAGTCCTAAACGTCTCCAGTACGACCTGCTAGCAGCGGCCTGCATCCAGCAGCTTCCTGCAACTTTCCTTAGGTAGTCTGACCACCTTGTAGGTGGGCGCCCTACGCTGCGCTTTCCTGTACATGGTCGCCACTCCAGAAACCTCGAGTCTCACCGGCCATCGGTTCTACGCGCTATGTGCCCTGCTCACTGCCACTTCAGCTTTCTGATCCGTTTACGGCTATATTTGTTCTGCTACGGATCTCCTCATTTTTGATTCGATCCCGTAGAGAAACCCCAAGCATAGCTCTCCATAGCTCGCTGAGTATGCATTAGTTATTTCGTATGCGTAAACATGAACCTGAGTATCCATTCTCCACCATCTAATCTTCCATGCGCCTAATTGAACGAAACTAAAAAGAACCCAGATTTTGGAGAACACTAAAAAACTTTTAATCACATTAAACCTAAACAAAAAATATAATAATCACAAAGCTAATTAACGAAACAAAACAATAGGGTGATCACAATTCACAATAAACAAGGAAATTAGCCGTACACGAGGGTGTCCACGATTAATCTGCCAAATTAGACGAGTCCCAAGTAAAATCGATTAGGGTACCCGAATTCACGGGGTATTCGCAAGACGCTACGGCAAGATAAACATGCCAGACTTTTTTTCGGTACGCCGAAGACATTAAGCAAGGATGCTTTTGGGGTGACCACACTTACAGTTTTTTTTTCGGGACAATTTTTTCTGTTTTTTTTTTGTTTTTTTTTTCATAAAATGTATATCTTGGCAGTTTGATGTTATATTATTATATATTTCAATGTTTTTATTTATTTTAGTAATGTCAGTTGCTAGTATCATCAGGAATAGTTTTGAACATTATTGTGTTTGACATTTGATTTATTAGAATTATTACGGTTCAGAAATGACAAAGTTCTGAGGTAACACCTCTACTAGGTTGTCTGGAAGAGATTGCTTCTGCGATGTTCATATATTTTTAATAGCAATAAAGTGTTTTGTAACAAACACTAATTGATAACCTCCTCCTTTTTTTAGGAAAAATATTTAAAAAACTTAAAAAAAAATACATTAAAAAGGCTTTACTCTCCAGCCCGACGACCGACGGCTAGTTCGTAACACAAGTCTTAACTAATCCGCAGTTTTCGTGCAGCATTGCCACTCTACGCTGGATGTCATTAGACGCGAGGGGGCGTCATTACGACGATGAGTAGAGCCACCATTAATCTTCGGGACGGGTCTCTCGCCTGTCAAAATTGTGGCCACCGTCCGATGGATATGTGTATGTATTGTCTCATTCCCAACTAGTTTTGTTTGGAATTGAAACCTATAAAGTTTTTTAAGACTTGCCTAGTTGATGTTCACACTGTCTCGTTATAGAAAGGACATTGAGTATGCAATGCACCTTGCTACAGTAATTTTGTTTTGAAATAGTTTCGTGAAATGCCTGTTGTCAGTTTTTGGTCATTCCGTAAAATGTCTTTTGTCAAGTGTGGGATAAATAGATAGATAGAATATAGGTACTTTATTTGCAATTCACAATAGTTAGAACACAGTATACATAAACACAACATACACACTAGTCGCAACAAGGCGGCCTTATTTCTAAAAAGCAATCTTTTCAAGGCAACCTTAGGGTAACGAAATATTTTATGGACTAGGCAGGGCTAGTAAGATAACTCATGAATAAGAAATAAAATATAAATATGAGATAAAAACTACGATAGGTGTAATGTTTGTAACTATTAAGTAATATGTGGTAGTGTATCATGTCGCGACACAAAGATGTCAGATTCATAGATTTAGTATAGTTATAATCACATTGTAATTATTGCATTAAATATAAAAATACTTTGTAAAATCGAGCGAGCGCAAATGCATTATTGTTTGGAATAATTACACACATTTTTTAAATATTGAAATAATTAAATTGATCCTGCACATGATAGAGCACATTCTCTTATACAAAAGAAGATGGGAAATATGCAACGACATTGTGATGTCTTATTAATATTATCAATTAATATACAATGCCACAGGCTAATATTAAACCAGGGAGGCGTGAATATTCAAAAAAGTACACCTGGCCCAAAAAACAATTATCTTACAAAAGAAAAATATGTACATGCAAAATGAACTGTAAAATTATAATGATCCAGCGGATCCGATTATGCATTCTTAAGACTATTAAAAAAACCATCCACTACTGACTTGAAAAGACATTTTAAAAATATATTTCAAGTTCAGCTAGCATTGGATTTGAAACACTGCACGGTGGGTTCAAGAAAGGGGTGAGCTAGACAAAAAAGAATTCTCATAACGCTAAGACGAAAAGGGCGAATTTGCCGCGTGTTTCGTAGCGTTTCATTTATCCATTGCGGTGTTGCAATCATTTGATCGTGAGGTCTAACATACAAAGAGTTCGATGTAGCACAAAACAAGATGTCAACTCGCGTACAGGGTCTAACCCCATTATGACAAATGGTAGCGAAATAAATCTTATTCAAATATTAAAACGTGCATAATTGATTTTGACGTAGTGCAATTAAATCGTTATAGATATTCGACAGTCGATTAACTTTTTTGTTATAGAACGACTGATTCGCCACAGTTGACTGATTAAGTTATAAATCTATTCCTGTGAGAAAGTAATTCGATTAATTATCTATCTTTTTGTTAATCTGTAATTTCATGCAATGCATAGTTTAATCTTGTAATTAATCAATTGAATTTATTAGCATTTATTAATTCTGTATTTTGTTGCGAATCCCACGGTAGAGTACGCAGAATTGATGATAATTTCTGCTTAAATACGATTATGTGGTTACAAAGTAATGTAATCACTGATGTTAGGAGTGTATGTATGTATTTATCAGGTCGTGTCTTTTCTAGAAACATTACAAACACAACATATAAATTCAACAAACAAATTCAAATTCAAAACTTTTATTCAGAGAATAGGTTTTCACAAACACGTTCTCTTGTCAGAGTATACAGTAATAAATGATTTGTATAAATTAATCTCCTCTATAAACTACTACCATTTCGGAAACAAAGCAAAATGACCACAGGTAAAAAGAAATGGCGAAAGAAAACCAGTTACGGCCTTTTTTGTCATTTAAAAATATAGCGTACTTTTTCAACATAAAATTTTAAACTAGGTACATACATACGTACAACATTACGTACGCGGAATGTCAATAAATAGTGCCATTAATTTGTCTCAACATAAAAAGTGCTTGTAATCTTATATCCAACTGTAACATAACATTACAATGTAAACGTTAAACAAAAATTCTGTTGTAGTTGTTAATAGTAAAAGGAATTACGAATGGCCCTCATTTATATGTATATGTTATTCTTCTTCTTCTTTCTGTGTCTCTCAAATACTGGAGGTTGGCCGTCAGCTTCGCAAACAATAAAAATCTGTATTTGTTATAAAATACAATATCGTTGAGTTCACAGAACACAGGTTGAGTTTGTATCCCATAACACAAGTTTCGAACTTCTTTGGGTCTAGCTCAATCTGTGTGAATTATTTATTTTGTTTTGAGTAGGTAGATTTCCCAATATCACTAATTTAATCAAAATCAATCACATGAGATCAGCAGACAATGTATGTACATACGTGTTATTTAGTTTGTTTAAATTAGATAGATGATAATCTTTCTTTATTTACATCCATGGACACACAATATTATTAACAGGAAACAGAGCAAAAACTAAAAACGTCTACCTCCTAATAAAACAGTTTTTTTAATGCCATGCAGTAGACAAACAAGCAAGCGGGCCACCTGATGGAAAGCGGTCACCGCCGCCTATGGACATCAGTAACACCGGGGGCGCTACCAATGCGTTGTCCACCAAGGAAGTTGGAGGAAAGGAAGGAGAAAGGGAAGGGAAAGAAGAAGGGGGAAAGAGGGGATAGGGAAGGAATTGGGCTTCCGGATCTCTCACTCACCGAACGAAACGCATTGCTGCTTCACGTCGATATTCTGTGAGAGGGTGGTACTTCACCGGTCGAGCTAGCCCATTTCGTAATAATTGCTCTACCACTCCAACAACAGTATCAATATGTGTGTCACTGAGATGCAAAAAGACGGAAACTAAATGAAATTGTTCGAATAAATTGCAAACCACAGCGTCTAGGCGCTAGACCGCGGACGGACAGACAGACGGACATGACGAAACTATAAGGGTTCCTTGTACTACGGAACACTAAAAATGCGCTAAGGAGCTTGTAGCAATACCATCGTGTTCTTTATTCTTACAAATCACCCACTTTTGTGCCAGTATGTACTTAAATTTTTATGTGAATACATGTAAATGAAAACAAATGTATGAATACGAAAAATATTTGAACGCGAAATGTAAATGACGTAAAAAACGTGATTTATCTTTTCAATAAAGCTACTCGTCCACCAAAACACGACACATAAATTGATCAAGTTCAAACGATGCATTTTGTCGGGCCCATAATATTATTTCTTGCTTTTTTTTGCCCAACAAATATTACGTTCCCCGCACAGTAGTCTCATAAGTTTCTTTTTTTTTGTTCTTTATTATTTCATTATTGTATGGATGAGCACGACTCATCAAAATATCGTTAGCGGGGTCCAACAACAATGTGTTTATTGCCAATTTTTTTCTCGTAACTCAAAAATCGACTTTTGCCGACTTTTGTTATTGTATCAATTGAATGTGGTATTGTAAGTTTTTTGTCTAAGTTTTTTGGGCAGTGTGAACACTGTGTGAGAATAGGTGAAGTTGACAGTTTTTTTTTTAAATATACAAGGTGTCTTCATTATACTCAATGATTTTTCTCTTATAAAAAAAAATAATTTCATTCTAACGTATTATCATATTACATTTATATTACAAAAACTTTTAGTATAAGATTTATTTAATAGTATTTAACTAAAATAAAAAATAGTTTAGGTTCGGTATCACAGGATCCTGATAAGTACCAGTTAGCCTATCTATCATATTTAACAATCATTGGTAATTAATTAACTATATAATGTAGATACTAGTGCCTCGTCCTAGCTTCGCACGGGTATTAACACGAGTCCCTATTATTTTTAAAAATAAAATATAACCTGTCACACGAAGATAGCGTAGCCTCTCAGCGGCGAAAGAATTTTTGAAATCAGTCCATTCGTTTCCGAGTTTGAAAAATATTTTTTTTTTCTCTTTTTAATTTTAATTTATTTTATTTGTTCAGTTTTAGGACAATATTATTACAGTACCTACCCAATTCAATACCTACTGTATTTAGCTTTTGTTACTAAGTACGAATAGTGTCGCTAATATTAGTATAGATTTGTTTGTGGTGAGAATAAATGAATAATTAATTCATTTAAAAATTTAGCGAGAGCGCTTTCTCAATGGGCAATGGTGCGTATACGCGTGTTTTGGTGGCAAAAAAAAACATTCAATGCTCACTCAACCGTCCTGATAGTGATATCGAACACGATTATTGTAGAAACTGTATATACGGCATGTCGAAAAATTCGGACAAGTGTGAATCGATAATGGTAAGAGAGGTTCTGCTAGGTTACTCTGCATGACAATGAAACGAAATGCAAAATAACAGCAAATCATAATTCGCACCATTGAAATTTTATACTTTACTAACTATTTGGTTAGCATACAATCCGATTTCATTTAGTTTAGTATTTAGTTAGCGCTGTTTAGCTGTAAAGAGTACCTAAAATTAACAATCCAATGGCGATCGTGCGGAATTATTTTCAAGAGTAAGGGGGCTGGTTTGTGTTTAAAAAAATACATCTCATTGTTAGGTCTACTAATTTTATAAACAATTTGATTCAGATATGTTGAAGCATGAGCAAACATATATGGTAAAACTAGTAAAATACTCGTAACTTCGTTTGTGCGCTTCGTTCGCTCGCTTTCCCGTGGGAATTTTGAATCCTTTCTTAGTACACCCCTAGACGTCGTAAGGAACTAATATTCCAAATTTGGAACACTTTGTAATCTCTGGACGGGCTGTGCGTTAAAACAGTCAGGACTTTGAATTTTATAAATATAGATAATGTCAAATAGGCAAAGAAAAAAAAAACATGTTTTAAGACTGCGCTACACGGTTTGATGTAGAGATAGTTTCACACAAACATTTGATTTGGAAACTTAGTCTGTAATAAAATTACAGCCTTTATAAAGAAAATGTAGATTTATATTTAAAAAAATATATTTTACTATTTTGTCTACGTAATTGGTATAGCTAAACAGTGTGTGTCAGTTATACTTTTCTAAAATAGATTTTAGTTTAGAAGTTGCGCACATTCCGGTAGTATTATATTAGTGGTTTTCGATTAATATAACAGTTTCGAACGCATTTTAATTTTAATTCCTCTTTCTCTCTCTCTCTTCTCAAGGTATCTCCCTTTTCTTTTAATTTGTAAGTGACTACTATAATTTAATGGTCCATGGTTCATCTACATAATACTATAAATTATTTAAAGACAAGATTAGGAGCACATAAATTTTAATATTTTCTCAGAGTATTTATGCAAAAAATTTTATAGTTACAATATAAAGGATGTCACAAAATATTTGAAATAATTAATCAAAAAAATAAATCGGCTAATACCTTCAAGTATCTAAAATGTATACTAATCTCTTAAACTTTACTCTCATTAATTTCAAAGTAAAATATACTTTATTGCTATTGTGGCATAGCTCAAAATTAAACTAAAACAAATTTTAACATTGTATCAAGCAAATGTAGTCTTTATAAACCTTAAAATAAGATACCAATTCCATTGTAATAGAAATAGGGATGTCAAATTTGCATACTTTTATTTCGCCGCGGGCGACGAAATTTTTAAGTACTGCAACTAACATTAAATTAAAATGTTTAATTTTGAATTTTATTACTTGGTAAATAAAGGTTATTTTTTAAATAATAGATTTTTAGTGGTAATGATGCGTAGTGAATGATTAAACAGGTTTTTGTCTATTTAGTATACGTGACGCGGATTCTATTCTGTACATTTTTGTCTAAGTCTGTCTGTCCGAATGCAAATTTCGTGAGAAAAAAATAACGATTTTTTTTGTTGTGAATAAAAAAATATTCGAGGGGTATTAGCTTGAAAAAAATTGGACATTCTATAAAAAAAAAATAAGCCATCTTGATTTTTTTTTTAAGGTATGTATGTGTTTACTTAATTTGAAAAAAATATCAATACCTAAAGTACTTGACGAAGTGTTAAAAGTTCTTCAAATAAGTTATTTGGTTGCAGTATATAATTTTATTTGTTTGATATGTAGTTAATGAGTTTCCACTGTAATTAATTACTTTACAGTAACATGGAGCCAACTATGTTGGGTTCACAGTTATCTTGCATGAACTAGTATTAAGTGTAATGTTAATTATATACTGTAAACCTGTTTGTGGTTCAAAAAAAAAATAAAAATAAAAAAAAAAGATATTTTTCCTGTTGCTAAGCATAAATAAAAAATTCTGTTATTGCCGATTTTGACATTCAAAATACGAAAATGTTTAAAAAAAATAAAAATGTAGCTCTATGGTAAGGAAAAACACAGAAGACTTTGTCAAGAAAGAATGAATAGTAATGGATACGCAGCGGATTCGTCGCGAATATCACTAGACAAAGTTAGACTAGGGTTCGTGCAAAGACGGAAAATGCGTCGCACGTACAGTCAACCCATGAAAGACGTTAACAGGGTAGAAAACTGAGAACAAAGATCAATATTTTTTTAGTCTGTTGTTGAGTTACGCGACAGTCCAGACGGAATTTCCGTAATATATGCACCAACCCTGAATAAGGTAATAATAATGTACTTACGTCGACACCGCCGTTGTTCCACGGTGGTAGTGCGTAATGGGAGGGGTCGTGGTGCCCCCCTCCCATATGTTCCGCCATCACGGACATCCAGTGCACTAGGCCTTGCGCACCGCCGCTGCCTGACGTGCCTGGTGGAAAACAGAAGATCATCATGATTTTGAAAGAAAAATTTCACATCGAACTAAGGTCGAATGCTTTTTCCAAATGTGTCTTGGAAACCCGCCCTAGGTTTTTTTCTGTCAGAAATATTAATAAACTAAGGTTCAATGTAGGCGAACTTTTGGAATAATAAGAGAATAGAGACCAAATGGACTGAGCAGACACGTTACTTTTAGCTATTGGAATTTTAGCGATCTTGTCTTGCTTGGTAGCTAGATTTAGCTTCTAAAAGGTGTAAAATCGCCGATCGTTGCGACTAAGAATAGCGAGTCTACCTAACCAGACTGAGACTTTACCGATTGATTCGACAGTACTGATATTAGAAGAGTGTTCATAGCACAGAAGAAGTGCATACGTGCTATGTGCTTTAAAGGACCTTATGATACTTGTAGACCGTTGTTTCGTCAGCTGGGTATGCTAACAGTCACAGGTATTTAGATACTGGACGTCTACAAATTTGTAAGACAACATAGTGAACTGTTTAGGATGTGTACCCCAAGAATACAAGATGCTCTGGTTCTAACAGACTTGTGCTAGACAAAATGCTGAATCTATAATAAGTAATATTTTAAGACCTTTTGTAAGCTATTTTTTGCAAATAAACGCTTTGTCTTAGCAACTATCCTCTATTGAAAGCAGGACCAGAACACGCTCTCCATAGTCGAGCTTGATATTTTTAAACACGACCAAATACTTGTTAAGGATGTATTTAAACAGTCTAGACTTAACTTCGAGTACATATTTGAAAAAATAGAGACTAAACAGTTGGGTTAAAAAAGAAGAAAAATGTACCCATAAAATACTCAAATAACTTCTGTTGGTCAATTCTCTAAAGCTGGTTTCAGAGTTGCGCTGACGGCACGCTGACCCAGTTGAAAATGAACTTCTAGGAAGCGATTTTGAATGACGCGTATCAGCGCCAAATAATTTGTTGTCAGCCAGTGCCGACGGCGACGGTCATCGTGCGGTCAGCGCGACTCGAAAAGAAACCTAACAATTTTTTATTGATCTAACTCGCCTCTTTCGTACAAAATGTCAAAACAAAATTACGAGAACAGACACAGGCAGTTTTTTTACACTATATTTTCTAATTAGAACTCGTCAATTTATGCCAAAATTTTGGTACAAGAATATTTAACTGCTTACCAGTGGGCACGGCGGCTGGCTGCGCGGCCTGCTGCTCCTGCCCCCCACCAGCGACCCCTCCACCACTCCACACAAACGCTGACGACGCGCCCGCCTTCTGGAACAATCCCAAAAACTAGTTAGAACCTGTTGATACCAGTTTAATCCCATTTGGATGTCAACTGGATTGCACCAGAAAAATTATGGTGTTATTTTTAAATAAAATTGTTAAGCTAGTAACACAGAAGTCACTTTTGTTTTATGCCGTGATTTCGGCATTGCGCTTTCTGCCGCGAATAGGGATGTTTTTTTTATGATAGAGTAGGACAAACGAGATATCAGGTGAACAAATGGTAAGCTATCACAGCTGCCCATGGACATCCACGACTACAAGACCTTGGATGTGCCGCTCGACAACGAGTCGCTAGCTTTAGAAACCAGAAAGAAGAAACCAGTAGTGTCGCGACGATAAGTCGCGTCGTCGTCGTCTGCTGCTGCAGCTGCAACATGGAGTCTTTGTACTTTGTACGTGGAGTACCAACTGGCACCTTTAGCATTACATTGTTATTTAGATCAAACATTTTCAATGTTGATACTAATAGAAAAACTTAAGTATGAATTGGTCGAATGAATGATAACAAAAACTCACTAGTCAATGATTCAGGTTTAGACCAAACACTAAAAAATTGTACACAATAGCAAGGAAGTCTGTGACTGACAAAAACTAAGTCTTACAGTTAACTATTAAATTCCAATTTTGTATCTAAACCAATAAAAAAGCGAGTATTATTCGTTCTATGTAAATAAACATTTAATAAAAATTGTCAAATTGGAAACTTGCTCGTGTTTTTTTGTTCTGTAACAATTTCGATTTATTTATTTGACTATATTGAAAATACTGCTAACGGGTCGCATTGGAGACGTTTGACGGAGCCATCGAGTACTTACACAGCCCTGGGGAGGCTTTTGTCCTACAGTGGACTTCTCGTGGCTATGGCACAAAGTACTGATACAATTTGACAGACTTAATGCATTTTTTTTGCATTTTCTACTAGTCAAATTTATACTGCAATTAAAGTATTAAAAGAGGTATCATCATTAGAATCATTCATTCGAAATTATTGGTTATTGCAGACCATTTCAAATGCTATTCTAATAAGAAATCTCTCATACACATACTTATGAGCTAGAACATCAGACTTAGAAACTTACTTAAAGATGATTTCATAATATAATTTTATTTATACCTCATCAGGAGAATCAGTTGTCCTTTCATTATTTTCATCGTCTGAATTCTCAGTACCAAATCCGTTTGAGAACAGCATATTTCTTGGATATAACGAATAACAATCTGCGACATTTCGTCTCCTTTTACCAAGGCTTGCAAGAAAAGTCTTATACAACTGAGTTGGTAGAAGGAAAGGTGATCTATTCTGAAATCCATCTTTGAATGATAGATTTTGATTTCGAAACGGATTGTTTAAATAATCTGGTAGGAACTCCTTTTTAATGAAATCCGCTACAGGTTGTAGTGCTAACGTGTTCTCTGTATAATCCAATGGTAGTCCGTTACTTTCTTCATTGGGTCCACTATTTTCAACATCACTCGCTTCTGAATTACCATCGCTCGATATATTATCATTCTGATCACCTTTATCGCCTTCTCCGTTGAATTCTTCAAATTCTCTCTTCAGATTCATGGGATTCTTCATATAGTTTGATAGTGTCACAGACATTGTTGGCACTTTTACAAATATAATATTCTCTTATTACACTAGTTCGTATAATTTCCGAAATAAAAATAGATATTTTGTTTCTTCGTTTATATAAAGTTATGTAGGTATTTATAGGAACTATCGTTGGGTAGGAGGTGCCTGGACCAAAACTGATAACTTTATTTCAAAGCAAAACAAACACAACAATTAATTTGGCACAAACTTGTATTTTTGTCACGCTAATTGGAATTTTTCTAATCTTTTTATTTCATTGAAGACTGCTCCCAGAATGCTCCCATATCGTGTCTGTATGGATATTCTCATAGGAATTTTCATTTAGTTCTTTACATCTAACTTTCTAGACGATTCTTATTAGCCAATTATTTAAGTTTTTTTTTGAAATATCGTTTGTGTGCTACAAATAAGTCAAATAAATGATTCTATTCTACAATGTCTGATAATTTTGCAGGAAGTCGTTGGATGCAGGCCGCAGCCAGTCATACTGGAAGCGTTTAGAGGCCGATATCCAGCAGTGGACTTCTGGTGGATTCTGAGAAATGGACGAATGAATAATTTAGATTGCACACATAGAGTCAGCCCTCCAGTAAGTATACTTTTTGGAATTCCAATTAGTTAATAGTACTTCTATAAGGTGTGCCATATTAAAATGCTTGTTTGAATTTTTATTTTACTCCACCAGTTTCGCGTTAAAATTTAAAATTTTAAAAGTTAGAAACTCTTACTAATTTAATTTGTCTACTTTGAAAAGTTTCGATTGAATTTTTGTATGTAAAATACTAGCGGACCGCCCTAGCTTCGGGTTTTACTAAGGATTCCTAATTTTTTTTAAAATATATTATAGCCTATGTTACGCGGGGGTAATGTACCTTCTCAAAGGTGAAAGAATTTTTGAAATCGGTCCATTCGTTTTTGAGTTTATTCATTACAAACATACACACAAAAATACAAATCTTTCCTCTTTATAATATTAGAGTAGATGTAGAAATAATTTATGTAACAGAATTTTTCCTTCTTTCTACCAATAACCTATCTATCTCAGGTGGGATCGGTGTCTGTCATTCGTCATCTCCAAAGCTTCAAATCGCTGTTTCTCACGTGGTTGTTAAGGAGGGAAGTCCTTTCAATACTTCCTACTCCGACTATCTTCTTTCTGATTAAATTCGTTGTGAGTTCCAAGACAGCTGTAGTTTATTCCCCGGGACGTCAATAAGCTTCATTGCTTATTGTCTATCTGAGGTCGCCGTTGTTGATTCTGGCTACACAGGAGACACATTGGTGGGAATGTGTGGTGGGCTTGTCCCGATTCGTCATCTCCACTCGGGGCAAGCCCACCACACATTCCCACCGCTGTGCCTCCTGTACAGCCAGGATCAACAACGACGACCTCAGATTGACAATAAGATTTTACTCGAAATCCCATTGTAACCGTTCCCGAAATGATATACTCCACGCTTTGTGAATTATTGAATAGTGCTACAAATGTCTTTATGAACGTGGCCGAAATTGGAACTACAACTCCCGTTCAAATTGTATGTCACTATTTGACAGTTCGCCTTTGACAAAATGTATGAAAATATGCAACAGTAACCTACTACAAACGTCACTCACGTTCATACACATCCTTGTACATCTGTATGCAATTTGTTTTTATTAATTAAAATGAGGTTATGTATAAAAATCCAAAATAGAGGTGGTTAAATAAAACATAAAAGTTTTAATCAATAGCCCAGATCTAGGCTAGACAGTCCGTCCACGTATGTAGGTCGCGCCGAAATATTCCAACCCTAGATATTTCAGGTACACTGACTAGACAATGGTGCTAATTCTGTTGTACATTTAACTAGACTAAACTAATTTTGACAGGACCAAAGGAGTTGTTGTCCTTCCTTGGTTTACAATTAGTGATAAGGATAGCACTTCTTGTCCTGTCAAAATTAGTTTAGTCTAGTTAAATGTACAACAGAATTAGCACCAATGTCTAGTACTGCACTATGTATGTATGTCTAGACATACATACATAGTACACTCAGTTTATGAAAAAGATATGCAGGGCGCGTACAAAAAAATTGTGTAATTTTTTTTTATACCGCAAAGGTGGCAAACAAGCTTACGGTCCGCCTGATGGTGAGCGGTCACCGTAGCCTATGGACGCTTGCAACACCGGGGATATCACTCGCGCGTTGCCTACCAAGGAAAAATCTTTTAATGCAAAAAAAAAAAAAAAACCTTTAACTTATACTAGTTACATTTCAAGTGTTTATGTATATTATAATGCCCCTTTTGAATTTATCTATTTTTTTAATTTTTTTTGTATATATCCTTACTAATAATTATGAACACGAAAGTTTGTATGTATGGTTGTCTTTCATGCCAAAACGGCTGCACAGATTTTGATATTTGGGATACGGGTCGTTTAAAACACGGATTAACAAACTAAGCATAGCTTGTAATATGGTAATTAATTGGTAAATTAAAAATAATTAATGATAAATTAACATAAATACTTTTTTTGTAAATAAATTATTATTCATAGAAATCATTATGTGTTTATGCTAATAAAATATGTTTGCCTTGAACGAGATTCGAACCTGCGGCACAAGAGATAAAGTAATGCTATATATTTACATATGTATATATGTCAGCAAGTAACACTACATAAGGTTTGATCACTTCCTAATATAGTCCCGAATAGGCTATTGTCTTACTTAAGAAACGTCAAATTCATACATGAAATGTCAAATTCATACAAGAAATGTTAAATTCATACAAGAAATGTCAAATTCATACTAGAAATGTCAAAAAAAGTTAGTTTATTTGACAAATTATTGTTAATAAAAAAAAATAGAAATTCTTAAAAAAATTGCAATAGTAAATACTCAAGATGTCAAAGTACCTACGTAGAGTTACCATGAAAAAAAATCTCAGTCATTCTGATTAGAAGGGAACTTGCGCGGACGAAGTTCTGGGCTATACAAGTAAATGCTAACGTATAATCCATTCCACTAACTTGACTGAAAGCTGCAAACAATGATTTAAAATATAAATTGATATGAAATTAACATGAATCGATTGCAAATCACGTTGTTGCGTTTATCGCACATTATTTTACCACAAATAAGGTATAAACAGTTGTATTTCACTGGAAAACTTGTATCAAGTATATTGGTCTGTTTTATAGTTTGTCTGTCTGTCCTTTACATCTGCAAGATATAATTGTAAATTGCTCAAAACAATTTTTAAAGTTAATGACACATTATATTATGTGTAACTGTCAAATAAAAAAGAAAAATTGAGAGATTTAGACTTAATGTGGAATTAAAATTAAAACGGGTTTCGGTAACTGGCTGATAGTTTAACATTCATAATAATTATTTAAATCAAAAATTTATTTATTTAGTTTTGTGTCCTTACGAAAATTCTTTACGATTTTTCCAATAAGATTATTATTAAATAGATTTTTAAATAATAACTGTAATAATAATAAAGTATTAATTATAATAGTATTCTTTAATTATAATTTATTATAACAAAGAACGACCTGAACGACTTTAAAAAAAATTTTTGGAAAACTAATTAGACACTTAAGCAATTAAAAAAGTTATTTATTTTACGTTGATATTAATATTAAATATTAAGCAAGATTATACAAAATGAATGAAAATTAAATAAAAAATACTAATAAGAACTCTGTAATATTAATAAGAAGTTATAATAATACAGGTATTATGTATACTGAATCTCCCTAAATAAAAAACAAAAGTAATTATATATTTCCACAATATCATAAAAAAATATAATTTCAAAAAATATTTGTCATTGGATAAACACCAATATGGATAAATTCCAAATTAATAAATAATAAAATGATTTAAAAAAAAACACATGAATGTTACATCCCTAAGTTACATCTGCTATAAAAATAATGCAAGTCTAGTTTTTAATAATTAAAGAGAATGTGTAAACAAGCCGAAAATTTTCATGAACAACGAACGGTTTACGGTACGCAGCCGTCCACAGACAAAGGATGAATACACTCACGCACACAAACACACACTCATTAGCACACTTATTTACATCACTTAAACGCAGACCACGTGTCTACTCATTAACTGTAACAGAATGATAACAAACTTTTTTTTAAAAATCAATTTGACAAATCACTGGCTGGAAAACACCGATTATTCTTTTTTATTTTACAATGCGCGCGTTTTTTCGTTTTCTATTTTTTTGAATTTCTGGAATGCGCTTTTTACGCCGCGAAACGGGTGGAGAATGCCATGGATATTACGGCTGGCATGGCCGATCGATTAATAGTTTTTAAGTGATTTTTTTAAATACAAATTCCGTTATTGTTTTCAATTTTTTATAGGATTTTTTGTTATATTTCAGAGAACGACTAGATACTAGTCTTTACCGCGAGGTATTCGCTATGAAACTCTTCCCGTGAGGTTGCTGCAAGGAAAAGCATTTTTCCAACACATAGAACGGTTTCTTCGGGCTACGCTTGTGTGTGTTTATGCACGATATATGTCTGTGTGTCCAGACTTGAGGCGTCTTGTGTGTGTGTGAGTGTGTTATACGTGTGTGGGAATATTTTATGACTCTGAGTGCATCCCTTTCGAGCTGCATAGCGTTTGTATGTGTGCGTTTGCTTTTTTTCTAAACAGTCCATATGTATGTGTTCGGGTTTTTGTGTACGTGTGCCTGTTTTTTCGGGGCTACCCACTGGATATTGTCCTCTATGGCATTGTTAATATGACTTATATTCATTTGTATATTCAAAATGTATTTTTCAGTTTTATATCGGCGATATGAGAATCGCGGATAGAAAGAAAATGCGAGAGGAATAAAAAAAAATGCATCGTATATTTTCAGGTAGACACATTTTTCTTTAACCCATTTATAGATGTTTTGTGTGTGTGTGCGTGTGTGGGCATGTACTTGCATCGGGGTGGTGAGGGGGGGTTTTCTTAAAGGGTTGGGGGGGGTGGTGGAACATATAAAAATGATAACGCATCGCAAGACGGCTGCTTTTATGGTTTTTCTTTATTTTTTAATGGATTTTTTTATTGGAGCTGAATAAAATATAATACGATAGCTAAGTATAATACTATGTTATTTTGATTTTAAAGTTATTGTTCTTTTTATGGTGGCGATGACTCTTGACACAGCATCACTGTCTTGATGATTGGCAGCCCGGTGGTGGAACGTTGGTGACAACTTTGGCACCATAGTGCGCGACGGGTTCGATTCTCGCTCGGGGAAAATTATGTTATGGCATTTGTGTTCTGAAAATGATACAGTTGGAAAGTGGGTCGACCTTTAACCGACTTACAGCGAATTTCACAAAAACACCTTTATGACAAATTAGTCACGATGAAACTTTTCATTAATAATTTGACAATGACAGCATCGAGTTAACGTATCATTTACTTAAAATATATTTCTGCAACTCAAAATTATTTCTGGTTTAATTTCATAAAGAGTGACCACACTTTCTTTACTCTACTCAAAACATTGTCGAATAACTTGATGTTAAGACTTGGCTTAATGATTACAAAACATTCATGTGGCTATTTCAATATTAGATTATTTAAATAATTTAAAAAATTGAGAGTAAATATTTAACAAAACATATGCCCCAGGTGAGGATCGAACTCACGACCTTAAGATTATGAGACTTACGCGCTGCCTACTGCGCCACTGAGGCTATAGATATGTCAACGAAATTGAGCACTACCTTAGATTTTGTTATCTTTAGTATAGGCCGCTGGATTGGATCAGCGATTTTAGCGTGTATTATTAAGGATAAGGTTAATTTAAGAAAAGTTTTTAGCAATAAGGCCGCCTTGTTGCTTATAAACTAGTATGTATGTCTTTATTTTAATTCGTGTCCATTGATGCAAATAAAGCATATTCTATCCATCAAACTATTGTTGTGCTAATATCGCTTAACTACATTAGACTACGGTATATCCGTGTTAAAGCGATAGTGTGGCCGGGTAGATCGTTGTAACGCGTTTGCTTTACTCCGTTGAACTTTTGGAAGATTTAAGGTTAGGGTAAAGACAAAAGAATATCGCGTATGCACGTCCACGATGTTTTTAACACGACTCAAAACTTAAGAGAGGTCGCAGCGATCTGCTCAAATCGGAGCAGCCCGTCTGAGAAAAGACCTCCACCTTACAGAAGATCGTAACCAAATAGCATTGGTCTCGGCCATGTTGTGTTCCTACGGTGAGTAAGGTCTCCAGAGCTCCACTTGGGAGGGTTGGCAACGCGTGAGTGATACCTCCGGTATTGCAAGCATCTATAGGCTGCGGTGACTTACCATCAGGCCGACCGTATGCTTGTTGCCACCCTTGTGGTATAAAAAAAAGACTCAAATCTTTGCCCGCTAGCTCCAGCATAAAGGATAGAGTAACTACAGAGTATTGAGCTATAAAGAAAATCTCATGGCGCTTAAAAAGTCTGTCGCGGATTATTCACAGATTGAACGCACGCGACGCAAATATACGCGACCTCCGTGGCGTAATGGTTACCACGCCAGACCGCCACCCAGGAGATTCGAACCCGGGACGTTCGAATCCCGGTCGGGTCATGATGTAAAACGAACTTTTTCTGATTGGCCTGGGTCTTGGATGTTCTGTATTATGGGTAATATGTATTTGTTGTAAAATAATAGGTAGTATCGTTGAGTTAGTATCCCACATCACAAGTTTATTTATTTATTTACTTTGTTTTATATAATTCCGTTCCACTAAACTTGATATAAAATTTCCAGTGAAATTTAATGATGGTATTATAAATGCTTTGACATTTTGACATATATTAATTTATACTTTACTGCTTCATTAAATGTGAGATTGATGTACGAAAAATGAGCGTGTTGTTGGACTCTGGTAAAGTCAACTAATTTAAAAAAAACATTATCTCTCTAAAAAAATCCATATGAGTGCAATGGACTGAGTCACTTGTAGGCGCCAGTGAAGTGGTACTCACTCACTCATTACGTACATTTTATATAGCACACTATTACTACAATAAAATAAGTCTTATTGTTGTAACATAATGTGTGCTACATCGCAATATAGTTTTTTGTAATCTATTCATATTTATTATAAATCCGATGATTGTTTAAAACCTGGTAGTGTCGCATCAGTACCAGAGGCTATGGTTCCCGCATGGGGCAAACATCACAAGCACCCTGTAGTCTGTAAGAAAAGGTAATCTGTTACTTATTTTCATCTTTTTTATAATAAAAAAAGTAAGGGTTGCACTCCGGGAGTGCCGGCAGAAGTGAAAACTCAAACATCAACGTTCTGCATTTTAAATATTTTCTTACGCTTTTTCGATCGGGCTACGGATCTTAGATCTTATTCGAGTTTAACTTTATTAGCCATGTAAAAAAAGTGCCAAGCGCCGCTAAAAAAATTTTTCACTTCAACAAAATTTAATCTTTTTTTGCTTATTATAATGTTAGTTTTTGATTTTACACCACCGGCCGGGTCTATTATAGTAATATAAATGTCAAAGCAGTCAAAGTCTAGTCTCAATCTCATAGAAAATACAAAACAAACAAGATAGCGTTTGAGTTTGAAACTAGATTTTGTCTGTTTTTGTTAGGAGAATGAACCCACGTCTTTTCTCCTTTCGAATAGACTCAAAAAGCCAAGAATTTTATGAGTATAGATGTAAGCCCAGAACATTATTTTTACATTAAAAATTCACGTAAAAATGTTCAAAGAACGAAGCGAAGACTAAAAATATAGCGTGATATATAGGAAAAATATAAAATAGAGCCGGTAAAAAATATATAAAAGCAACAAAAATATATTATTCTCAAGACGTGTGGGCACACAGGTGTGGTATGCATGTGTGTGTTGTGCGTATGTGGGTGTGTGAAGAGGGAATGGTATGGAGAGGCCTACTTGCGTAACATGTGACTGGTGGCCGACCGTGACTTTTCTTGTCTCGTTGTTTTATGTCCTTTCTCGTGTCATAAACCATACCAATTAAACTATAAATTGGGCTTCTATGATTTGTAATTTTGTATGTATATTTCTATTGTTTAAATTTTATCAAAATGGCGACAATTCAATTTATCAAGCTTTCAAATATCAACCGATAATTTTCACCTAATCATATAAATGATTTTTTCTGACTGACAACGCACAGTAAACCGCTAAACGTAATACCAGAAAATTGGAAGATGTGTTCTTTGCATGACGTAGGCATCCGATAAGAATTGTTTTCAATTCCCACAGGAAAATGAGACACACAATGAAACAAAAAAATATTTTAAATTCCTATTGGAAGGAAACACGACTAAAGTCCGCTGCTTGACTTAAATTTTTAAATTATTTTACAAAATAATTTATAGTGTGACACTCCGTAGATTTCCTTATGACCTATTCCTAGACCAAACAGGCACTGTTCTTAGTGTGCGTGCATGCACCTTCGCGTATGAAACATAGATGTTAGAAATGAGTACTAAACTACATGTGACATTTTTTTTTAAAAGGATAGGTTTTAGAAACTTAAGGTTCTCAAACAAATGTCATAGAATATGACAATGCAATCGTCTGCAAGCAAGCAAACCGTAGTAAATACGGAACCCTACACGACCCGTTTCGTGCAAAAAATTACATAATTATAAATGAAAACATCCTGACTAAGATAACTAGCTATGTTTAAGCACACAAATGATTGCCTTGTGCCAGGATTCTAACACATGATCCTTGAGGTAAAGTTAGAGCGCGTAATTCAAAAGTATGCGGTATAAAGCAAATATACCGCATACTTACGTAACACGTTATATGCTGCAGAATTGCATTGTTTACCGCGACTAGTTAGAGTTAGATTGTCATTGATAAATTCACCTATATTCTTTTCATAACTATTTTGGTTTGTTTAAATAAACTACGCGTTGCTCACGCGCTATTATATATTACTGTGCCACAAGTTGGACATTGCATTTATTGCTCTCATTCGATCAACAGACCTGTCAAATTGTGTATTGTATGTGGTAACCGTGGGTAACATAATGTTGTGAGCTTCATCGCAATAAAGTGATTTGCGGTCTATTTATGTTTATTTCATATCGATTAACATTTTAAATCAAACTGTTGTTTGGAGTATTTATGTCAAGGAATATAATTTTGCTATTCAAAGGGGGAACGCTGCCAGTATCTTCGGAACCTTGCCTTTCAACCTGGACTCCTTTTAATAATATATTTTATTTATTTTATTATATTTTTTAAATTCAATTCAATATAATTTACGTTTATAATAATATGTTTAGTTAAATTTTAATGTATATGTATTTAATAAACGCTTTCGAATTAACAATGCTAACAAAAAATTAAATAAATAAATTGACTGATGAATTAGATAGATAGATAGAATATGCTTTTTTTTTTTTAATATATAGGGACAATTCATACAGATTGAGCTAGCCCCAAAGTAAGTTCGAAACTTGTGTTATGGGATACTAACTCAACGATATTATATTTTATAACAAATGCATATATAGATAAACATCCAAGACCCGAGGCCAATCAGAAAAAGTTCGTTTTTCATCATGACCCGACCGGGGATCGAACCCGGGACCTCCTGGGTGGCGGCCTGGCGTGGTAACCATTACGCCACGGAGGTCGTAGGAGGAGGTAGGAGGTCGTCGCTTTATTTACAATAGAGAGTAGGTAGGTAAGGTAAAAATATATTAAATATAATCTTACAGACTAGTGTATATGCTACAGGCCTGGTGATCGAGTGGCTAGCAATGGTCACTTTATCTCAGGGGCCGCGAGTTCGAATCCTGCGCAACAAACATGTGTGTGCATGAACATGTCTGTTTGCCTTGGTCTGGATCTTTCCTATGTATAACAAGTATTTATTTACAAAAAAAGTATTTATATGTATTTATCCGCAATCTAGTACCCATAGTACAAGCTTAGTTGCTTAGTTTGGGACTAGATGGCGTTGTATGATTCGTCAAAGGCAAAAAAAAAAGAAATGGCTGCCATATTTCTAAAAAAAAAATTGTCACATCCTGTAAAAATCTTCAATAAACATCTATGGTACACCCACAAGCGAAACTTGCATGTATGCTACAGAAAACCGAACTCATATCGTACTTACGCCCTTATACGACCAGACTCCGAGGATACACGTCAGGGCAAAAAAGTTGGTACACAATTAAAATATTTTAGAAAAGTTTTTAAAAATATATTGCTTCTGCATCCTTGTCCGTGGCAATTAGCCAGTGTCATGTAATTATGATGATATCTATCATACAAAGCATACAGATAAGTCGACTCGACTCAGTATACAGTTTCTGAGTCAAGTGTTTCTGAGTCAAGTCGCCCCGAAAAAAAAGATAAAAGCAATTTTTTTTTGAAAACGCGGATTCTGATGTCACTGTAATGCTTTTTTAATCATCAGAGCAGATCATACACTCCAATCACTATGCACTTGGACCAATGATAGCTTTAGATTACACTATCAACACAATGAATCAAACTTTGAAACATACAGAAATAATTTTTTTCTTTATCAAAATTGACGCTATTGAGTTGGCGCCAAAATCCAAAAGTCTTTTAATGCGATTCCTCGTTGCAACAGTCATCCTCCTCTTCTCGTACAACACTTACAGCGGTTATAAGAGACGGTAAAATATACAGAAACGGCAAACGGTGATGAAGCGAGACAGGCGACCACGTACTATCCGCAGTTGCTTAGCAAATCGGATCTGCCTTGAGGTGCGGTGGGGTGTGCGCGGCGGGAGGTAACGGCAAACTTGAAGCGGACGGGTAGTAGCATACGGCATGCTCGTGTCGTGCTTGCGCCGCGTCGCTTCAGTATAATTTACATCACGCGTCGCTTTCATACATTTTATATGAAAACTTTTTGAAGACACATCGTGCCTATGCCGCGCCTTCACCATGCGCCGCATATGTATAATTCAAGCTTAATGAACCCAAATAATGTATTGAATTCATGAAATTTTCACGCCTCATAAAAATTGCGTTTTATAAACGTTATCGTTACTAGAAATCATGCGAATATACATATTTACACTTCAAATTAATAATTAATGCTGTCCATGAGGCTAAATGGTTTTTTTTTCGTTTTTCCGCAACGTTAAACATTTTCATAATTAGTATGTAATATGGTTTTTATTTATTCGCAAGTAAGTTTTAATTAAGTATAACATAATATTTCATTGGATTTCATTAATTAATTTCTATTTATTGACCACAATTTACTTAACAAGGCGGACTTAATGCTAATTAAAGAAACTCACATCCAATAAAACATCCTTATTTTACTCATATTATAAAATAAACTCCTCCGCTACGTCTATCCGTTTAAACTATCTGTTCGCGACAAACTCAAAAACTAAAGAGTCGATTTTCATGCGGTTTTCACCTTTGGATATAGTGAGTGGTTCTTGAGGAAGGTATGTTTTAAGCCGTTTTACCACATATTACTTAATAGAGTCCCAAATATACTATTTCAAAACTAGCTGTCAAAAATCTGTCAGTTTGTTTGTCGAATAAACTTATATATAGCGAGTTCTTCTTAGTGCAAGTCTGCCGTTTGAACTGGTGGTAGTATCCGAAAAGACGGTTCGAAAGAGCTTGTAATAATAATTTAAATAAAAATATTTTGTATTAATTGTATAGTTTTATAAATATGGTCCCATGTTTTTTGTCAGCAAGTGCACAAGAAAAGCCTCGTACGGTCAGAAGATACATAAAATATTCTATGAATTTATTTCCGAGCTTTTCAGCAAAATTGCAAAGAACGAAATATAACTCTTTTTTTTGTGACATTTTCAACATAAGTTCACAGTTATTTAAAAAAAATACTTTGTACGTTTCTTTTAGCTAAACAATTTACATACTATGTATTATAATGGTCGTGTGGTAACGGTAGATTAGAATATCACCATCTCTTTTCCTCCCACGGGTGTCGTAGAAGGCGACTATGGGAATATAGAAGTTGATATCTTGATAAAAGGTGGTATTTCCCCAGGCTTACTAGCCCATTTTATAAATGCTCTATCAATACTCAAAAACAGCTATATAAGTAAATAAATAAGTATAAATAAATAAATAGGGACAAAACACACAAGAGATTGAGCTAGCCCCAAAGTAAGTTCGAAACTTGTGTTATGGGATACTAACTCAACCATACTATATTTTCTAACAAATACATATATAGATAAACATCCAAGACCCGAGGCCAATCAGACAAAGTTCGTTTTTCATCATCGACCGGGATTCGAACGCGGGACCCCCTGGGTGGCGGTCCGGCGTGCTAACCATTACGCCACGGAGCTCGTCATTAGTCCATGAATAAACATCATAGAAAGAGATAAAAACATTAAAAGGTACGACATATCAACGGAAAGATTGGAGCCCTGTCCTAAGGAGGTTAACCCATTCGCTAATTCCATTAAATTATATTACTTTACTGGGTCGGCAACGAGTGATACCGGTATTGCCAGCGTCTATAGGCTACGGTGACGGCTTACCATCAGGCGGGTCGTATGCTTGTTTGCCAGCTTTGTAGCCAAAAAAAACGTACTTGTGGATCTCCACCCGGTATTTGATGCGAACACGAAAAGACATTACCACAGATCACTTAATAGTTTCGTTGTTTCGTAACAGTAAATAATATTTTTAGCCACGTTTCTGCTATCTGTACGTCATATCCACTATAACTTATAGTTTTGGATAATGCATTAGAGAACTTCTTTATGGCGAAGAATATTCTCGTATCCATGCGATGAAATATTCTCATGTTTTGTCCCATTTAAAAAAACACACTTGAACTTTTAAAAGGGGTCACAGTGCAAATAAATCTTTACATAGTATAAGATGAAGTCTGTCTGTATGTTCCTGTATATGCTTACCGCAACCTATTGTTATGTTTTTTTTAATGAAGTGATTCAAGAGAGGTAGGGCATAGCGAATAATCCGCTCAAATCGGAGCAGCCCGTCTGGGGAAGGACCTCCACCTTACAGAAGATCGTAGCCAAATAGCATTGGTTTCGGCCATGTTGTGTTCCTACGGTGAGTAAGGTCTCCAGAGCTCCACTTAGGGGGGTTGGGAGGGTTGGCAGCGCGTGAATGATACCCCCGGTATTGCAAGCGTCATAGGCTACGGTGACGGCTTACCATCAGACCGACCGTATGCTTGTCAGCCACCTGTGTGGTATAAAAAAAATCAAGTTAAAGGTTTATATGTACAGTCAGATGCACGACGAGCTTTGCACTTGCAGTCAATTTTGGCTCTTATGACATAATACTTAAGAATGGTACAAAGTGCAATATGTAAACGTCGACAGCTAGATTACTCTGCATAGCAATCGCGATTTTAATTTCAATTCTGTAAATTTAAAATGCAAATAACAGCAAATCCTAATTCGTACCATTGAAATTTTATACATTACTATTTGGTTAGCATACAATCCGATTTCATTTAGTTTAGTATTTAGTTAGCGCTAGTTTAGCTGTAAAGAGTACCTAAAATTAACAATCCAATGGCGATCGTGCGGAATTATCTTCAAGAGTAAGGGGGCTGCTCTTGGCTGTACTTAGATCTTCAAAACTACGCAACCGATTTTGATGTGTTTTTAAAGATAAAGTCATTCAAGAGAAAGGTTTATAATTATGTATAATACATTCCCAAATTCCCACGGGAAAGCCGGATACACGCAAACAAAGTTGCGCGGGTTTCGTTTGTCTAACGAGACTCGAGCAATGAATGCGGGTCACCTAAAGAAACCTCTAAATCTCGGAAACTAAGAATGCTAGCTTAATAAAATAAACAGTGTTTAATAGACAACATAATACCCCTTAAATGAAAGTAATAAAATTTATAAGTCACTACAATTTATTTTTTAAAAATTACATTAAGGAAAAAAAAACTGTTGATCTCGCCTTAAAACAAAATTAGGAGACATTACATTTTTGTACCACAAAATGATTTACTTGAATTGAAGCTAAAAAAATTAGATGCCAACTTGCACCCTATGAGGAGGTTAAGCTGTCGGTCCCAACAGTCGATGGATTACAATCGTAAAGTTTTTTTATTTTTTTATTTATTTATTTTCCAGAAATATTACAAAGTGTTCAAAATACATTTTCTGCCAAGTGAAATAGGTGGTTTCAAAATACTGACTATCCTTCCCCCGTTCTTTCTTTTTCATTCCTTGATACCTATCAAGGAAAGACTCACGAAAAGGGAGACGCATCCAAGATCTTGTACTCTTGGATGTCCATGGACAGCGGTAGCTCGTTTGTCGTCCTCTGTCATAAAAAAAACTGACACTAGCCCTCAGTTGACCTTTCAATACTTCCTACTCCGACTATCTTCTTTCTGATTAAATTCGTTGTGAGTTCCAAGACAGCTGTAGTTTCTGCCCCGGGACGTCAATAAGCTTCATTGCTTATTGTCAATCTGAGGTCGCCGTTGTTGATCCTGGCTACACAGGAGACACATCGGTGGGAATGTGTGGTGGGCTTGTCCCGTAGTCCTCATTTGACATTAATTTCGGAAAGCACACGAAATTGAAAGAAAGAAAGAAGCGCCTGTATTCTCGTAGGGGGTTAGAAGAGTACAAATATCAGTGACTAATATCATGTTTAGTTACACGAAAATATAAAAACCTCGAAGTAAATTACTTAAATTACCAAAGGATGCACCACAGTGTAATGTAACCAGTGTTACACTAAACGGATGCAAAAAGTATTGTAAAGTTGCGAGCAAACTGGTTTTAAATATAAATGAATAAATAAATAAATATAAATATATAGGGACAATTCATACAGATCGAGCTAGCCCCAAAGTAAGTTCAAAACTTGTTTTATGGGATACTAACTCAACGATATTATATTTTATAACAAATACATGTATAGATAAACATCCAAGACCCGAGGCCAATCAGAAAAAGTTCGTTTTTCATCATGACCCGACAGGGGATCGAACCCGGGACCTCCTGGGTGGCGGTCTGGCGTGGTAACCATTACGCCACGAAGGTCGTCAAAAATAAATAAAAGTTTGATGTCTATACTGATATTATAAAGCTGAAGAGTTTGTTTGTTTGAGCGCGCTAATCTCAGGAACTTACTGGTTCGAATTGAAAATTAATTTTTGTGTTGGATAGTCCATTTGTCGAGGAAGTCTTTAAGCTATATAACATTACGCTGCGACCAATAGGAGCGAAGCATCAGTGAAAAGTCGCGGGCACAGCTAGTAATAAATATGTAAGTATAGACGAATTAATGTTTGTTACTCTATCACGCAAAAATGACTGTGCAGATTCGCTTATTTGGTATACAGGTTTATAACACAGATAGACACATTTAACACAACACAAGAGAGGTAGGGCACAGCGGATAATCCGCTCAAATAGATGCAGCCCGTCTGGGGAAGGACCTTTACAGAAGATCGTAGCCAAATAGCATTGGCCTCGGCCATGTTGTGTTCCTACGGTGAGTAAGGTCTGCAGTCTCCAGAGCTCGACTTGGGGGGTTGGGAGGGTTGGTAACGCGTGAGTGATGCCCCCGGTGTTGCGTCTATAGGTTGCGGTGATGCTTACCGTTCGGCTGGCCATATGTTGTTTGCCAACTTCGTAGTATAAAAAATACACAAGGACAGTTTGTTTCCCGTATATAATCCGGAAACGGGAACTACGGTATTTTTTTTGGGTAAAACCACATGTATGAGCTAGTATGACTATGTATTATAACCCCATTGTAGAACCACAGCACAGCGTATTTTATACGCGCAGAACTCATTCATAAAATCATTATCCATCGCGGAGTTGCAAGCATTTCATCGTGAGGTCTAACATACATAGAGCTCAATGTTTTTTGGAGTGATAGAGCAATTATTATGAATTGGGCTTGCTCAAACGGGGAAGTACCACCCTCTCACAGAATATCGACGTGAAGCAGCAATGCGTTTTGTTCGGTGAGTGAGAGATCGGAAGCCCAACTCCTTCCCCATCCCCTCTTTCCCCCGTCTTCCTTCCCTTCCCTTCCTCCTTCCTTTCATCCAACCCCCTTAGTGGACAACGCATTGGTAGCGCCACTGGTGTTACTGATGTTCATAGGCGGCGGTGACCGCTTTCCATCAGGTTGCCCGCTTGCTTGTTTGTCTGCTGTATGACAAAAAAAAATGTAGCACGAAACGCGCGTCCTCCAAGCGTTTAAAATACGCCGTGTGCTGTGGTTCTAGTAAGTGCGATATAGTTGTTCTTTGGGTGTTATGTCGCCGCCAGCGACCATCTCTCCGAACTTATTACTATCCTGTGCCATCCTGCTTTGGTTGGCAGCGTCCCTAGTGTTTGTCCAGCTTTTGGCCGCCGGCGTCAGTCTAAACTTATCTTAACAATAATTCGATATTGAAAGTTAAGCGCTCGTAATTGCAAGTAACCGACGTTTTGTTTATACATAAATACCGACATTATTATATTTAATATAAAAACTCTTCCGAACGATATTAAAAAGTGTTTACGTAAATTAATTTTTGAAGCCGCGAACGGAAGTTATCTCAATATTTTAAGTATGATGCATGCTATGTTATTTTTTATTGTTTTAAGGTGGCAAACAGGTGTACGGTTAAAACAGTGTTTTAATGTTTAAATTGGAAACGTCCAAGCACGTTTTTTTAAACATTGTTAAAGTTGTATTGAAATTTTTGTATTTTTAATAAGGGATTCCAGAACAATTTATTTTTATTTTTATTATTTCTAAAGTAGAATAGGGAGAGAAGGCAAGAAATAGAGAAAGAAAAGAAGTTGGGCTTCCGGAACGAAAATTGCTGCTTTACCTCCTCGTGACGACCTCCGTGGCGTAATGGTTACCACGCCAGACCGCCACCCAGGAGGTCCCGGGTTCGATCCCCGGTCGGGTCATGATGAAAAACGAACTTTTTCTGATTGGCCTCGGGTCTTGGATGTTTATCTATATATGTATTTGTTATAAAATATAATATCGTTGAGTTAGTATCCCATAACACAAGTTTCGAACTTACTTTGGGGCTAGCTCAATCTGTATGAATTGTCCCTATATATTTATTTATTATTTATTTATTATTTATTTACGCCGATATTCTGTGAAAGGGTGGTACTTCCCCGGTCGAGCTAGTCCTTTTGCTAAATGCTCTGTGGTAACGTTCGTGGCAATTAGAATCTTTGTGAAACGCACCTTCCTGTAAACGATGGCGTCCCGATAAGATGTGTTACTCTATATAATAAGATTGCATTAAGTGACTAGTTAAGAGTTGCTGTACTTAAGAGTAGGCTATACAACATTATGTACGTAATAAAGTACATTGATTCTGCGGCTCTCCGTTGTTTGAATGCCTCTCCTGACTTCGCCACACCATTGAGACACCATGCGGACTGAGAAGCCCAACATCACGTTATTAAATGGCGACCTCTCGGAATCTAATGAAGAAATCTGCCGATCAATTCCATTTTTAAAATCAACAGTCACAAAAATAAAAACATTGCTGGCCAAAAATAAATCACTGAACATCGCTACTGTTCACAAATCGATCACGAAGTCGTATCTCAATCGATTAGTTTCGATTCGATATTCAACACGAGCGATTCATTACAAAGTTTAGATCATTAGCCGTTATGATCAAAACAATAATACTGGCCGGTAAAAAAAAAAAAAAATGTGTAAGTATACAGTTAAAAAGAAATTTTCATGTAGAGCCGCGTTACACTACTTTCGTAATTGGCGGCAAATTGACGTTTTAATATTTAATTGATAAATAAACATTTTACATTTACAATAAGATTTGTAATGGAGATTATTTTGTTACCGGTTACGGTTGTTTTATATTGTTACGTACAGTCAGGTGCAGTACAATTTTGGCTCTAATGACAGAACTTAAGAACGGTACAAAGTCCAATATGTAAATGTCGACCTGCTCTTGACTGTACCTACCTATTTTTTATTTATTACAAGTCACAAAAGTATAAATTGTGACTAATAATTCATATTAAGTATTATGTATGATATTTAGTATGATTACCACGACAGTTTTTTCATATAATTTCAAATCCAATTTTTCTATTAAAAAAAAAAAGATAATAGGTACCCTATTAAATTCTAATAATAATTACAAAATCGCAACTTAGTTCTTTTGAAAACCAAAAAAATGAAGTGTCCCACCATACCGGTAGACCAGTGGGCATGTGTCACGAATAGTCACGATTAAACATTTACCCTGAAACCTATTCATAAGTGAATAGCATGAATAGGATTAGTCATAAATAATACAGTGCAGAATGTTTTCTCTACACTTGATTTACTTTTTAAACCATTACAATACTTTTTTCCTACCAATGCCCTTAAGCAAAAAGCAGAATGACTTTGGTTTGTTAAAAAAACTATCTAATCTGAGCCGAACGGAAGCTGGGAGGCGAGACGAATTCTGTATACCATTATTTTTTTAAATGTCTTATTTTATTCGTTGAAGCATATTATAGTTATTTGTTTTATTGCTCATTACTTTGCTGTAATGACTTAATGTTATTGAGATGTGTCTATATTTATATCAGCTCATCAACACGTAGATATTAATGGGGAAACACACTGCCTCCGAAGCGGCGAGGACGCATTTGTAATTTGTATTTCATATAATTTATTTTTATTTTTTATTTTTTGTAAAATAAATATATAGGGACAATTCATACAGATTGAGCTAGCCCCATAGTAAGTTCGAAACTTGTGTTATGGGATTACTCAACGATATTATATTTTATAACAAATACATATATAGATAAACATCCAAGACCCGAGGCCAATCAGAAAAGTTCGTTTTTCATCATGACCCGACCGGGGATCGAACCCGGGACCTCCTGGGTGGCGGTCTGGCGTGGTAACCATTACGCCACGGAGGTCGTCAAATAATACTAGTAAAACCCGGGCAACTTCGTTTGCGTATATCTCAGTTTCCCGTGGTAATTTTGAAAAATCCTTCCTTAGTAGGTACATCCCTAGACGTCGTAAGGAACCTACATTCCAAATTTGGAATCTCTAGACCCAGCGGTTTGGGCTGTGCGTTGATATATAGTTAAGTCAGTCAGTCAGGACTTGACTGACAGGCAGCTTCCTTCCTTTTTTACCTTTTTAACAGTCTATAAACTAACTTTGACGACCTCCGTGGCGTAATGGTTACTACGCCAGACCGCCACCCAGGAGGTCCCGGGTTCGAATCCCAGTCGGGTCATGATGAAAAACGAACTTTTTCTGATTGGCCTCGGGTCTTGGATGTTTATCTATATATGTATTTGTTATAAAATATAGTATCGTTGAATTAGTATTAATAACACAAGTTTCGAACTTTCTTTGGGGCTAGCTCAATCTGTGTGATTTGTTCTTATATATTTATTTATTTAACTTTTCTTACATTTTTTAATTCCTGACCTTTTACTCCTTATTATTCTTGTTTTAATTTATAGTCTTTGTAATAATGAAATACAGTCCACTAAATAGTTGTTTGAGTTTATTTGACCGCTTGACGTGACTGTAATTCTGTTCGTAACAATAAAAACTGAGGAAAATTTTGTGTTTGTAAAGAAAAACTTTCCAGATTTCTGGAGGCTTTTGTCCAGCAGTATGACATTAAAAAAAACAACATTAGGAAAAAGCCATTAAAACGGTAGCTATATACCGAAATAAGTGCTTGATAACCAATATGCTTAGTGGTTGGCCACAACCGGACGCCAGTTAAGGTAATCAGTGATGGGTTTGTGGGTGCGTACAAAAAACCTTAACATTTTGTTGCTGCCAGTGGGTCATTTGGGTTGCGCAGGAGTGCCTAATTATAGCAGCGTATTTTTATATAACCTAGAAGCAGGATGGAGAGAACTCCTGCTTTTTTAAGATAGAAGGAAACAAACAAGGACTTCGTGAATTTTTGCACTCCCAAGGGTTGACTGGTAGAGAATGCATTTAGCATTAAGTCCTGTTGTCTCAGTACTTTGTATTGAGGTCAATAAAGATAATTAAATAAATAAATAAACAAGGTAACGAAATAGTAAAATCATCGCTGCAAATATTGAAGATGCGCGATGCGAGATTTTATTAATCCTATTGGAATGACATACTTTCACGGGATAAAAAGTAGCCTATGTTGGGCTCTGTAACCCTGACAATTTAAGTACCAATTTTCATAATGATCGGCTTATTAGTCAAGCCGTGAATAACAAACAAACAAACACAGCACATCCGCTTAAATCGGCGCAGCCCGTCTGGGGAAGGACCTCCACCTTACAGAAGATCGTAGCCAAATAGCATTGGTCTCGGCCATGTTGTGTTCCTACGGTGAGTAAGGTCTCCAGAGCTCCACTTGGGGGGGTTGGGAGGGTTGGCAACGCGCGAGTGATACCCCCGGTATTGCAAGCGTCTATAGGCTACGGTGATGCTTACCAACAGGCGGACCGTATGCTTGTTTGCCACATTTGTGGTATAAAAAAAACAAAAACAAACAAACTCACTCATTTTCTCATTTATAATATTAGTTAGGATTAGGATGATTTTTCCTTGTTTTATCTATGCTTTTATTGTCTTCTTTTTGAAAAATAGAAAAGCAGTCTATTATTCGTTTCTTTAAACTAATAGTTAAATAATTTTTGTTGTTCATTTTTTCTTATTTCTTTATGTGGTTTGTTCTATGAACCCAAAACATTTTAAAGTAGCGATGTCCGACTCCACCTTTATATAATGTTAAATTGTAAATGTTCATAAACCATATAGCGGTATGAATGTTGACGTGTTTACTGCGCACGCCTTCAATATGCATTTTTATTAGTCCCAGTTCACCCCCCGAGCGTTAAAATGTCTGGGACTCGTAAAAATATAGAATTCCAAAGATCGTGTTGAGTCAACTGTTTAAAACAAACAATTGGATACTACTCAACGTATTACTTGTTTAAATTCATATTTTCCATTCCCATGGGAATTTGCAAAATTTATTAATATTGTGAAGAAAAAACTTCCTATTCCAACCGTCAGTACATATACTTCAATGATTCCAACCTACCTTTAAAGCATTACCGCGAGTCGTTAACGTTCGGGCGAAAAATATTCGGACAAAAGATTATCGGGCGAAAAATATTCGCGCAAAAGATATTCGAGCGAAAGATATTCTGGCGAAAAATATTCGTTCAAAAGATATTCGGGCGAACCACTGAATTAGTTTTTACAAATTGTGTCGATAGATATCTTAAATCACACCTCTGTTTTATTAATTATTGCTTTTGGGCTGTAATAATACTGCTTCCACCATTGCTGCAATGTGCTTGTGCTTTTTTGTGCCCTTTATTAAACCCTGTCCAGACAGTCACCTATTTTTTTTATACCATAAAGATGGCAAACAAGCATACAGCATACGGCCGGCCTGATAGTAAGCCGTCACCGTAGCCTATAGACGCTTGCAATACAGGGGGTATCACTCACGCGTTGCCAACCCTCCCAACCCCCACAAGCGGAGCTCTGGAGACCTTACTCACCGTAGAAACACAATATGGCCGAGACCAATGCTATTTGGCTACGATCTTCTGTAAGGTGGACATCCTTCCCCAGACGGGCGGCTCCGATTTGAGCCCTACCTCTCTTCTGTAACCTCGGTATATAACTTTTATTCTCAAAATTCCCATAGTAACGGGAACAATGAGATGAATAAATACCAAAGGCATACTAGTATTCTCGTAAATAGCGTTCGCAAAGAAACCAAACATTATTACAAGGAGGCGTCTCTCGTAAAACATGTATTAAATTTTGACGCCATTCATTGTATCGTTTGTGCCCTTTCATTATTTTCGCAGTAATTTTTTATTATTATACCGTGGGATACTGATACAATTTAAAAACAAATAACATGAGTTATTGCGTTTTGAAAACTCAATCATGCATGAGTATTGAAGTCTCTGTTTACTTTTAGAATCCATCTAAACTATATCTTCATTCTTATTTTTTTGACAAATCACACAGATTGAGATAGCCCCAAAGTAAGTTCGAAACTTGTGTTATGGGATACTATCTCAACGATACTATATTTTATAACAAATACATATATAGATAAACATCCAAGACCCGAGGCCAATCAGAAAAAGTTCGTTTTTCATCATGACCCGACTGGGATGCGAACCCGGGACCTCCTTGGTACATCGTGGTAACCATTACGCCACGGAGGTCGTCAAAATATCTATACTAATATTATTTTTTATAAGCATCTTTACAAAGCCCGGGTCGCTAGTACTTTAATATTGTAAATGCGAAGGTGTGTTTGTTTGTGTGTTCCTCTTTTTTTTAAAGATAGTGACACAAACAAATTTTTACCCCGGAAGAACATCATATTACCACGGGAAAAATAAATCAATGGCAGATCTTATCTCGTACATCCCACCCTGGTTACCTCTTTCAATGGTTGATTTTAGACTAGATCAATTTATTTTCTAAACTGAATAGTTTGCGCGAGAGACTCTTCCAAAGTGATAAAATGATAAAACTAAAAAATTTATTATATGATGTACATACAATACCATAAAAACTTGGACACACGATAATTGATTTGAACGAGATCTAGTCAATAGTTTTTTTTTAATACGTCATAAATCGTAGACCGCAATTGCTGCTACGGAACCCTTCATGGGCGAGCCCGAATCGCACTTGGCCGCTTTTTTTTTCTTCAAAACATCTATTTCAAAATATGAATGGCTAGTTGCCTAACAATTTATAAATAAAAATCATAGATTATTCGTTCAGCGCCATCTATTGGCAGTCTTTTGATACAATTTCCAGATTGTCTGAAAGAAAAGCATCTAGATTTAGAACGAAACTAGAATTTCAGATATTATGCCATGCTTTTTCTTTTTACTCGGTAACTGTAACTGTAAATAAAGCCTACTTAGTTATTTCTTTAAAATCCACTAAATTATTACTCAAGGTACTGTTAGTATTATAATATCTGTGCTCAAGGTATAATATGTTTTTTATTTATTTTTCTAAATACATACATTAGCCCCAAAGTAAGTTCGAAACTTGTGTTATGGGATACTAACTCAACGATACTATATTTTATAACAAATACCTACATAATATAGATAAACATCCAAGACCCGAGGCCAATCAGAAAAAGTTCGCTTTCCATCATGACTCGACCAGGATTCGAACCCGGGACCTCCTGGGTGGCGGTTCGACGTGGTAACCATTACGCCACGAAGGTCGTCATTAAAGTTATAGTCATTCAACGTAATCCCACAACATATCGGTGCGAAAAAAATCATTTCCTTACTTTTAGGGGAGGCACTCTCCCCCCCCCCCCAATAAATATGTGTATGTTAGGTTTTTTTTTCATTATTAGCAAATCTAGTCCCACTGCTGGGCAAACGCCTCAACTCTCCAACTCTATGGTCTGTCAGTTCCCTTCGTTTCCAACAAAAAAAAACAAGACTATTATGATTTTTTACTCATACGGGCTATGGTGTCAACAGGTGGTTTATGGTAGTCATAAAAACCCCATGAATAAAATACTAAACAAATACATACCTCGATCACATCGTACAGAATCACAAATCCGAACACCAAACAACGAAATATCTCTTATCACCTTTTTCCACTCATTTACAACGCAAAACCGCTTTCCCACCAAAACTAATGCGATCACATCACAAAAACATAACCTAACACACTTAAAAACGTCAAAGAAACAGCAGTTGAACCGCAAAAAACTGCCTGTAACCAGTTTTAACCAGCGTGGAGCTGTCAAAACGCGGCCCTGAAACGCAGGGTAGCAAGCAAATTAAGTCAATACGTAATTAAAAGTGGCACAGCGCACACACACAAAGGATCGACATAAAAATGCTCGAAGGAAAAAAAAGTATAGGTTTAAAATTTACCCGGTATAAATTTGTGTTTTTTTCCTTTCTCCTACTTATGTATGTGGGCATGCGCAGTAAAGGGTTAAGTTGGTATTACGGGGAAAAGTTGAAACGTCATCTCATCCCACATAATTAGCGTATTTGATGGCCTTCTTAATTTGACAGCGTTAATTTTTCTCTAGTTTCACAGATTTTCCGCTACGGAGGTGGCGCTGTGGTTGTTAGGTGAATATTATCTTAGTCACTCGATTTTTTATCGAGGACTTTTGACACGAGTACTTACATTAATCAATTCGGCAACAAAGTAACATTGATGAATAGATATAGGAATGTTTTTATGTAAAATAGTTTATGTAAAACACCTGTGTAATTTTACAATTAATGACACGTTAAATTATGGCTATCACTGTCAAAAAAACAGATCGTTTTTGAATTGCATTAGAATTTTTGATTATTTGAACAATACTTACCTTCTAGTGTAAGAAATAATTATTGTGAAATGTGCCAAATTGTTCTTGAATAAATGATATATTATTATTTGTGTTTTCTAAGTAGATGTATTTGTTTTTAAATAATTAAACTTTTGAGTTGCTCTATTATTTTATTTGAGAAACATCAATTTAAGTTTAATAAATTAATTTTCACATATTATAAAAAAACACAAATAGTCAATCACTTTTCAAAATAAAAACGTCATACGTCATCATCTTCTTAAAACATAAAGTAAAACCTCGAAGAAGTATTTCTTACATATAATGTAAGTGTGACGCGTTGGCTCGCAACAGACTACGTCACCGGCATCGCCTATCCTTTACCAGAGGATTACAGGATTAATTTTATCCAAATTGCTTCCAATAAAGAGGAGGAGGTAAACAGAATGCCAGCCTACATGCCCTACGTCAGAGGAGTGACGGACAAGATTGGGGCCATACTCAAAAACTACTCCGTCCCAACGATTTACACAACAGCTGTAAAAGTAAGTCACATGGTGGGTACGCCGAAGGATAGGTTGCCATTACAGACGCCTGGTGTCTATAAAATCGACTGCAGTTGTGGGAGCTCATACATAGGCCAGACAAAACGTACTATTGCTGAGAGGGTGAAGGAACACATCGCTGCTGTCAAGAATCTGCAGACCACCAAATCGGCAATAGCAGAACATCTGCTTAAAGCTGGCACAAACCACTGGTTGGAATTTCACCAGACGCAGGTACTCTCCACCGACCGCCATTATTACTCGCGACTTGTTCGGGAAGCAATTGAAATTAAAAAACATCCAAACAATTTCAATCGAGAGGATGGTTTTAAGCTGTCATCTGCGTGGAATCCAATAGTGGCAAAGACAAAACCTCCCTTTACGTTGTCGCAGTCGGTTAGAGATCGTAATATGGACACTGTGAGTGTTGTGTGCAAAAGTGGGTGGACTATCAGTAATATGGGGGTGGAAGAAGATTCCGCCTCGGATATGGAGACATGACGTGTGCAGTTACCAGTTCGCCTGTGACCACGGCCGGTGCAACCTGGTCGAAACGTCAGGCAATATCAAGGTATGATCGCGTTAATTCCCGGTATATTATTAATTTATATTATTAATTTTCAATAAAGAGCACATTCAGGTACTAGTATGTACAAGCAGGTGCAGGTAGAGTCTCTTGCAGTACAATTTTGACTTCTATGACATAGAACTTAAGAATAGTACAACGTCCGATATGTAAAGGTTGATCTGCTCTTGACTGTACATGCAGATTGTGCCTGAAGATATAACATATATTATTTATATGACGGCATTTGTGTTTATTGAGTCTGGATGTTTTCTATGTATAAGTATATAATTACAATAATTATATCCGTTGTCAACAACTACAAGGAGATTAAGCATAATTTACTTTGGGCGCAGGTGGCGCTCTGTGAACTGTGTAATTTTTTTGCAATCCAGCCATTGCTCTAACAAAGCAACACAGTTTTATATTTGTAAGCTATCATTTTTTTTTAATAAAAATTTTATCGAGTGATTTTGTTAATAAGAGTTTTTAATATAACCTCTGTAAGGCATCGAGCCATATAAAATTTCCGTACTGAGTATACTGGAAAGACAATTTGATCAGGCATTGATTAAAATAATAATCGTAAGTTCAATATTTTTTTTACTACAAACTGATTAACTTTGATGTAACAAAGTGACTGATATTTTACCTTTATCGTCCAGATAAGGTGTGGTTAGATATCGTCAGATATCGGGACAAGGCCACCGCACATTCCCTCTACTGTGTCTGTCTCCTGTGTAGCCAGGATCAACAACGGCGACCTCAGATTGACAATAAGCAATGAAGCTTATTGACGTCCCGGGGGAGAAACTACAGCTGTCTTGGAACTCACAAAAGAGTTTAATCAGAAAGAAATTAGACGTAGTAGGAAGTGTTGAGAGGTTTTAATACCGTCCATTTTTTTTTGTACCACAAAGTTGGCAAACCAGCATACGGCCCGCCTGATGGTAAGCATCACCGTAGCCTACAGACGCTTGCAGTACCGTGGGTATCACTAACGCGTAGCCAACCCTCCCAAGCCCAACCACCCCAAGGGGAGCTCTGGAGACCTTAGTCACCGTAGGAACACAACACAGCATGGCCGAGACCAATGCTATTTGGCTACGATCTTCTGTAAGGTGGAGGTCCTTCCCCAGACGGGCTGCGAAGCTGCGATAGATGCGGAAAGGATTATCCGCTATGCTCTAGCTCTCGTCTAGACTCTAGATTCTAGATATTCATAACATCCCTTTATTAATAACGACCTCCGTGGCGTAACGGTTACCATGCCGGTCCGCCACCCAGGAGGTTCCGGGTTCGAATCCCGGTCGGGTCATGATGATAAAACTAACTTTTCTGATTGGCCTCGGGTGTTGGATGTTTATCTATTATGTATTAGTTATTAAATATAGTATCGTTGAGTTAGTATCCCATTACACAAGTTTCGAACTTACTTTAGAGCTAGCTCAATCTGTGTGATTTGCCCCTATATATTTGTTATTTATTTATTAACAAATCACATAAGTCTTTTACTGTACGGGCGGCTCAACTTTGGAACAAGCTACCAACTCAGATTCGTGACAGTACTTCCTCTTTCACCTTTAAGAAGAAACTTAAGGAACACTACTTAAAAATATTGTCATCGAGTGAAACTTAATATTTATTTTTATTAAGTATATATTATTATTGTCATATATTTATATGTGTATATATGGTGTATATATTTAATTGTTGTCTATTTTATTAAATTATTGCTGTCAGTAATTATTTGCAATGAACCTCTGCACATTTTGTATTTTTTAATTATTGCATACCGCCCTTGTACAATAGTTTATTACTCCAGTTAGGGTTGGCTGGAAGAGATCTCTCTCACCTTTGTACACTAAAACTCTCACTGTAATTAGGTTTAATTTATGTGCAATAAAGAATATATACTAAGTTATTCAAAGATTAGGGAGAACATGTTTTGTCACTATCATTCTGGAGAATTATTATAAAGTGCGAAAGAAACATTTTTTTTTAGTTTTGACTGATCTATGACATTAAACTGTACATAGCTGTCAAATTAAATAAGAAAAGTAATGTAAATAAAAAAGAAAAACTTGAAACTTAATGTAGAATTAAAATTAATATGCGTCTCGGAAAATGGCTTTTAGTTAAATACGCTTATCAATTACATGTTTAAAACACCATCTATAATCCCCACGGTCACGTGTTAAGTATTAAAAAAACTCTCATTCATAGAACAACGCCATCTGTCGGTGTGTACGCGTAACAGTTTTTTACGAGGTTTTTTCAGCACCTGAAACGTTATGAATAGAGGGCGTGACGTAGCTACAGTTTTTTGTGGTTATAGTGATTAATCTTGGGATTTCTCATTGGTATTAGTATAGAAATTTCAAAGTTTTAGAGACCTTATTAATTAGTTTCTAAGACGCGTTTTAATTTTAATTCCACGTTAAGTCTCAATATATATTTTTTCTTTAGTTAATACAGGGTGACGGCCATAATACAGGGTGTTTGGTAGAGTGTTGGATAATGACAGATAGGTGAAATGATAATTATTTTATTTGCAAAAGATCTTGATAAACGTAGTCATTTTAGAGAGATAGGGCACAGCGGATAATCCGTTCATATCAGGGCAGCCCGTCTGGGGAAGGACCTCCACCTTACAGAAGATCGTAGCCAAATAGCATTGGTCTCGGCCATGTTATGTTCCTACGGTGAGTAAGGTCTCCAGAGCTCCACTTGAGGGTGTTGGGAGAGCAACGCGTGAGTGATACCCCCGGTATTGCAAGCGTCTTTAGGTTACTGACGGCGTACCATCAGGCCGGCCGGATGCTTGTTTGCCAACTTTGTGGTATAAAAAAAAATATTTTATACGAGTGAGACTTATGAGCGCTTGAAATTGACATGAGATTGTAACTGTGTTTGTTTCCAGAATCATAGCAATCCATAATCATCCCACTGCTGGGATACGGGTCTCCCTTTAATCGAAGGGTACTAGAACTAGAGCGTACTCTGCCACGCTGCTTCAATGCGGATTGGCAGAGGCCGGTGTTTTCAAGCCGCCCGAAGGCCACCGACTTGGCTTAACGACTGTCATCTACCGATAACAGCCGGGAAGGACGCCTTAACGTGCCCTCCGAAGCATGGAAAAGCTCGAGATAACGAAACCCATCCAAACATTGGCTAAGGTCGACGTCGCTTTACTTGCGTGTTAACAGAGTGCGACACACAGCGACGCCATTGAGCTCCTGTGTTACCAGAATAGGTGGGCTGAACTGTCTTAGGTAAGGTCACATGTCATACCAAGAATAACTAATATTTGAACGAATAAATCAAACATCAGTGTCAAAAGTACAACGACCCCAGCTAAAACAATCTGAGGCGTAGTGTACGCAGGGGGTGATGTTGAAAAATCGTTTCTTGCCCCGATTTTTTGTTGGTTTTTCCCGTTTTTGCCCGGGATCCTGCGACGGATGTGTGCCACGCCCGCAGACGTCTACAATTTATTGTTATCATTTGATATTAGATTTTTTTTTATGATTGTGTATTAGCAAACAATTGTAAAATGCACTAGAAAAAAATTATGTGTGGATTGTTAGAAATAAAATAATGTTTTTTTTTTGGCGAATGACTTATTCGGGGCTATATTAGCACGAGATCAAACCGACTCTTGTCCTTAACTTTTTTTGAACCACTAAGGTGGCAAACAAGCATTCGGCCCGTCTGATGGTCAGCAGGCACCGTAGCCTATAGACGCTTGCAATACCGGGGAGCCGACCTTGTAGAAAGTGGAGCTCTGATCTCTCCTTTTTTTTCTTTAGTATGACAGTGACAGCAATAATTAAAAATGTGTACATTAAATTTAAAAATGGGTTTGAGCAATTCAACAACAAAAGAGAGTAGTGTTATTATTCATAAGAAATTATACTAATAAAGCCACTGGTGCCTGTACATTTAACTAGACTAAACAAATTTTGACAGGACCAAAGGTGTTTTGTCCTTCCTTGGTTTACAACATAGATTTATTATAACTTACTAGCGTAAGAAGATTGGCAATGCAAAAGAGATAGATCATAGCATACGCGTTTGTTAGAGCGAGATAGATAGACGAGACCATTTTTCCAATACACGCTATGGGCTTGTATCGCCCTAACGTCAGTCATGTTAAAACAAATCCCACTTATTTTTTACAAAATTTATGGTTTTTAAGTGTAGTTTTGGTGTTGATTCGACGTGATTAAATATGGTTACCTGTGCAGTGCCTGGATGTAACTCAAACTAAAAGGAAAATCCACAAAATTATATATCTTGCTTGCACACATGTACATTCCACGCAGACTAGTGTATTTTGTTTTTGGTCTCGCCTCAATCAAACAAAGCCGATCTATAGGTACGCTAATATATACTAAATCTATGGTTTACAATTAGTGACAAGCAACACTTCTAGTCCTGTCAAAATTAGTTTAGTCTAGTTAAATGTACAACAGAATTAGCACCACAAACAACTTTAAATCGACATAATATGAAAATTGTAAACCAAGATACTCAATTTTAAACCTATCAATGTTCATCCCCGCATGTCAACGTCTTAAATTCCCGCGTTTTCCCGCTTTGTCCCGCGTCTTCCCGGGCTCCTAAGCCGTGATCCGGGACAACAATTAATTTAAAAGACGAACCGTGTTCTTTCATCCGCAGCTCTGACATCATTAATATGTGGAGTTACGGGGACGACGGTTTTATAAACATACCTACATGCGGTTAAGTATACGCTGTGCTTTTTTATATCAATAAGGTGACAAACTAGTAAATTTGAATGGGGCAAAAATGTAAAGGTAAGTCAAGTGGAAACAGAACTCAAAAGAAAATAGAAAATAAATAATCAAATAAAGGTTAAACTAAAATTAAACAGAGTCAAGAAATCTATGGAAAACACAGTGAAGAAAAAAAGACAAGCAAAAATAAAGACAGTTGTCAAAAATGTAAATAAAAATATTTGAAAAAGAAATGGGGAAGAAAACGCAAAGCTAATAGCAGATCTCGCTGCGCTCGCTTGACTCAAAGTAAGTATCTGTCACCTGTCAGTTTGTTTAGTTCTTCGCATAAATTACCACATTACCGCGTTTATAATATTTCTTTTCTTGATCAAAGATTAACTATGTATTCAACATGGTCTATTCATAGCAGAACTGTCGCCTTTATAATCAGATGCAAGAAAATTTTCTGAACATAACCTCAAATTGTTTGTAGCAGCCTTCTCCCAAAGTCTTCTCATTCGCAAATTCTTAGGAAAAGAATGGTTAACATTATTATTGCATCCAATTACAGCACAACGAGGCATTTTTGTAATAAAAAATATTTTTCACATTCGACGTATAATTTTGTATGATATTTTGACGTATACTTGAACGTTGTTTTGAGTCAAGCGAGATCAGCGCTACTAGCGACTAAACTTGGCAGTTTTCTTCCCCATTAATTCAATTTCAATTAAATTTTATTTAATTAATAAATTTTAATATTAGTTTATCCATTTTAAATAAAATGATCTTATGAAATATAATAATAGTTTGACTACTGTAGTGCATACAAATATTTTAATGTTAATGACATATTATATAATGTCTGTCACTACTATCGTATGGAGTCCAAATTGCAAGTTAGCTGATGTGTACAGTACGAGTATCTATCATTAATCGACAACAGAAAAAATACTAACATGAGCTAAAGCCCATCGTCATTAAATCGAATTTAATGGAAGCTTTAGAATTTTCAAACTCAGCTAAATATTGATTGTTAACTTATTCGTTCATGACGCTCGGTGCCATCGGATTCTTAAATAAGAATTGTTGTTGAAAACGGGTCACCAACAATTCCTAAAATTTAAGTCTCATAACAGCTTTCTCTACGTCCAAATCCTTGTTTTTGGTACGTGTATGACAAATATTGAGTTTTAAAAATCGTATTTGAATCGATAATTTTACCAATTAGCGATATACGAATTGTCGCGTTCCGGTAAATTTGTGGTGACGCGCGCAGCCGAGCCGGAATAACTGCGGATGTCCAACGTTTGTCATGATGCTTTCCGATTCGGGTGACGTACAACTTGGTAACTAACTGCACGTATCAGTGACAAGACAAGTCTTGTCACCTTCTTGTCACTCAATTATAAAACGGAAAATAGAAGAAATAGGGTTTACAATTTGCTTGAATCGAATTTTAGCAATTGTAACTGAATCGTAAACACTATTAATGTTTAGAATCCTCTATATTTAGTTTTATAATTAAGTGGTGAAGTCGCGATGACGTCTTGTCACAGTTGCGTGAGAAAGCATTTCAAAGGTTAAATCACACAACGCCATCTAGTCTCAAAACTAAGCAAAGCCATGGCTCTACTTTTCATCATTATTTTTTTTAGGAAGATGTACAGAACTAGCAAACAATAATAAGTAATCTATGCCAATTGAAAATATTCACACATAGTATCATTCACATTGATGATTAATTTTTTATTTTTTATACCACACAGGTGGCAAACAAGCATACGGTCGGCCTGATGGTAAGCCGCCGTAGCCTATAGACGTTAGCAATACCGGGGGTATCACTCACGCGTTGCCAACCCTCCCAACCCCCCCAAGTGGAGCTCTGGAGACCTTACTCACCGTAGGAACACAACATGGTCGAGACCAATGTTATTTGGCTACGATCTTCTGTAAGGTGGAGGTCCTTCTCCAGACGGGCTGCTCCGATTTGATTAAATGAAATACGTAAATACCATATTACAATATTATAATTTGTGTGGAACCTGTAACACAAGTAGGTTACACCTAACTTAGCAGGTGACCATGTCTTAATTGACTTAATTATATTTTAAACTAAACCTTTTTGTTAGGTTATTGATCAACTACAAAACAAACAAAAGTCACATACCCGTTTCTACGTCACGCTCCACCCACCCCCGACTTGATTAATGACGTCACAAGACAGAGATGTCGTTATCCACAGTCGATTGTTGGACCCCAGAGGGTAACACAGTTTCGCAGACTAAAACTCATGATTAAACAGAAATTGTTCGTCCATTTTATTCTGACTCAATGTTCAATTAATTTTGTAATTTTATTTTTATTTAAAAAAATCATCATCATCTCAGCCACTAGAAGTACACTGTTGGACATCGGTCTCACAAACGTTTTCATTTTTGGTCGGTTTTAGCTAATACTCGCTTCTCTACGCTTGGCATAAAATAATTGAAAACTAAATTATAAAAAAATTGTTACTCAGAAACGATAGGCCCGGTGGTCGAGTGGCTAACAATGGCCACTTTGTCCCAAGGGCCGCGGGTTCGAATCCTACGCAAGGGAAACAGGTTGTGTGCATGAACATGTCTGCTTGCCTTGGTCTGGTTGTTTTCCATGTATAATAAGTATTTATTTACAAAAAAAAAAGTGTTTATATTTACCAGCAATTTAGTATCCATAGTTACAAGTTATGCATAGTTTGGAACTAAAAAATGTGATTGTCATTCAAATTGTCAATAAAAAAAATATGAGTTAGTGGTTACTGAGATTGCTCTCAGTAAATACCACCAACTCACAAAATATCGGCGAGAAACAGCAATGCATTTAGTTGAGAAGTTTGATGGCGACGGAACATCAATTCGGTGACATAAAAGTCAAGTCAAATATTTTTATTCGAACAAGCATTACAAGCTCTTTCGAATCGTCATATTATTTTCTCTTTTTGTTCTCGATTTGTTCTAAGATCTGGTAAGAAATTTAGCACTTGCTCTTATAAGATGTTACTGATAAACGTTACAAATTACAATACTTATTTAAAAGTAAACATTAAAGCTTAACCCCTTAACAACTCAGTATGTTTTAGTAACATAACTGACTAGTAGTGTCTAACAGACACATTACTGGTACTTAATAAAAACATCTGTCAAAAGGCCAGTGTTTTCAAGCCACCTTTTTTTTCTTTTCTTTTTATACGACAAAGGTGGCAAACTAGGATACGGTCGGCCTGATAGTAAGCTGTCACCGTAGCCTATAGACGCCGGGAGTATCACTCACGCGTTGCCAACCCCCCCAACCCTCCCAAGTAGAGCTCCTGGAGACCTTACTTACCGTAGGAACACAACATGGCCGAGACCAATGCTATTTGGCTACGATCTTCTGTACCTAAGGTGGAGGTCCGTTCCCAGACGGGCTGCTCCGATTTGAGCGGATTATCCGTTGTGCCCTACCTCTATTATATACAAAGACCACCTGAAGGCCATCGATTGTCAGCCATCGACAACAACCGAGGCCGACTGCTTAACGGGGCTTCCAAAGCACAGAGAAGTTTGAGATAACGAGAGAACGAGACCCATGCAAACATTGGCTAGTGTTGACGTTGTTTAACTTGTGTGTTGGTTAGAGTGCGACACACAGCGACGACATCGAGCTCCGATCAAGACAATAATCTGCGAAAAGTGGTACTGTCCTGATTTAGAAGCTTATCCAATTACTCATCACTGTTAACTTTTTGTATAAGAGCTTTCAAGTCTCCATTCATACATAGAAAGTCGAAAAGCTCAATAAATGTGGATTATTTCGTTCGTCCCATTCATACTTTCTGAACAGGTGTCCAAAATCAACAGTCAACGAGATGATTACCCACGTAGATGGAACGTGATGGTTTTTATTGTACCCCATAGGATGCAATAGGAAGCTGAATGAAGAAAAAAAAGAAAAATAAAAAAAAGCTAGAATTCGCCGGCCGGCCGCGTGGAGAATCGGGAGCGATCGTGCGTAACTATTTCAAACTTACACAAACAGGTTGAAGTATTTTTTTTTGTTTTTTTTTTTTAAATTTTTTCATCTCATCATAAACAGTCTCCGTAATGGCCAGCACGGGCGGTGTCATGGACCTTAGACGTGACGCGGTAATCTTGTTTGTGGAGAGATACCTCAATAGATTTTTTAAATTTGGACTAGTTTTTGTTTATACCAGGAAGTTGGCAAACAAGCATACGGTCGGCCTGATGGTAAGCCGTCACCGTAGCCTATAGACGCTTGCAATACCGGGAGTATCACTCACGCGTTGCCAACCCTCCCAACCCCCTAAGTGGAGCTCTGGAGACCTTACTCACCGTAGGAACACAACATGGCCGAGACCAATGCTATTTGGCTACGATCTTCTGTAAGGTGGAGGTCCTTCCCGAGACGGGCTGCTTCGATTTGAGCGGATTATCCGCTGTGCCCTATGTGCTGTGACTAGTGCTTAGTTAGTTTTTCTATTAAAACTACTAGTTCGTATGCCCCTAACATTTAGATCATCACTAGGCGGAGAGCCGGACAGACCCCGCTACCCCAAGTTTCCTGACTCTAAATAAAAAGATGCAGCAGAAAAGGATTGGATGGAACGAGCTAGACAAGCCCATCACATATTTCCACGTGTCTCCTGATCAATAAGTTAATAACAAACAATTTATAAATAAATAAAGCCTTTATATCCCAAAAATAGTATACATTTAATTCATTCATATATAAAAATAAAAACAATCATTTATTTATTTATTTTTTAAGAGAAGTAGGGCAAAGCGGATAATCCGCTTAAATCGGAGCAGCCCATCTGGGGAAGGACCTCCACCTTATAGAAGATCGTAGCCAAATAGCATTGGTCTCGGTCTCGGCTATGTTGTGTTCCTACGGTTAGTAAGGTCTCCAGAGCTCCACTTGGGGGGTTGGGAGGGTTGGCAACGCGTGAGTGATACCCCTGGTATTGCAAGCGTCTGTATGCTACGGTGATGCTTACCATCAGGCGGGCCGTATGCTTATTTGTCAACTATGTGGTATAAAAAAAATATTATCTAACTAATCGTTCAAATTATTACCTTAATCTGAATTGTATAAAATTTATTTAATTTATTGTTTATTTACTTTATCTTTTTTCATTGGGTTACCCATTTCAGGGTGTAGCCTGCTCCATCTCTTTCCAGTTCTCTTTCCGTCTCCTACAATCCATTACTAATATTATAAATGCGAAAGTGTGTTTGTATGTCCTTCTTTCACGGCGAAAGTAACGATCGGAATGACATGATTTTTTTGGGGGGGATACGTTAAGTTCTGGAGAGTGACATAGGCTTCTTTTTATCCCGGAAAAACCACTTATTTCCACGGGAAAAAAATCCGTGCGAAGCCAGGGCGGATCGCTAGTAATGGTATAAAATTTACACCTATTGATTCTGACGAATTTTACATTAGTTACTTAATTATCATTTTAATCTCTGTTCCAATTTACAATATAAAAATGCATTCAGGGCGCTATAGGGGCTGATGGGGCGCTGCGGCGCGTCAGGCATGTTTGCCAAAGCACTATTTAATGCGACATATGGGGCACCACAGCACCAACACAATATATTCTGGAATGGTGTCCTAATAGATAGATATTGAATTTTAAAAAGACAATTCTTTTTGTACATGCTTATAATCCTAGCATTTTTTGGTGTCAGTAAAAAATATAGATAAAGTCTTACCTTAATAGGTGGGGCGTAGTCCACCGCCATCATACAGTCACTGTTGACCCCGGCCTCCGTTTTGATCATGGGGGGTCCGTGGTGGTACAGTTGCCCCATCTGGTGATGGTGCATACCACTGTCACCGCGACTGTACCACGTGGTGTACATGCCGCAAGTCTGTTCACGACAGTCACTCATAAAGACGACATTTTAATCATACGACATTTTAATCATAATTTTTAATCGTGGATTTTTTTAATCATCATCACAACACTATTTTTAATTGTCATTAATCATGAATGTTTAATTCGAACAGAACACATTTGTATTAAATCCATAGTCATTTTTCACTTGAGTCACAGTGCTGGTGATTGAAACATTTTAAACAAACACATTCACATAAAGTCCGTTTCATTATGAAGTGTTATATTAAATTTAATTAAACAATAATTAATTAAAACTTGTGACGTAACAGTTTTTTTCCGTATACATTAATCACAGTTGTCAAAATAGATTAATAAAATAATATTTCATTTTTCTTTTTTAATTGACATCAAGAACAATTGAATTGAACCCGATTAAAACAATTTGATTTAATCAAATATAATTTCTAAATTAAATTAATTTATTGCACTATTTAATGAAATAAATATATATTTTTTACTATAATAATATTAATCATGTTAATTGTTGATTTTTTAACGGTCTTTTCTGGTGCCCATCTGAAACAAAAGTAAATTTAATTAAAATTTAATCTTTACATTTTACAAAATGAAGTTTAGTAAACATAAAAACAAATTCAAGGCTTGCTTAACTTGGGATATAGATATGTTACATAGTATAAAATTAATTAATCTCTTCCGCTGTTTGTTCGCTTAGATCTTTTTTTTTAATACTACAAAGGTGGCAAACAAGCATACAGCCCGCCTGATGGTAAGCATCACCGTAGCCTGTAAACGCTTGCAATACCGGGGTATCACTCAAGCGTTGCCAACCCTCCCAGCCCCCACAAATGGAGCTCTGGAGACCTTACTCACCGTAGGAACACAACATGGCCAAGACCAATGCTATTTGGCTACGATCTTCTGTAAGGTGGAGGTCCTGCCCCTGCACCCTACCTCGCTTTGATCTTTTGAACTACTCTACGGATTTAAGTGCACTTTTCAGCAATTTAGGTATATTATTTTATTCTTTTATCAACATTCCCTTCATAAAGCAGGCAACGCATTGCGCCTCTAGTATTACCGGGGTCCATAGGCGGCGGCAACCATCACTATCCATCAGGGGCCTAAGTCTGCTATGTTAAATTAGGCAACAAACTATTACCATACCATCTATTTATTTATTTATTTATACAATCACAAATTATAGAAAGCCAACAAAGTATACAGGTTAAAAAATTATAAAAACTAGTTTGGAACCCAAAAAAAGTGTGTACATGAAAATCAGGTGAGAAGACTATGAATTAACTTATTTAAAAATACATAAGCTTTATTATACAATGATAATACAGAACAGTAAATTAATAAACACATCAGTATTTTACTGACAGTTTGCGATATAATATGTCCTTGAGGGATTTTATATACTGAGACAGTTTTGGTAGAAATATATCAAAAGCGGAGGGGGGGGGGGGGGGGGGGGGTTTCTTCAGAGTTCGTTGCACTGACGAGCCATCCAAACCATCACCACCCTATTGTCATTATATTTACATCGTGCCTTTGGTATTCTGCTAAAAGTTAACTAGTATCTCAATGTATTGACTATAGAGTGTCAGTGGAATATGAACGGAATGGTCGACAGTTAAAATCTACCATGAACTACAATTTCAGTTAAATCGTTTTTATGTGAAATATACTACCGAAAAGTATCAATAGTAGGTAGTTTGATAGTGTGTCAATGAAATGGCCTCGAACTAAAACAAATATGAGAATACCAAATGGCAAAAACTATTCAAGTGACACACTAACGACACTCTATTGGTGCATTTGTATTTAGCAGACCGGCCACAGGTGGCCAGGACGTTGGTTTCTCCGCCGTATGCCATTAAAAAAATAGAAGATCAGCGGGTTTCTCTAAATAAAGAATAACATTTTTAATCTTTTTCGTACGGTAGGTCCCATTTGTTCTATGGAACATGACGTAATAGAACAATTTTAGAAAATATTGTCCCTATTTGTACTGTAGAACAGTTTGTACTTTTTGTCTTAATTGTTCTATAGAACAAACTAAGTAGGTATATAAACTTCTTGAGGTTGATATGTAAACTGGCGACTCGAGAATGATTTGCTACATTACATATATATATCTCATCATGGAAGATTTGGGAAAAGAGATTCCTATTTAGTTCTGTGCATTCATAAATAAAAACAGGAGCAAAAGCTAGCATGTAGTCCTATAGTACAAATAGGGACAATGTTTGCTAAAATTGTTCTATTACGTCATGTTCCATGGAACAAATGGGACCTAACCTTTTCGTCTATTCTTGTAAAAAAAAAACAGTTTCAATCTAGTCAAACTCACGCGATATCCGCACTCATTTTCAATTTTATATGACTGAGATAGCGCTTGAGATTAAGTCGAGATTTTAATTGTTAAGGTGCTGATTGATTTGAGCATTCTTGCGAATGTTACATTACGGAAAAATTACGAGAACATTTTAGCTAACATTTTAGCGAGCATTCTATCGAGCGTTCTGGCGACCATTCTAGGAAAGGTCATATTTGCTTCGAGCTTTTTGACGAGGCAAGCTTCTATCATCGTTCCGCCCCGCCGCTCTGCGACGTCCCTCCCCGCACCCCTATTGCTCTCCAGTGTCTTTGACGAACATCAACCAGACTAGAGCGTTCGCTAGAATACTCACGATATGTTCGTAGCAATATTTGACTCTATTCTATGCTTGGCTGGGCACAACAACAACTGAACAACGAGTTCAGTTCGACAAAATATAAAAACGGCAAATGCTTGATGTTCTGTTACAAGTGAATGTCTATTAGCATCTTTACGAGAAAAGACTCTCAGTGTTAAATTTGACAAATTAAATCAGGATTGAAAGACACGATGATGGCATTCCGCGTATTTTGTTTATATTGAAAAAAAATAATGGAATGACAAAAAAGGCCGTAACTGGGTTTCTTTCGCCATTTCTTACACCGCTTACCATCAGGCCGGCCGTAAGCTTGTTTATATAAAAAAATTGTTCCCTCACTGCTGAGGATCGTGACTCTACGCGACTTTGCCGACTAGTTGCCGTTATCATCGGTTGCTCTCAGACGCATGGTTTCAGGAGGCTCCAGGTTTGAATCCCGGTCGGTCATGATGAAAAACGAACTTTTTCTGATTGGTCTCGGGTCTTGGATGTTTATCTATATATTATGTATTTGTTATAAGATATAGTATCGTTGACACAAGTGTCGAACTTACTTTGGGGCTAGCTCAATATGGGTAGGTATGTAATTTGTCTCTGTATATATTATTTATAATTTTTTTTTTAATGGGACTTTGGCCACGAGGTCTTTTACCCTCAATCTTCCGTCACACATGAGTAAAAAATCAGATAACATGTGATTTGTCTCTGAATATATTTTTTTTATTTTTTTTTATTTAATGGGACTTTGGCCACGAGGTCTTTTACCCTCAATCTTCCGTCACACATGAGTAATGTCAGATAACAATACGAATAATCGAACATTCACCTATGATATATAAAATCTAATGGTGTGTACAACATAAATGGATATAAATACCATTACACCAGCCGACGCAATGGCTAACATCCTGCATAGTTACAGTCCTACAGTAAAGTGTTAGGTAAAGATATTTTTCTCAATCTTTGCTAATAAAAAATTAAAAACGTCAGTATTAGTAAGAAATAGAAATTAGGAAGAACGTAGGTAGTAGGACGTCTAACTTATTTATTTTCAACCAGCTTTTTTGCCCGCGACTTCGTCCGCGTGCAGTTCCGGACCCGTTCCCGTGGGAACCACATTGAATTTCGGGAAAAGCTATAGCCTATGTCACTCCCTGATAATGTAGCTTTCTACTGGTGAAAGAATTTTTAAAATCGGTCCAGTAGTTTCGGAGCCTATTCAAACAAACAAGCAATCAAATCTTTCCTCTTTATAATATTAGTATAGAAAACACAGTACATACATAGCATTAAACATGATTTTGCCAAACTATTACTAGTTTTATTTTTTTATATTTTTGAAATAAAAATTTCATCACGTCTACGAACCTATACTTATTACTAGTTTATCGGTAGCAGTTCTAATTAAGGCTTAACATTAACCAACTATAAAAAAACTTACCTATAATCTACACATTTTTTAACATAGATAAGAAAAAAAAAGAAATGAATATTATTGTTTCAGATTTAGTATTCACAAACTTTTGGTGCGAAGAATACCCACTTAAATACTAATAAGTTGAAGATAAAATAAATAATCGCGGTTCTCAATCGGTCGCGCATCGCGCAGATCTTAGACGCGCTTAAATAAATAATCGCGAATTTCATTTATTTATTGCTGTCACATACAAATAATGGTGTTACATGGTTGTAATGTTATGTTAACATACACAATAATTGACGACCTCCGTGGCGTAATGGTTACCACGCCAGACCGCCACCCAGGAGGTCCCGGGTTCGATCCCCGGTCGGGTCATGATGAAAAACGAACTTTTTCTGATTGGCTTCGGGTCTTGGATGTTTATCTATATATGTATTTGTTATAAAATATAATATCGTTGAGTTAGTATCCCATAACACAAGTTTCGAACTTACTTTGGGGCTAGCTCAATCTGTATGAATTGTCCCTATATATTTATTTATTAATTAACATGTAACATTGTAATGTTATAATGGTTGATGTATTGTGAAATTGATTAAAAAAGACGCACCAACAAATATGGTTTTTTTAAATTTTAAAGTGGTTATTTTGATTTGACTAGTATGCATTGAGATGCGGGTAAAGAAGGTTCTTTTTTATGACAGATAAACAAAATAGCGGGTCACCTGATGGTAAGCCGTCACCGCTGCTTGTGAATCCTCGACTACAAGAACCTTGGATGCGGTGCTAGCTTATGAAGGAATGAACAAGGAGGGAAACATGGAGGAGGAAGCAGGATGGGTGTTAGCTCTCTCACTTATCATTCGAAATACAACGGCATATCACTGCCTTTTTAAAGTTGATAGTAGCTAGGCTCTACCACTCAGTAGGTTCAATATAAGTAGAAAGATTTCAGCGTTTTTTTTTTCTCCCGTAGGATAAAAAGTTTCAGTTACAAACTTTGATGTGCTGTTGCTTTGATTTTATCTCCGTGGCGTAATGGTTACCACACCAGACCGCCACCCAGGAGGTCCCGGGTTCGGTCCCCGGTCGGGTCATGATGAAAAACGAACTTTTTCTGATTGGCCTCGGGTCTTGGATGTTTATCTATTTATGTATTTATTATAAAATATAATATCGTTGAGTTAGTATCCCATAACACAAGTTTCGAACTTACTTTGGGGCTAGCTCAATCTGTATGAATTGTCCCTATATATATATAAATATAAATATATATATACTTACTGCTACTCATACTGAGTGATATCGCTTAGCCTACTATCAACGTTAAAATGACAGTGATATGACGTTGCATTTCGTATGATGAGTGAGAGATCTTGCTCATCTGGGGAAGTATGACTCTCTTCTAACAGCAATGTGAAAGATCCCGAAGTCCAGAGTTCCCTTTATAGCTTGCAACGCGTTGAGTTGGTAGCGCCTCTGATATTGCTGATGTAGGCGGTAACAACTTTCTATCAGGCCCGATTGCTAGTTTGCCATACAAAATGACATTAAAAAATCTCCATAGAACTACGAACAATGAGTAATAATGTTGCTTAGTAAAATAAAAACAGCAAAACACTTGTATACTCGAGTGTAACCTACATACTTAAATGTCATAGAATTGCAAATCAAGTGATAAACACCATACCAAGCAAACATACATGCCTATCACCTGGCTATATACATATATAATATGTTTAGAGATCAATGACCGACAGACCACGCCCAAGTCACGCCCACTCGATGCCCCGCCCACTGGTCTGTGGCCGAAAATTTTGATGACGCCGTTTTATATTTGCCGCTTAATGGTAAGTAAGGGTATTGTTTAAAATTATATAGTTTTACCACCGGTCTTCTGTTCAAGACACCGGTTTGCGAGCTAAAAGCAATCCTAAACCATGCTGTGGCTGTGGCCAATCGCTACCTGGGTACTGAATTAAATACATTTGCGATGATTTGAAGTTAATTCAATTATAGTTAGTTTACCCTTCTACCAGTCTTCTATACAAGACACCGGTTTGCAAGCCATGACTAAAAATGTATAAATGACAGAGAATTCGTAAAACCAGCGTTTTTAATCCATGGATAAAAAAAACTAATATAGACAATGTGGGGTAATACTGTCGAATCTGTAAGTCACATTTTAAAACTGTCACTTTGACTTCGCCAATCCGCACTAATTTAATAAAAATACACACCAATCACGGGATTCGGTTCTTTTGATGGCGTGGTTCTCTGACGTTTAACTTACAGACATGGTTCGCATACAATTTGTAGTGAACAGCATTTCTACTCGGGAGTAAAACTTTCAGTTCTGTGGTTTTAACTATTAAAAAATACCTATATTGACTGATCGCAAAGAAATATCGTTGAGACAGCATCAGTTAAAATAATTACTTATGAAAACAATTTACATAAGTAATTATTTTAACTGGTTCTTACCAGTTTAGTTTTTAACCCCCGACGCAAAAAGAGGGGTGTTATAAGTTTGACGTGTGTATTTGTGTATCTGTGGATCTGTCTGTGGCATCGCAGCAACCAAACGGATGATCCGATTTTGATGCATTTTTTTTTTGTTTGAAAGGTGACCTGTGCGGGAGTGTTCTTATCTTAGCTATGATTCATTAAAATCAGTTCAGCCGTTTGAAGATCACCAGCTTTTTTTCTATTTGATGAAGGGAAATGAGCAACTTCCACTGGTTAGATCGATTTGAAAGTTTTTTGAGTCGGGGGTTTTTTAAATTTTAAATTTAAGTTTTTATTTACAACTAAGATATATCTTATCCATCCAT